>VDFB02000002.1:125735961-125994329 GCA_007258455.2 Sequoia sempervirens | reverse complement strand
TAATATATACTATATATATTAATATAATATTAATATATATAATATATATTAATATATACTATATATATATTAATATATATAATAATATATGAATATATATTATATATTAATATAATATCAATATATATATATATATTAATACATAATAAATATTAATATATAATAAATATATATCATATGTCAAAAGAAATCATAATTCTTAAATTTCAAAAAATGGATATCCGTTTATGATGGATATCCATTATTTTTGGATATCTATTTTGTGTATTAGTGGTTTACACATTTGGACGAGCAACAAAATATATTAATATTAATATATAATAATTAATATTAATATATATATTATATATTATATATTAATATATAATATATATTAACATATAATATATAATATATATTAACATATAATATTATATATTATATATATTATATATTAACATATAACATGTATAATATTATATATATTATATATTAAAACATAATATATAATATATAAATTATATATTGATATATAATATATATTATATAACATGTGATACGTAATAACAGAGGTGACGGATTTTTTTTTTGTGTATTAGTGTGTTATACACTTGGACGAGCAGCAATACACATATTAAAATATAATATATATAATATATATTAATATATATTATATATTATATTTTAATATATATATTATGTATTAAAATATAATCTATAATATATTGAAATATATTATATATTGATATATGATATATATTGATATATGATATATATTAAATATAACATATGACATTCTAATAACACTATAGGTGACAGATATCGATCTATAATGGATATCCATTATAGAGAGATGTCCATTTGGTAGGTGTGAATTGTTAAGACTTAGGGCCATGTTGATTAGATCACATAACGGATATCTGTTTAATAACAGATATTTATTTTGTAAGTTATATAAAAAAAAAGGGACCATTTTGAGTATTTCAACAGTCCCTACATTCCTTTTGTCACAAAAATCTCGTGATTTCTATCTACATTTGATGAGATTCAACTTTTCAAAGATTCTCTTACACTTTTTGTAGAATTCCAATCATTTGTGTGTGTTTTTTTGTTTGTGCAATGGGGAGCAGTAGTCGGCATAAGAGAAAAGGTAAAAGGAAACTTACAACAAATCAAATTGAAGCATATAGAGCAAAAGATAGAGAAAGTCATATGAAAAGAACACAAGATATGCAAAATATTCAAATTGAAGCTTCTTCCGAACCATTGAATGTTAATTCAAGTGAAGATGAAATAGGAATTGAAAATATTGAACATCATATTCAAATTGAAAATGAAAATGTGAACAACATTGAGAATGAAAATTTTATTCAAAATGAAGTTGTTTTCGAAAATGTTGAAAATAAAAATGTGGTTGAAAATGAAATTGTTTTTGACAATGAAAATATTGTTCAAAATGAAATTTTAATTGATAATGTTGAAAATGAACCTTATGCAACATCTAATTACAAAAAAACCCCTAAATTGTTGGTTGAAATAGATGAGAACATAATTGATAATGTTCAAGGGAAAAGGTCACAATGAATGGTTCATTTGTGGGCTACGAAATTGTTTAATGAATTATTTTCCAATAAGACATTAACTGAACAATGCCAACTTTTTGTGCAATTACTTAAGATTTACAAAATGAGACCATTATTAAAAAAATTGAAGATTTGTCTCACAAAAAAATTGGAAAAAATAGTTTATTGTAAAAAATATTTTTAATGCTCTAACCTCTATAGGAAATACTAGTACTTAGTAAAAAGATAAAAGGGCTACTCGAAGAGTGATCACAACCTCACTAGTAAGCCATCATTTGAAAAATGCTCATTTAATTGTATTGATTTTAACTTAAATCGTAAAACATTGAATAGAGCACTATCAAGAAGAGGAAGACTCGATAGTGCTCTTCAAAATGATACATGGGCTTTTAGTGGGAGGCTTCCACATGTTGATAAAAAGCTAACAGATAATGTAAAGATGCAAATTGAACAATATTGGAATTCTCACTCTAGAGTATCACCAAATGTAAAGGATGTTTTAAAGTTACGAATTTGCAATAGAGATCGTACACCGCATCCTAAACAGTTTTTTGGAATGTAGCCAAATAATTTTTTACAAACAATTTTGTCAAGAAAATCCACATTTGAAAATCTCGCAAAGGGATTTTGAGTCTTGCAAACCATTTTATTGTGTTCCTATCAAGGTTCGTAATACATGTTGTTGTAAATACCATGTTGAGTTTTCAATGTATCAGGAATTGTTATGCCATATACATTCTACTATGCATACTAATGAAATGTTGCAGGAGTGTCATGCAGTGTAACTTCCCAAGTCATCCAAGGAGTTGTTAGATTCATTTTTATGCATTAGAGGTGATGGTTGCTTATTTTATAAAAATAATTGTTTAAATGGAACTTGTTTGCAATGTGGTGGTTTATCAAAGTTTGTAAAATTCTTTCATGAGGGTAGTGATCATGATTTTAGTAACAAAATTGTTGAGAAAAAAAAATATGAGACAGTGAAATACACATTGAAGAGTGGAGGTGAGGGTTCCAGATTCGATTTGGTTGCAAGAGAGGTAAATATTGCTGATTTTATTTCAGATTTTAAGAAGAAAAAATTCTATAAGTATGCAAGGAATAGCCACAAGTTGCAGTGGTTGGATCGGCAATTCAGGATGTGTAAGGACTCTTTCCCCATTGGAACTATTGTATTTGTGGTTGATTTTTCTGAAAATTACACATTACAACCACAAAATAAAGTTCAATCACAATATTATAATTCTATTCAAATTGCTATTTTTGTCCACATAACATATAGGCATACCCCTGATAGTACAAAAGAGGACAGGAAGATAATCAGGGAGTACCATTTTTACATGAGTGATGATAGATCTCATTCATCTGAGTTTGTACAACATTGTTTTGAAAAAAAAATTGAGTTCTTGCAGGAAAAAGGAATTGCAATGGGTCAACATTTGATTTGGTCAGATAACTGCATAGGGAAATTCAAGAATGATCGCATGTTTTATTGGTTGAGAAAGATGCATATAGAGAGGGGTGTACCACATATTTGGAGTTTTTTCGAAGCTGGGCATGGAAAAGATGAGCATGATGGTGCAAGTGCATGTGTGAAGAGAGTTTTGGTTAAGGAACAAATGAAGATTAGAGCTGGTACAACATTCAATGATGCACGTTCTATTGTGGATTGGTGTACCTATGCGTGCTATCACAAGGAGGGACACTTGATTCACAATTCAATAGGTTCTTTTGGTTGGTTGAGGAGGACACATTGGGAGACAAAATGGAATGTCAAACAATTAGAGATTCTTCAAAGATGTATTCAGTTTGAAGCTCAAATGTGAGTGCATGGACCATATGGACATAAGAGATGGCTTATTTTTGTCAGAATTGTATTCAGTGTGATTGGGATCAGTGCGAGTCAAGTGAATGGGTAGATACATGTATTCCACAATACCTAACCCCTTTATCTATAGCACAATCCTCATTACAAGATGTAATGGAAATTTCACTTGACTACGATCATCTTTCAGATCTTGTACAACCAGGACATGTCTATGCAGTTGTAACACTGTATGAGAATGAAGAGGGATCAGACTATTGGTTGGCACGATGTGTACAAGGAAAGAAAAAGCTAACACAACCAATGATAGATGATGATGGCTACATGTATCCTACAGGTTCAATTTTTATTTTTTGAACTTGGTTGCATTACCATTTCACCATCATTTAGGTTGTTTATAATAATATAGATTTTTTATACTACGTATATTTAGATGTTGATAAAAAAATTTATGATCACACAGGTTCAATTGTTGTTTTCAAAAATTGGTTGCAAACATATATGATTAGAAATAATGGTGTACCTACATTTGAAGACTATGAGAAACACAAAACCATTCTAATGTATTCACACCTTGTTATAGCAACAAATGTTAAGTTATTGAGACATCATGCTAGACCAAAAACAAAAAAACTATGGACAATTAGTAGTGTTGATCATGAAGCATTACTAGAAAATCTGAAAGTAAGAGATGACCCTATAGGGACACTTGAGTAGCAGATCATTTGTTGTATGGGACAGGTATGATATTATTCATCACATTTTGACATTGTTTATCTAGTAAGGGTCATTATTTAGGTTGTTTATAATAATATAGATTGGTTATTCTAAGCATCTTTTATAGTTTGCATTACCAATTCATCATCATTCACATTGTTTAGAATAATATAGATTTGTTAGTCTAAGCATCATTTCTATTGTGACGATATAGATATCTCTTTTAAAGTATATTGTGATGTTCCTAACATGATAGATCATGGACCTATTGCAACAATAGCCAACTCTGATAATTTGGGAGAGGTATGCGACATATTAGAATAATATAGCTTGGTTATTCTAAGCATCTTTTATAGTTTGCATTACCATTTCATCATCATTCAGGATGTTTAGAATAATATAGATTTGTTAGTCTAAGCATCTTTTCTATTGTGACAATATAGATTTCTCATTTGAAGTATATTGTGATGTTCCTAGTACAATAGATCATGGACTTTCTGCAACAATAGCCAGCTTTGATCCTTTGGGAGAGGTATGCGAGAGTTTAGAATAATATAGATTGGTTAATATAAAAATCTTTTATAGTTTACATTACCATGTCATCATCAATTAGGTCATTTAGAATAATATAGATTTTTTATTCTAAGCATCTTTTCTATTGTATGTAGTTTGACTGTTACCTTAATGGTTTGTATAGGTGGTTCACTCCAGAACGTCAACATGCTACTCTTGTGGAAGAGTGTGTCAACTGCGAAGGCAATGCGAGCTCTATTTCCTTCCCCTATTAGGAAATGACTATGTATTAGGGTCGTTTGTTGTATTCTTACATGGAATTTTGTAAATTCTATATTTGATAGAAATTATTAAATGATAATATCATGCATATTGTGTACACTTTATGAGTATTCAAGTGTACACTTTACAACTTATGTGTATACTTTGTCACTTATGAGTATTGCAATGTATAATTTATGACTTATATGTTTTAAAGCGTATACTTTCTATTCATGTGTGTATTTCATGACATAAGTGTATTTGAGTAAATGAATCACTTTTTCACTTACTGACAAGGAACAAAAAAACCCTAAACCCCTTTGCACCTTTACATCGCATCCATCTGACCATTTTCCATCAACTAAAAACTCAACACCTTGGGAAAAAGCATTCAAGACAACAAAAACAAAGAGAGGTTATTGTAGAGGATCCAACACGATCCCATAGCCTCAGATGGAGAGTCTGTAGATGTCACGGTTTTCAAGAAATAGAAATTCAAATATTACTGCCTTTTAGCACTTTGGACTCTTAAGGGAAATTGTTAGTCCAATGTAGCTCAGAGTGATTCGGCTTATTTGGGTGTAAAAGAGGACAGTCCCTAGCATAAACGTACCCATCTGGACATGTTGGAATAGTCTATTTGGTCCTACGAGTTGTAGAACAAAAGTTGCACCACTTTGCAACTTTACACTACTTCCATCTGACAACTTTTTCCTCAATAGAAAATTGGTCACCGTGAGAAAATGCCTCCGAGATAGTAAAATCCAAGAGAGGTTATTGTAGAGGGTCCCAACACAATCCCATAGCCTTAGACATAGATTTTGTAGGCATCATATTTTCTAAGAAATAGCCCTTCAAAAATTGTTTCCTTTTAGCACTTTTGACTCTTAAGGGAAATCATCAGTCCAATGTAGCTCAGAGAGATTCATAGTATTTGGGTGCAAAAGAGGACCATCCCTAGCATAAACGTACCCATCCAGATGTGTTGGAACAGTCTATTTAGTCCTACGAGTTACAGAATGAAATTTGCACTACTTTGCAACTTTACACTGCTTGCATCTAACAGCGTTTTCTTCAATTGAAAACTAGTCACCACGGGAAAACGTGTCCAAAATAGAAAAATCCAAGAGAGGTTATTGTAAAGGGTCCCAACATAATACCATAGCCTTAGATAGAGATTTTGTAAGCATCATGGTTTACGAGAAATATCCCTTCAAAGATTGTTTCCTTTTAGCACTTTTGACTCTGAAGGGAAATCATCGGTCCAATGTAGCTCAGACAGATTTCGAGTATTTGGGTGCAATAGAGGACCATAAATAGCATAAAAATACCCATCCAGACGTGTTGGAATAGTCTATTTGGTCCTACAAGTTGCAGAACAAAAGTTGCACCACTTTGCAAATTTACATTGCTTGCATCTGACAACTTTTTCCTCAACTCAAAACGGGTCACCACGAGAAAAAACCTCTGAGATAGAAAAATCTAAGGGAGGTTATTATAGAGGGTCCCAACACAATCCCATATCCTCAGACGTAGATTCTTTAGGCATCACGATTTTTGAGAAATAGCCCTTCAAATATTGTCGCCTTTTAGTAGTTTCGACTCTTAAGGGAAATCATCGGTCCAATGTAGCTCAGAGAGATTCAGAGTATTTGGGTGCAAAAGAGGACCATCCCTAGTGTAAACGTACCCACCTAGACATGTTGGAATAGTCAATTTGGTCCTATGAGTTTCAAAACGAAAGTTGCACCACTTTGCAACTTTACACTACTTGCATCTGACAATTTTTTCCTCAACTGAAAACTAGTCACCACGGGAAAATACCTCTAAGATAGAAAAATCTGAGAGAGGTTATTGTAGAGGGTCCCAACACAATTACATAGCCATAGATGAAGAGTTTGTAGGTATCATGGTTTCTGAGAAATATCCCTTCAAAGATTGTTTCCTTTTAGCACTTTGGACTCTTAAGGGAAATCATCGATCCAATGTAGCTCGAAGAGATTTAGAGTATTTGGGTGCAAAAGAGGACCATCCTTAGTGTAAACATACCCATCCAGATGTGTTGGAACAATCTATTTGGTCCTACGAGTTGCAGAATAAAGGTTGCACCACTTTGCAACTTTACACTACTTGCATCTGACAAATTTTTTCTCAATTGAAAACTGGGCACCATGAGAAAACTGTAGTGCCCTCCCCGATTTTCCATCTCATGATTTAGATTATTTGACCTTATGTGTTTAGTTGTTTAAATTGGAAATGTTTGATAAACAAGGTTTGGATTATTTAATACATTATAATAAATAAAATAAAAGAAGGGTAAAATATAATAAATAAATCATAATACAATTTATAAATCAAATGTAATATATTATCAATACAAAAAGATCTAAATTTAGGTTATTTGTTGTAACGGATTTGCAACCACCTTGCAAGAGTAAGTGTAACTTATTTTTGAAGATTCTTGTATCTAACAGTTAGTGGAAAATATCTATTACAAGTTAATGTAATGAAAATAAGTACACGCCAATAAATGCAATGAAGAGCATGTTTAACAGTTACTCTCATTATGAAAGCATAGTGGAGAGGATAGGTAGGCGCATGGTGAGGGCATGGAAAAAGGTTGAGATCCTCCTTTAACGGTAATAGCCTATTTTTAGAATACTTTAAAAAATAAAAACTGCTAGTGGAACTCTCTAAAGGGGATGGAAGGACATCGGTTCTAAAAATTGGAAAAGAAGAAAATTATAGATCAGAACGGGTATTATGGGTTTTATGGGAACCGAAGGGAGATAGCTCTCAAAGAGTGACAACAAGAAGTTCTAAACTGGATCTGAGAGAATATGAAGCACTTGGGGAAAATATGCTGAAGGATTAGATAAGAAGACCTTGATGGGTTCATTTTGGGATTTCTGGGATTCTCTATCGAGGGCAACACAATACTCTTCATTGCTTTTGTTTTCAGCATGATGGGAACTACCCAACTACTATCTGGTTCCAAGCTTATTATTAAAGTAGGATCTTACAATACAACACTGCATGTTTGAATTCCTTCTTCTCTAGCATGGTAAATAACTACCCGTCTGAACCAGTGTATTACTTAAACTTGGTAGCCCTTATTCCTTCTAATGAGGCAGAGGCACAAGAAGCTCGGGCAGGGATAAAACACATCCTCCTATTATTGGAAAATATGCAGAGTTGCAAGCAAAGGGAGGAACGGGGACTTATAAGTACATTGAGGAGTTATGGAAGGAAAAGGAGAACGACATGCTGATCCATGTAGTGCAGATGCCAACATTTCAGTGAGGGAGGCATGCTATCAGAATGTTGTGGTACATCATAATCTTGAGTGAAGTTGAGGTATGTATTCTATTGATGGTTATTCCAATGTACTTCAATCACTGCAACAATAGAGGTTCAGACGTAGGAATGGTTCTATTATTTTTTTTAGCGCTATTATATTGGGGAAATTTGACTTATGGATCTTAAGATTTAGGTTATGTTTCTTGTTTTTCTTTTGCATGTAAGTTTAATTAGATGCATGTGCCCTTCTCCTGAGCAAAGCTTACGGTGATGGGATGCACTAGAGAGTGCTTGGGTAAATTAAGATATTGAGAGCTCCCTTATGAAATCTATCTAGAATATATCCTCCAACCATCGATAAGTGCTTAACATCTATGTGCCTTTCCTTTCTCATCTGTCACTTCTCTTCCCAAAATAGCATAGCTCTCTTCTGCTTAACTGGAATGCTCCTTGAACATAAGCAATGCTTACAATGTTAGGATACGCTCCAGGGCGGTTCACCAGATTGAAGATTTTGAGACCTTCCTTGCAAAGTCCATTTTGTACACATTCTGCAACCTGTCACATCTGCAGTATTTGAAAATAGAATGGGTTAGAGGTTTAAATAATCTCTCTGATTTCAGTGTCAACCAGACTCAGCTGCAGCACTTGAACATAATAGGAAGTTTAAATGTTTAAATAACCTGTTTGATTCTTCCAACAAAATATCACAGTTGCAACAGTTGAAAATAAGATAGTCAATTACTAACAAAATAAAGAGCTTTCCATTGATCGTGGTGAAGTTTAATTTCCAAACTTCAACTTGAGCACATCTCTAGAAACTCGCTGCCAAACATAAATGCGTCTAGTTTCAAAAAGAAAAGTTGTACATTATTTCTCCTCCTCTTAAGTCATGTATTTGCACCTCACCTTTCTCCTTCCCTTCAGTCTTGGGGATAACATTCGGGACTTGACAATAATGCAAAAAGATGGAAATATTTCCAAATTCCAATATTTATTTTCTAATATACTAGACAACCTGTCACTGTACAGTGTTTAGAGTTGAGGCAGTGTACAGAATTAAATAGCCTCCCTGAAACCTTTGGTAACTTATCACAGCTGCAACTTTTAGACTGCAAAGGTGTAGTAAATAAAATAATCTCTTTGATTTCATTGTCAACCTGTCATAGCAGAAGCAGATGAGTCCTTATAATCAATTATGTTTAATAGAATAAGACATTATTGATCTTTAGCTTGTGTGTTTTGTTTCTTATCCTCCACCTTAGAAATGTCGCTATTCCTTGTTGATGGGAATGGTTCACATCCCTCATAACACTTTCTCTTGCAACAGACTTGTTACCAAAACATTTGTATGACTTGAAGAATTAAGAGAGTAGGATCTATTTTAGTATTACTTTAAAGCAACCACTACCTCCACTCTCAATGTATCTTCAAAGGATTTGTGAGTTTTTGATTGTGTTAATGCTAAAGGATATCGGTGAGGTGGTTATTAATCAGGAAATATGATATTATTTTTAATTTTCGTATGCTTAAGAATGCTTATAAAAGGAATTAGGGAATATTGTTGGAAGTTAGGATTATATGATAGATTTTGCATTTAGAAATCAAATACTCTCTCTTAGCGTCTAGTTGACCACTATTTGGAAATGTAAAACATGAGTATACTTTAAAATATAGAGACTGAATAGTTAATTTATTTGGAGTTATGCATTGGAAGGTTTATTGTTGAAAGAATAATTTAACAGTGCATATTATATTTGATATAATAGGGTATTTTATTCCAAAGTCGAAGTTTGAAATTTAGAAGCGAAACTCTATAACTTAGGAACATTGAAAACCAAATTAGGAGATATCTAACTTCTTATACCACACTCATGTACCTATGAGTGTTCATTAAAGATGGTTATTTAGTCATTATTAAATAAAAGAAAGTTTAGTAGGCTTGGATTAAAACCTGGAGTAGGGTAGAAATATCACCCTTATCATAAGGTTAGCTACTAGATAATATGACATATTTCTCTATTGATACTTTAATTTGTGCTTAGATAGGTTTCAAAAGTATCTATTTTCAAGGATGAATTTGAAAGTAATTTCCTTATGAGAATTGATTCTCTTGTAGTTACTTAATAGATGACAAGTTAATCTATCATGTATGTCTTTATTCCATTATTGGAATAGTTGTTGCATGACATATCATGTTGGTAAATTGGAAAATTTGGAATGTTTGAGTGTATTCTTGTGGTGAATTTTGTGTGTAATTTTGGAGTTTATGATGAATTTATTTATGGAGGTTGTTTTTGGCTGAGTTTGATGTTGATCTTGAGATCAATTTTTGTTGCCACCTTGTTGGGAAACCCTTGTTTTAGTGATTTATCAATCTTCCAGAGAAAGGGAAAGAAAGGTGTTTCTTTATTATTGGCCTTCACTTTTGGTTCTTTGTGAACTATTGCTTGTATAATCTATTTGATGTTATGGGTTTAGCCTTGCACTTGAAAATAGTTTCGTTATGAAGATTTTGTGTAGGATGGTGTATGCCTCGCTTAATGCAATTTATCATGTGGCTTTATATGGTGTGCATGGGGGCTTACCCTGATAGTGTCTTTTGAGTTTTGTTGCTCATAAGGGGAGTGGCTTTCAATGGGGGCCAGGACCCGGAAGAGGTCCCAGGGTAACTCATTGGAAGTTTATTAATCAAGTGAAAATGTTAATATTTAATTAGGGGTTTTGGATAGAATCACACATTAGCAAGATATAAGTGAATGCCTCACTCATGGCTCAAGTGCTTGTATGGGCTTGAGATGAGTTGAGAAGGCCTAGAATGGCAAGATCATTATCTTGTCTTTATGAAAGATAATCGATTCCACATTGGATTGCATGTGGGGCTGGGTTTCGTAAGAGGTCACCAGGGTAACCCAAGTTGGGGGTCAGGGCCTAGGAAGATTCGCCAGGGTAACCCATGCAACATTGCGATGACACTCTTCCTTTAACAACCATGTATGTTTTGTTTCCCTCTATGTTATTCTTGGGCCTCTAGAAGCACATGTTGGCATTTGTATTTTGATGCTTTATTGGATTATTCCTTATGTTGGGCACATCTTGTGTTGGTTATAACTTGTGCTGAGATTGCCTTATGTTATTATGGATCTTGTTGAGAAGTCTTGTATCCTTGTTTTGTTTAATGGTTATTGTTGGGGTCCTTCTTGTCATCTCTTAGCACGGGGGGTGGGCCTTCGGGTCCACGTGGTTGGGTGGAACGTGCTATGCACCCCATTGGGTCCCCAATCGTCGATCGAGAAGTGCAAAATTGTACCTTGCAGTGACTCTTGAGTTGAACCAGAGTTGGATCCAGTATTTCAACTTTGTACTCCTTCATTTCAAATGTATCATTTCATTTTATTATATCTTTCCCATTCATGTTGGGAAGTGGCATTGTAATATTGTAATCCTTGATTAATGTATTGTCCATGTTCATGTTATCTTATGGTTACTGGTGTATACTTACCTTCCATGTGATGTAATGATGTTTTTTGTGAAAAGTAATGTAGTCATGTAAACCCGAGGGATTTGTAGTTCATGTTTATTTTCATTTCATGTGATATATGATTATTATGATGTATGTTAGTACTTTTTAAAAAAAATTGGTGTCATAAATGTTAGATGTATTAGTATCCTTTGGGTTGCTTGGCGGGTCATTACAGCTTGGTATCAGAGCATAGGTTCATACACTGGGACACTATGAGCCCATTGTGTTGACCTAGCTGCTCGTACTCATAAGGGTGTGTCAGTCTGTTTGTGTAGTTTGTACTTGGTTGCCCTAGTTTGTCTCTAGGTGATGTAGGTTCAATGGTGCAGAGATCTGGTGGAATGGATAGGACCCTCGGTGTAGTGCGCAATACACCGATATCCTTCCTACTGAAAATGCATTTTAGAACTCTTATGTTACCCTTGAGTTGCTTTGTGTTGTCTCTAGTGTGAAGTGAATTTGAGTGTGTATGCGGTGTATGTGTTTTAAATCTGAAATTATGTGTGTTTTGAAGTGATAATTATGTTTCTGTTTCTGAAAAGGTCATAATTTATGATCTTGTGACACATATATTGTGAGATTTTGCATTGAGTAATGAATAGAATGTAGTACATGATGTTTAAAAGATGAAGTTTAACCAGAAATGTGTATTTTGGCAATGAATTAGCATGAATAACTGGTGCTAATGTGTTATGTTTCCATCTTAGTTTATGATTTGCAGGTAGTCGGCTTCGAATCTTGATGATGAAGGTAATTAATTGGTTATGTTTAACATGTGGATTTAATACTATGGTTGTATCTGATTAGTAATTGTTATTGATGATTGTTTATGATGTATCACTAATTGTAGAGTGTTAGAAGGACGATGTCGTATCACTCATTCATGAGAGGCATACGACATGACAATTCCCTCTACACTAGGTAGATTTGATATATATATGGTGTACACAATGTTTGCTTTTATGCAGGATTGCAAGTAGTAAGCCTTGATTCCACCTCCTCTGGCAGGACTGGGCGAGCCTCATGAAACCCAATGGGAATAATGTGGAAAAATAGAGTTGACAAGAAAATTTCCCCAACCTTGCCATCATCCTTGACAAGGATGAGTACCTCCACCGTGTAACCCTGACAGTATAGATTTCATGTTTTGACAGTTGTTTTGTTGAATTCTTCCATTATTTGATTTTGTCATGATGTTAGTGTTTGAGGTGATGTTGTATATTCAATGAGTATGTTTTATTTTGTTTCGCAACTTCCAGGAGTAAGTTGAAGCCTAGGGGGGGTGATGTAGTGCCCTCCCCGATTTTCCATCTCATGATTTAGATTATTTGACCTTATGTGTTTAGTTGTTTAAATTGGAAACATTTGATAAACAAGGTTTGGATTATTTAATACATTATAATAAATAAAATAAAAGAAGGGTAAAATATAATAAATAAATCATAATACAATTTATAAATCAAATGTAATGTATTATCAATACAAAAAGATCTAAATTTAGGTTATTTGTTGTAACGGATTTGCAACCACCTTGCAAGAGTAAGTGTAACTTATTTTTGAAGATTCTTGTATCTAACAGTTAGTGGAAAATATCTATTACAAGTTAATGTAATGAAAATAAGTACACGCCAATAACTGCAATGAAGAGCATGTTTAACATTTACTCTCATTATGAAAGCATAGTGGAGAGGATAGGTAGGCGCATGGTGAGGGCATGCAAAAAGGTTGAGATCCTCCTTTAATGGTAATAGCCTATTTTTAGAAGACTTTAAAAAATAAAAACTGCTAGTGGAACTCTTCAAAGGGGATGGGAGGACATCGGTTCTAAAGATTGGAAAAGAAGAAAATGATATATCAGAATGGGTATTATGGGTTTTATGGGAACCGAAGGGAGATAGCTATCAAAGGGTGACAACAAGAAGTTCTAAACTAGATCTGAGAGAATACGAAGCACTTGGGGAAAATATGTTGAAGGTTTAGATAAGAAGATCTTGATGGGTTCATTTTGGGATTTCTGGGATTCTCTATCAAGGGCAACACAATACTCTTCATTATTTTTGTTTTTAGCATGATGGGAACTACCCAACTACTATCCAGTTCCAAGCTTATTATTAAAGTAGGATCTTACAATACAACACTGCATGTTTGAATTCCTTCTTCTCCAGCATGGTAGATAATTGCCCATCTGAACCAGTGTATTACTTAAACTTGGTAGCCCTTATTCCTTCTAACAAGTTAGAGGCACAGGAATCTTGGGAAGGGATAAAACACATCCTCCTAGTATTGGCAAAGATGTAGAGTTGCAGGCAAAGAGGAGGAATGGGAACTTATAAGTACATTGAGGAGTTATGGAAGGAAAAGGAGAACGACATGTTGATCCATGTAGTGCAGATGCCAACATTTCAGTGAGGGAGGCATGCTATCAGAAGGTTGTGGTATGTCATAATCTTGAGTGGAGTTGAGGTATGTATTCTATTGATGGTTATTCCAATGTACTTCAATCGCTACAACAATAGAGGTTCAGACGTAGGAATGGTTCTATTATTTTTTTTAGCGCTATTATATTGGGGAAATTTAACTTAAGGATCTTAAGATTTAGGTTATGTTTCTTTTTTTTTTTTGCATGTAAGTTTAATTAGATGCATGTGCCCTTCTCCCGAGCAAAGCTTACGGTGATGGGATGCACTAGAGAGTGCTTGGGTAAATTAAGATATTGAGAGCTCCCTTATGAAATCTATCTAGAACATATCCTCCAACCATCGATAAGTGCTTAACATCTATATGCCTTTCCTTTCTCATCTGTCACTTCTCTTCCACAAAATAGCGTAGCTCTCTTCTGCTTAACTGGCATGCTCCTTGAACACAAGCAATGCTTACAATGTTAGGATACGCTCCAGGGCGGTTCACCAAATTGAAGATTTTGAGACCTTCCTTGCAAAGTCCATTTTGTATACATTCTGCAACCCGTCACATCTACAGTATTTGAAAATAGAATGGGTTAGAGGTTTAAATAATCTCTCTAATTTCAGTGTCAACCAGACTCAACTGCAGCACTTGAACATAATAGGAAGTTTAAATGTTTAAACAACCTGTTTGATTCTTCCAACAAACTATCACAGTTGTAGCAATTGAAAATAACATATTTTCATTTACTAACAAAATAAAGAGCTTTCCATTGATCGTGGTGAAGTTTAATTTCCAAACTTCAACTTAAGCACATCTCTGGAAACTCGCTGCCAAATAGAAATGCGTCTAGTTTCAAAAAGAAAAGTTGTACATTATTTCTCCTACTCTTAAGTCATGTATTTGCACCTCACCTTTCTCCTTCCCTTCAATCTTGGGGATAACATTTGGGACTTGACAATAATGCAAAAAGATGGAAATATTTCCAAATTCCAATATTTATTTTCTAATATACTAGACAACCTGTCACTGTACAGTGTTTAGAGTTGAGGCAGTGTACAGAATTAAATAGCCTCCCTGAAACCTTTGGTAACTTATCACAGCAGCAACTTTTAGACTGCAAAGATGTAGTAAATAAAATAATCACTTTGATTTCATTTTCAACCTGTCATAGCATAAGCAAATGAGTCCTTATAATCAATTATGTTTAATAAAATAAGACATTATTGATCTTTAGCTTGTGTGTTTTTTTTCTTATCCTCCACCTTAGAAATGTCGCTATTCCTTGTTGATGGGAATGGTTCACATCCCTCAGAACACTTTCTCTTGCAACAGACTTGTTACCGAAACATTTGTATGACTTGGAGAATTAAGAGAGTAGGATCTATTTTAGTATTACTTTAAAGCAACCACTACCTCCACTCTCAATGTATCTTCAAAGGATTTGTGAGTCTTCGATTGTGTTAATGCTAAAGGATATCGGTGAGGTGGTTATTAATCAGGAAATATGATATTATTATTAATTTTCTTATGCTTAAGAATGCTTATAAAAGGAATTAGGGAATATTGTTGGAAGTTAGGATTATATGATAGATTTTGCATTTAGAAATCAAATACTCTCTCTTAGCGTCTAGTTGACCACTATTTGGAAATGTAAAACATGAGTATACTTTAAAATATAGAGATTGAATAGTTAATTTATTTGGAGTTATGCATTGGAAGGTTTATTGTTGAAAGAATAATTTAACAGTGCATATTATATTTGATATAATAGGGTATTTTATTCCAAAGTCGAAGTTTGAAATTTAGAAGCAAAACTCTATAACTTAGGAACATTGAAAACCAAATTAGGAGATATCTAACTTCTTATACCACATTCATGTACATATGAGTGTTCATTAAAGATGGTTATTTAGTCATTATTAAATAAAAGAAAGTTTAGTAGGCTTGGATTAAAACCTGGAGTAGGGTAGAAATATCACCCTTATCATAAGGTTAGCTACTAGATAATATGACATATTTCTCTATTGATACTTTAATTTGTGCTTAGATAGGTTTCAAAAGTATCTATTTTCAAGGATGAATTTGAAAGTAATTTCCTTATGAGAATTGATACTCTTGTAGTTACTTAATAGATGACAAGTTAATCTATCATGTATGTCTTTATTCCATTATTGGAATAGTTGTTGCATGACATATCATGTTGGTAAATTGGAAAATTTGGAATGTTTGAGTGTATTCTTGTGGTGAATTTTGTGTGTAATTTTGGAGTTTATGATGAATTTATTTATGGAGGTTGTTTTTGGCTTTGAGTTTGATGTTGATCTTGAGATCAATTTTTGTTGCCACCTTGTTGGGAAACCCTTGTTTTAGTGATTTATCAGTCTTCCAGAGAAAGGGAAAGAAAGGTGTTTCTTTATTATTGGCCTTCACTTTTGGTTCTTTGTGAACTATTGCTTGTATGATCTATTTGATGTTATGGGTTTAGCCTTGCACTTGAAAATAGTTTCGTTATGAAGATTTTGTGTAGGATGGTGTATGCCTCGCTTAATGCAATTTATCATGTGGCTTTATATGGTGTGCATGGGGGCTTACCCTGATAGTGTCTTTTGAGTTTTTTTGCTCATAGGGGGAGTGGCTTTCAATGGGGGCCGGGACCCGAAAGAGGTCCTAGGGTAACTCATTGGAAGTTTATTAATCAAGTGAAAACGTTAATATTTAATTAGGGGTTTTGGATAGAATCACACATTAACAAGATATAAGTGAATGCCTCACTCATGGCTCAAGTGCTTGTATGGGCTTGAGATGAGTTGAGAAGGCCTGGAATGGCAAGATCATTATCTTGTCTTTATGAAATATAATCGATTTCACATTGCATTGCATGTGGGGCCAGGTTTCGTAAGAGGTCACCAGGGTAACCCAAGTTGGGGGTCGGGGCCTACGAAGATTCGCCAGGGTAACCCATGCAACATTGCGATGACACTCTTCCTTTAACAACCATGTATGTTTTGTTTCCCTCTATGTTATTCTTGGGCCTCTGGAAGCACATGTTGGCATTTGTATGTTGATGCTTTATTGGATTATTCCTTATGTTGGGCACATCTTGTGTTGGTTATATCTTGTGTTGAGATTGCCTTATGTTATTATGGATCTTGTTGAGAAGTCTTGTATCATTGTTTTGTTTGATGGTTATTGTTGGGGTCCTTCTTGTCATCTCTTAGCATGGGGGGTGGGCCTTCAGGTCCATTTGGCTAGGTGGAACGTGCTATGCACCCCATTGGGTCCCCAGCCATCGATCGAGAAGTGCAAAATTGTACCTTGCAGTGACTCCTGAGTTGAACCAAAGTTGGATCCAGTATTGCAGCTTTGTACTCCTTCATTTCAAATGTATCATTCCATTTTATTATATCTTTCCCATTCATGTTGGGAAGTGGCATTGTAATATTGTAATCCTTGATTAATGTATTGTCCATGTTCATGTTATCTTATGGTTACTGGTGTATACTTACCTTCCATGTGATGTAATGATGTTGTTGTGAAAAGTAATGCAGTTATGTAAACCCGAGGGATTTGTAGTTCATGTTTAGTTTCATTTCATGTGATATATGATTATTATGATGTATGTTAGTACTTTTTAAAAAAAATTGGTGTCATAAATGTTAGATGTATTAGTATCCTTTGGTTTGCTTGGCGGGGCATTACAAAAATGCCTCCAAGATAGAAAAATCTGAGAGAGGTTATTGTAGAGGGTCCCAACATGATCTTATAGCCTCTAACGAAAATTCTGTAGGTGTTACGGTTTCGGAAAAATAGCCCTTCAAAGATTGTTTCCTTTTAGCACTTTGGACTCTTAAGGGAAATCATCAGTCCAATGTAGCTTGAAGTTATTCAACATATTTGGGTGAAAAAGAGGACCATCCCTAGTGTAAAAGTATGCATTCAAATGTGTTGGAACAGTCTATTTGGTCCAATGAGTTGCATAATGAAAGTTGCACCACATTGCAACTTTGCATTGTTTATCAAAATGGTAACTTATTGTCAAATGATGGAAGTTCAAGAGTCATCTTGTTGTAGTTCATTGGAAAAAGTTGGACGTTGTTTGGTCATGGCCCAATTAGGTAGGAATTAGATTGTAGAAGGGTTTGGGAGAGTAGGGGAGGTCAATCAAGGTTTGGGTATGATGCCCTAGATGCAAAAAGTGTGGTTTTTAAGTGAAATTGGGAGGTTTAAGGATGTTAGTGATTGAAATTTGGTGGGGAAAAAATTTCTAAAGGTTTATTAAGAATATGTAGACTTCTATAAACGTGTTTGAGGTGTTTTTTGAGTGAGATAAGTGTGGAAATGCATACTTTCAATTAACCCTTTTATAATTTAGGCAAAATGAGGGTTACATTATTGAGTGACTTAGATGGAATTTACAAGGATGATATTTGTGTAATTTGGATGTTTATAGCCTAGTGAGATACTATCCAAAGGAATCTTGGAGGGGCAGTAGTTTTAAAGACAAGTTGTTTTGCAAATTTGGGCATAGTGGAGCCCTGTTCGGCGTAATATTTCAATTTCGGTGGGGTTGTTCCAAAACAAGCACATTAGGTTTTGCGATATGTTAAATAGAAGGATAATGGGTGTCTTTCACAACCTTTTGTTTTGTGGGTTTGAGTTGATTTTGTGAAGATATTGATTCTTACTCAAGATGATTTGATACCTTTTACATGTTATTATGCTTCAATGAACATTAAGTGACATTGATTTTCATCCAAATGATTATATTACTTTTGAATGAACAATGTAACACGAAATTCATTTCATTAAGTTGTATCCACTTTTCATTTTTGTTTTACTTCTTTTGATATAAAAAATAGTTGCACACTTCATTACACGAGTTTAAAAAATAAAATAATGTCAAATGTAAATTCATTCAACAGAGCTTGAAATCATGGGTATTCTCAAAATGAGTGTTTGATAAAAATGTATTGGTAGACATGTATGAAAAATGTGGTACAATAGAAAAGGAAATTCATTGATTGAAAAATCTCCTCAAAGAAATAGATGGATTACTAATTGTAAAATTCGTAAGTTCTATTAAAATGTTATTTCGTTAATCTACAACATGCATTATCAATCATAACTTTAAACAATTCTAAGATAATTATACATTCCATCTTGAAAATTCAAAGTAGAAATACATGCACACGAGAAACAAATTAGATCGAATATCAAGTCGTATATATCAAAGTATAGAATAATTATGTTTGTGCATATACAAATTTGGCATATGCCTACTCAGAACAAGTTTTACAAATTGTGGCACATATGCCATCTTAAGATCTATCAAACCCTAAGTACATGTCAATCTATATCATATCCTAATCCTATGTTGGACCATCAAAATTAAGCCTCCTCGAAGAAGTTAGATGCTCTACATTTTCCTGCACAATAACATTTCAAACCACAAATTAGATTATGTGAATGGTTGACAAGATAGACTAGTAAATAGAAACTTATATACCATCATTTATAAATTACAAATTTAACATCAAAATCAATATTCATGTACTATATTATATCAATAATGCAATTCTTGTTTACCTCTAATCTTGCTCTCTTTTCTGCAAGACGTTCTGCATATGATTGTCCCTTAGGACGATCAAGAGTCCTATAAAGTAATGGTCTCTCACTCATCACAATGCTAGGTCGAACAGAGGACTATAGCAGATAAAATAAAAATGATACAAATTAAAATATAATTATTGAAAAATAATCATATCTACTACTCACATATCTACTCCTATCTAAACGTAAATTATCTACAATATAAAATAAACACATACCTGTTGTGATGCTATGACACTAGATGGGCTCATAGTGGACGGATTAGCTAAGATGCTTTCTTGTATAAAAATGACAAGAATGTAAATTCACATGCACATATAATTATAATGTCAACAATAAAAAAGATATATACCTGTTGTGCAACTTCATCCAATGGGTCAGACTCAATCAACAAGGTTGTATAAGAACTAGGTTGCTACATAAAAAGACAAGATTACATTAGACTATCAATATATGTAGTACATGTATTTAAACATATTAGATTTCAAAGATTAACATCTAAAATAACAACATAAATTATTTACCATGTATTGATTGTCTAAGGAAAATGAAATGGCAGTATGCGTAGCTTGCTACACTTCTGACAACTACTCCTCTGTCAACAACTGTTAAAGATTCCAGCACATAAACATATATTAGTAAAAATATCCTTCATAAAATATGAAAGAATTTACATAAAACACACTATGAAATTGCTTTAAGACTTATTGGTGCTCCCATATCATCCCTGCCAGTTGACATCTCTCCTGCAAATGCTCCACTCCATGCTCTATCAACTCCTAAATCCGACATATTATGAACCTAAAAGTCGGATGTGTCTCTGGGAGCCTTAATGGACCATCGAAGAGGATGGAAACATAAATTGTTGCATGTCATGCAACGATGAGGCACACAAATATGTCCCAAAGAGGACAGTGTACTAGTGGGAGTTGTTGTAGCAGGTGCACCACCATCGTGTTGGGATGTATTAGGTGCAACACCACCGTGATGGGATGCATTGTTAAATGGTTACATAACATGATGGATCTGCCTCACCAAATGATCACTCAATGAATGTAATGCATAAATGCTCATAGTCCCCGTATCTACAGCAATATTTGGGTAAGGTAGTGGAGTTAGAGCAGCAATAGGTGGAGGAGGACAAATTGGGGTGACTCAGCATGCCCTAGGTCTATCATGTGGCATCCCTCTACCAACACCCTGGAAATATCACATGTCAAATTAATTGACATGTTTCCCTAGCACAAACTCAGCATATAATTTTTCAGAGAAAATATTGAGGGACATCAAGGTTGTTGTTGGGTGGTTTATCAAAAACCATCCACCAACGTCTCCAAAAATTATCTAATATTCCCCTATGGGTGCACCATTTAATTGAAAATTTTGGTTTTTGCACATTAACAAGTTTTCCAGTTCTCTGATCTATGAATAACTAGGCTAATTGGGATTTTTCAATATCAAGAGCCTTCACCTCATCATACAACAACCCATCAGCATAAAATTGTCTTTGTTGCTCTCGCCATTGTGCAAATCTATTATGCTAAATTGCTAAAGTTTGAACATTTACAATGATTGTTTCCAAAGTGTTTTTCATATCTGATAGTTCATCGAGTGTTTCATAGATTTGACATACTTTTCTTAATTGATCTAAATTTCTATGAATAGACTCGTGTATTGTTGGAACATTTTCATTTGGAAACAATGGTTGTGGTGGAGGATTTGGAGGGTATTCATTTTCTACAAGATTAGGGTTTTCATTTTGTGTGGGAGGGTTTTAATTTTGTGCAAGGTTAGTTCATTTTGATCCATTTTTAACCTGTTAATTGATTATAAATAAATAAAATTAACAATGGTTTTAATCTAATAAAAAATCTATCAAATATACCCTATAAATTCAAAACAAAAAAAAAGCAAAATGAATATAAATTGAATTAAGACTGAAAAAAATCAAACATACCTTACAAATTTGGTGATTTTTTTAGTAATTTGACCTCCCCCAAATGGATATCTGAGTCACTCTCCTAAAACCCACACGCACGCACTGGTAAAAATATAGCTCTCAGATTTTTTTTGGTCTGTATATGATATAGGAAATGGATATCCGTTAATAACGGATATCTGTTTCTTGATTTATAGCTTTTTAAATAAATGGTCAGGTCCTTGACCCGACCATAGTGTATTTTTAGAAATATGGATTATTTAATATAAAATATATTATAGTATAATATAATATATATTAAATAAATAATATAATATGTATTATATTATAATATAAAATATATTATATTATAATAGAATATATATTATATTATATATTATATTATAATATAATATGTATTATATTATAATATAATATATATTATATTAATTTTAATATAATACATATTATTATATATAATATATAATATATTAGAATAATATCAATATATATAATATAATATAATATAATATAATATAATATAATATTATAATGTTATATTATATTATAATATTATATTATATTATAATATTATATTATATTATAATATTATATATGTATTATATTATAATATATAATAATACATACATTATATTATAATATAATATAATATCATATCATATTGTCGATATTGGCATGGTGTGATGGTTTAAAGCTGGCGTTGTTTTCCTTACCACCATGGTTCAAACCCCGTTAGGGTGGTATTGTTGAGTGATTGTATTCCGATTCATAGCTCCAGTTCAAAAGTGTTTACCCCTTGAATTAAAAAAATATATAATATCATAGGGTTTTTTTTAATTATAACACAAATAATGGATATCCATTCTACAATTTACAAACTCGACCATATAATATCAATATAATATAATATAATTTTAATATATGTATTATATTATAATAATATATAATAATACATATATTATAATATTATATTATATTATATTATATTATATTATATTATATTGATATTATATTATATTATATTATATTATATTATATTATATTATATTATATTATATTATATTATACTATATAATATTATATAATATGGCCTCTCGGGCTTTTTTTAATTATAACACAAATAATGGATATCTATTTTTTATTTACAGACTTTTTAATAAAATGGTCAGGTCTGGGACTCGAGAATATTTAACTACGCCTGTGTTTTTTAAAATATTTAATATAATATATAATATATATTATATTATATATAATAATACATATTATATATATATAATCTAATATCAACTATTATATATAATATAATATATTATCAAATATTATATTATATTATAATATTATATTATACTATAATATTATAATATTATATTATACTATAATATTATAATATTATATTATACTATAATATTATAATATTATAATATATTATACTATAATATTATAATATTATATTATATAATATTATAATATTATATTATACTATAATATTATAATATATTATATAATATATAATATCATTATAATATTATATTATATGTATATTATATTATATATATTATATTATAATATAATATTATTATATTATAATATAATATATATTATAATATAATATTATATATATAATATTATAATATATTATATTATAATATTATTATAATATATTATATTATAATATATAATATATATATATGTATTATATTATAATATGTATGTATATTATATATATATGTATTATATTATAATATATGTATTATATTATAATATATAATAATACATATATAATATGACCTCTCAGATTTTTTTTTTAATTATAACACAAATAACGGATATCCATTATATAGAATATAAATTCTACTTTAAACAAAACGGATATCCATTTTATATCGGATATTTGTTTTGTAATGGATATCCATTTTGGTTTGGTATTACCAAACCAAAACGGATATTGTACTTGGGCCTACAAAAAGTCAAAGGCATGAATTTCGTGTTTTTTGACGCACATTAAAATGCCTTTTTTCACATTGCCACTTTTTGGACCCCCATGATCTTGCACAAACCCCCCTGCAAAAGAAGGAGAAGAATATTGCAAAAGAAGATATTGTGCAAACCCCTCTAGTTACACATGAACCACTTAATTTTATGGCTATCATGAATGGGATTATTGAGTATAGTCGATTGGATGATAAAATGGAGCTATATCCGAATTTCCTCCTCAAGAAAAGGTAACAACTGAGAAGGAAATAATTAAATATATGCTCATGCAAAACATTCCCTTCAATAATATTGTTGAAAAAGCTTCAAATAGCCTAGCTGAGGCTTAGAGATAGAGAAGAGAAGAAACTATCAAGGAAAATGAAGAAATAAAACAACAAGCAATTGACAAGTCTAGGGTCTCAATCTCTCAAGAAGAAAAATAGAAGATTGAGTGGAGACAAGCCAAGGAGCTCAACATCAAAAGAAGAATAGATTTTTTGATGAGCCTAGATGAAAATGTCAAAAAGAAGATCCAAAATAAAACTAAAGAAGCCATAAAGAAAATTATTAATGTTTTGTAAAGTTAAGTTGATCCACAAGTACCTAATCCAGAGATCACAAATGAGAAAAACATATATGGTTAGAAAGGAGTACAAGGACCCTCAAAGTGAAAAAAGTAGGTGGTGTCTCTAGTGTGCATGAAGTGTAAACAATCTCTAGTATGGAGATAGAAAAATAAGAGAAAGAATTGGATGAAAATACAACCAATATCCTTGAAGAAATGAAGATGGATGAGGTGATTTTTGAGGAAAATATTTTGTGAGATATACTTGATGTGTCTACTCAAGACATAGATCTATCATTTTTTGAAGGCAGTGTGATAGGTGGTGATGAAAAGGAAAAAGATGATAAATAAATTGAGCATATTTCTCCTCTAGTGAATACTAATGCATGGAAGATAATCTTGAGCTAGTTCAGGATGCAAAAGAGAATGTAGCTAAGCAAGATGCTCCTATAGGTCAAATTTCTTCTACATAAGATTCTTTCAAGGACCTAACTAGGGATGTAGATGCAGTTTCAACTCATTGTAACACCTCAACTTCTACAAACCCCCACTCATGAAGGTCGAGTAGATCTATCAAATATTTCTCCCTTTCACAAATTACAACTTGGTGACATCTTGCATGCTTCAATAAGAAAATAAATTCTACAAGAATAGTTGAAGAAGACAATAATTTTAGATGATGTTGTAAAGATAATTCAAGAACTTTTACCAGCGGTAAACATAGATTCTTCTTTTCCTCCGAAACAAAAATTGAAGCTAATTTTAATGGATTCTTTCAAGAACCATTCTTCACACTTTGAGTAGAAGGAAAAGCAAGAGGCTTTGAGATAGATAATTGATAAAATATTAGCTATGGAATTTGACCATTGTGCTAATGTGTGCAATAAATTGTAGGAAAACATAGATGTTTTTAAGAAGTGTGTTGATGAAGTTAGTGTAGTTTATCAAAAAAAATTGGGGTGTGTGCAAGAAGTTGAGTCCACTTTTTGGCCAAAAAGTGGAATTGTTTACCTTGATTTTCAGAATTTGTGTCATTTGACCTAAATATTTGAGGCACTTAGATATTGAATCTTTAAAAAAGGTTATCAATATGAAATGTAGTACATTGAGTCTAGTTTCCAAATATGTAATTTATTTTAATACCCAGATGATACAAATTGATTTTCAGGCATGTCTAAAAATCATTATTTAAAAGTTTTTTTTTTTTTTTACCATACCATGCACGTGTACATCATTTGTATTTTGACCTAAATAATTTTATTTTTCTGAATCCTTTTGGGAAAATATCTCTAACATACTGAGGAATGTGCACGATATTTTTTTGTACTTTTTTTTTAGTTTTTTTTATTTTTTATTGTCAGTAATTGTTGTTTTAAAAATCCCTTGTGTCTATCATGCATAAGATGACATAAACTTATCATTTTTTTTACTTTCTTTTCAAATTGGAATCAATTGTCTGAAGATTATCCACATATAATTTATTTTTCAAAAAAATATTTTAATAAAAGTTATAAAAATAATAAAAATCCCTTATATTTCAAGTTTATGGAATAGTTTCATCAAAAAATATTTGAAAAATGGAAAAATTAATCCAATTGTAAAAAAAATTACATATTTGGAATCTACACAATCCCATCTATAATGGGTTTTAATTTCAACAAAAAATTCTATTAAAAACATCTTCAGACATATGTCCAAAGTCATTCTTTTCTACTAACACAAACATGACCTTCAAGTTGCAAGTCAAAGTAGGTCCAAAGCTAAGGGTCAACTCCCCAAGCATTTTTTGACCCAAAACCCATAGCAAAAACCAAGCTAAAAATTGAAATTTTTAGAAACGTGATCTTGTTCTAGAAACGAGATCTTGTTTCTAAATGAGATCCCATTCTAGAAACATGATCTCATTTCTAAACAAGATCTCGTTTTATTTTTTTAAAAAAATTAAGCCTTTATGAAATGGGATCCCATTTTTAAAACACGTGATCTCATTTTTAGCTCGGGTTCCTGAAGATCTAAACATGATCCCATTTTGTTTTTCCAAATTTTGGGTTTTTGGCTAAGTCCAAAACTTCCATGAGAAGTGGACTCCTCTTCTTTCTTCTTCCCTTTGAAATTCCCTATTTCCACCAAGAGTATCAAGAATCAGATTGAATCCATTGAGCCACAAATCACTCAAATGGCTAGGGCATATGATGTATCAAAAGAAAAGGATGGATCCACTAGTGCTCAATTGGAAAATATTCATGTGCAAATGTCTCTGCTTTAGAATCAAAGAGATCAACTAAAGAAATATTTTGTTCAATTGAGGGAAGTAGTCAACTTGAGACTGGCTTCATTATCTAGATTGCTTGATAAGGCAAAAAAGGTTGAACAAAAAAGAATCTACTTTAAGAAATGTGGAGGAGGTTGAGGATCTATGCATGAAATTTTAATGTTAGAATCATATTCTCTTTAGCAAAAGCATACTAGATTGCAACTATGGCACAAATTTAAAAAATTACAAGAATAGTGTGCCTTCTAAGGAAGCTGTAAACGTATAATTAAGATGATTTTTCTCTTTGTATAAATTTTGCGGAGGTCTATTGTATCATTTTTT
This sequence comes from Sequoia sempervirens, assembly GCA_007258455.2. Taxonomy (NCBI): domain Eukaryota; kingdom Viridiplantae; phylum Streptophyta; class Pinopsida; order Cupressales; family Cupressaceae; genus Sequoia; species Sequoia sempervirens. Next base: position 125,967,538 of record VDFB02000002.1, on the reverse strand, counting down.
TATCCTTATTGAATATACTCTTGTATATAGCATTCATTTTTTGGTATCTTTGCCTCAGGGGAAGTATTTTTTGTAGAAATCATATATAGTAAGGGGAAGTTTATACAATTTTTGGGATGATAAAAGTAGAAGATATTATGCCCTTTTCCCTTGATGTCAAAGGGGGGGAGAATATTTGTAGACAATTGAGTGTTTCGATCAATGACAAAGGGGGAGATTATTAGCAATAAGTGTTTTCATTGATGTCAAATGTGTGTGTAGAAGTGTGCATATTGATGAGGTAAAAATAATCTCATCACACTAACATAATAAAGGCCTATTCCATATATGCAAAATTCCTATCCTCTGCCAAGTAATTAAACTTTAGGAGAAATAATTGCTTGTCTTTTAAGGAGAAATTGTACAAACTTTATTTATTATGATTTATTGAAGTATTTTGCCAATACATATTTAATGGGTTGTTTTAAGTATTTTGTAGGATAATAATCGGTCATCGAGTTGTAGTTAAAAGCATTCAGCTAGCACGTGCTCTAGAACAGGTTGAAGGGATGTGTTGGAAACATGCTCCAGAACTTTAGGATGATGGACCGAAGATATAGTTGCTTTTAAGTCTCAATTTTTGTTATGTTTTTAAGTTAAAAACTTCATGGCTCGACTTGAGCCTCTTTAATACTTGTGTAATGGATTTTAAAGACATAAAAGTTGTTTGTAAATCTGATATAGACTTTTTCAATGATTATCTGTACCATCTAAAATATAGGATTTAGTTAGAAGTTTTCTATAAAAGATGTAATCTCTAGAAGCAAAAGATAATGCGCGAAATAGTAATGTTATGTTGTCAACTTTTTTGTTGAGTTTATGAATAAAGAGGTTATTATGTAAAAACTTATGAGTTGTGAGTTATGGATGAAAAATATGTTTAAATAAAAGAATTTATTAATCAATTGTGTATGTGATCTAAGAACGAACATAATAACCCATGAGCTAGCCACTCGAGGGAAGATAGCTTAAATAGATAAGTACTTTTCTTTATGTTACTTTTACTGCATGAATAGTCATTCTGTAGGGAATTATTGCGTTTATCATTGTGGTGTCTAAATTTTCGAAGCACTTTTTCTTTCACTTCCGTAGTTTCTTGTTGTTAACTATTAGAATCTCTATTGTTAAAGAAGATGTTTCATGGATTGTTTACAAGTTTTTTTGCTTCTGTAATTTACAAGCTCTTTAATTTAATCATTTTTTTACTTTCTAATTTAGTTACCATTATTTCTAAGTTAGTTTTCCTATGCTTTTTAGTTTAAATATTTCTATTTTCTTTAGGATAAACTACTTTACAGCTTGATTGTTAGATGGCCTTAGGTTAGAATTAACATTAACTGATCTAAAAAGTTAGAAAATCTAAGGGAGATAGTCAAGTCTTCTTCTATTGTAAACTTCCTTGAACACTACCCGGTCGACATATTGAATTTTATCTTCTAAAGTAATGGGACTTAATGACAGCCTATCGCATATACTCAAGAGATAGTTGTATATTTTATATATGTGTTGGTGCTAGTCTAGAATGTTGTATGAGGAAAATGGTGACCTGAGTGTGATGCAGAGGTTAGAAAATATTTTTTTGATATGTCTACAAAATGTTTACATTGATATCATTCATGTTTGGTGTACCACGCATTGAGATAAGTGTTGAACACTTGGTTTGTTGGCAACATGACCATGGAAATGTATAGATGATTTTGATGTATGGTGTTGGGAGATTGTTGAAGATTGGTGATAATGATAGTGTATGGTTTTGTCTTTGATGGAAACCCATTATATAGATATAGTATTGTTGGTCTAGAGAAAACCAAATATTTTGTATATTTTCCTAAGTCTCGGTATACAATTTTCAATGTTTAGTGAACCAATTTTGTGGTCCACATTACTCCAATATGAAGAACCTAATGATGTAGTTTGGAGGTAATGTTGGTGCATGTTGAAGGTGTCTAAATCTAAATATTCAAGCTTTTATTCTTCTATCTAGTCAAAGATAATGTTGACAAAGTATTAGCTCTAGAAATGATAGAGTTGTTGTGATAGAGTGCATGTTGGAATGCTTTGCATTCCATCATGGATGAATATTTTGTGTCATTGTTCTAAGGAAGTGTGTGAGGATTTCATTAGTGTTTATGATTCTTGTGTAAAGTGTTTTGGTGGTTTGTGTGTTGAGTTGTGAGTGAACAATTGGTTCATTCAATTTTTGCTTCACCAATAGCACACTAAACTGAAGGTTTTGGGGTCATATGGAATTACATTATGTATGAATTTGGATCATGGGAGTAATTATAGGTCATGCCAACCTATTTTGATGGTGTACACATTTTGGTTCTTTTCACAAAGTTTGTGTGTTGGTGTTTTCAGCCAATAGGTTATGAGGATGCATGGTAAATCTATTTAGGCAGACCTAATTGATGTTTTTGTTGGTTGTGGTATATATAAAATGTTAATTCCTTGTGTGGAAATGTGGCATGAGGCAATAGTGTGTGTGTGATATCTAGTATAGAAAGAACTAGGAATTGTAGTTTTGGTAAAGTATGAAGTGTGTTAAGTCAATTTTTTGAGCTTGAGTGGAATTGTATCTTTAGCATATGTCATATGCATTGTTAGAATTTCATCATTGGCAGTGAACCACCCATTCTTCTATCTATTTCTATTCTAGGTAGTGAGCCACCGAAAATGAGCCATTCTCTTTTTGGATAGTGATTCCACCATTTTGTATCAAAATTGTAACTTGTTATAATATATTGTGAGCTAATCCTCATTATGTTTTTCCCTTTTTAGGGTTTTCCACATAAATCTAATGCTCTTGTGTTCTTTGATGTGATGCACACTTTATATGTTCCTTTCATTTACTACAAGTTAAATATGATTCTTTTAATGGATGTTTGAATTCACAAAGTTAATGAGTTTTAGTGAATATTGATTCACCCCCACCCTCTTAGTATTTTGAGTGTTCAACAAAGTTGAAATTTTTTAATAGGGCATTTACAGTGTATACATTAAGGCTATGTCATAGTAATTTGGTTTGCATCCCTTCGTAGTCTCATCTTTTTCCTTGCACATTAGAAGATAAGATGGTTGATATGTGAAGGTGTTATATCCAAGGATTCAAGTCAACACACCTTCTGCAATGAAAGTTATAATTGAAAATGTTTCAATTTGTGCTATGGTAGTATAAAGAGTTGATGAGGGAAGTTATTGGGATGATTTTCATTCCTCCAATAAAATAGGTGTGTCTATGCGGAATCAAGGAAATATTCACAAAGATATATGGATTCTTCCTTGCAAGTATCAAGTATTTTTGTGATTCACAAGATCATATTTTAAATGATAGTTTGCTATAGTTTGTTTGGATTGCCTTGTTCATGTGTTTTTCAGTGAGTTTCTTCAGTTGCTCCAAGATTTGATAATTAGACACTTCAAGAAAAAGTTTGAAGAAATGTTGTCCATGAAATACAATGCTTGTATATTTTTTTGCATGATGCTTTTGGTCTCTCCTCGATAGTGTAATGTTGAATAGTTGGTAGTTTTGATGGTGTTGTCATTTATTAGGCTAACAAGGTTTGGTTCCTTTACCTATAGCTGGATCTGATTAATTAAGTTCACTTTGGAGGATGTGTTGAGACGTCTTTTGGTCCTATAATTTTGTGTGTTAATATAAGAAATTTTTTCTTACAATATCATATATGTTTGGAGCCAACCAGTGTGATACCAAATGTTTCTTCTAAAAGGTTATCTTGTAGTTTACCAAATCAATGTTTTGTGTTGTTGCGAAGAATATATATAGAATTTACCAAACTCATTTGTGAAGGATTAGTTTGTCATTCAATTATGATTGAGCAGAATGTTAAAGATGAAGTGTGTGAAGTTGATGTGAAGGACTAATTGTGTAAAAAAAGGAACTACAACATCAACATATGTGGGATGCTTCTTCATAGCAATTCATATTCATATCTCTCATTATAAATTTCATGTATACTATTATGAGACTGTTAGTATCATCGGGTCCTTTGTATCTTTCCCTTTGTACACCTTAGTTTGCAAGTCTATAAGTAGTGATCCTTAAAAAAATATTGTAATTCTTGTTAGTAGTGAGCTACATATATTGTGAGTTAATCCTCACTCTAGTTTTTCCCTCGTTGGGTTTTCCACATAAAAATCTTAGTGTCTTTTGTGTGGTGCATGTGGTGTCTTCTACTCTTCTTTCAATTGATGTGATGTGATGTTTAATTTGCAAATGATAATGGTTTAGTTTAATATATGTTGATTCACCCCCCTTCGGGCCCCCCACTTAGCACTACATTGTGTTCAATAGGTTTTGTTGTTACCCTTTTTTATTGATCCATGATTGGTGTGCTTATCCTTTTCAACATCTATTTTTCAAATAGCTTATGAGGAATTTTTTATTGATGTATGGTTTTTTAGCTCCTCCATCTAATTAATCATCTATATATTTTTGTGTGACCGTTTTTATCTTTTTTCTTAACCATTATTTTTTATATTTCTCTATATCTTTGATCTTATCTTTTTGCATGATTTTCCTCAATATTTTAGGTTACACCTCTTTTTTGTGATTCTCCTATTTCACATTCACCCTCATTTCCATATCTTTTTAATTTATAGAACCTTCCATTCACACACACTATATTACTTTCCTTCTCTACTTGGACCATCATTTGACATCATCCTTTGAGTAAGGTAATCCCTTACTCTCCCTTAGAGTGTATATTTAGTATCTAAATTATAATATACCATACCTTTACATTCTTACATTTTACATGGTATATTTCTAATTACTTTTAATACATGTTTTGATACCATATTGTATAGTATCTCTCTTGTTTTCCTCCCACAATATTATCTCACACCATTATGCTCTTTTTTACCTTTATCTATGTGCTTTCTCAAATGGCTAGAAGCAAGAAGTTGGGTCTACATTTAGGGAAGTGTCGAGAAGAAAATATTTTGAAAGGAATGAGTACCTATTTGTGACACCCCTTTGATTTGTTATGTTTTCTTGACAGCTCAGATACTTTGTTGGATTATGTTTATGATTATGGTTATTCTATTGCTAACAGTGGAGCGATGATATATTATATTGATGTGATGAAACATTATATGCATGATGATTATGTTAATATGCTTTATGTTTGCGTAGATGCTTAGTTGTGATGACATTGCTATATTTTCTTATTGTAGTTTAATGGATATAGTATCTCATCAGTTGATGTGACATTGTATTGGTGAAGAGAACAGTATTGCATCACTCACTTGCAAGTGCCCTGTGATTTCTATGATTCTCTCTTCACAGTGTGTATGAATTACTATATGTATACATGTGCGACATTTGCTTGTTTACAAGACTGCAGGTACAGGACATTAGCTTCACCTGGTTTTACAAGTCTAAGCGTGTCCACTACTCAACAGTAATATTGGGAGATAGTAACGGGCTACCTAGTCATACCTTTACCCTAGTACAGTGTGTCATCAATTTGAGTTTGGTCTTAGTTTTAATCATTGTTGTTCTAGGTATTTAATTATTGTGCCAATTTGATTTGGTAGATTAAATGTGTATTTAATTTAAATATTTAATTAAATGAATTATTGTTGTGAAGGCTTTAGAATAAATTAATTAATTAATTAATTTAATTTGGTTATGTTGTTGAGTAAATTTTATTATTAAAAATAAACAGTAATTAAATAAATAAGAATATTTAAATTGGTTGCAATTAGTAAATTGTATTATTATATTTAAATGCATGTGAATGGGAAAATATCTGAGTTGTTGAGGGAAAAGATATTTTGTTGAAATAACTCTAAGTTAGGAATTTGTTATCTATCTGTTGAAAATTCATTCTCGAAAGAGATATTAGGGAAAATAATAGAAAGTTGTTTCATGAGAGTTTTGTGTGGGTTGTGGAAAATTGGTGAGGAAATTGTGGATCTCTCTCAAGATTTGTTTTAGAATTTTACTATAGAATTCTTGGTTGTGTATTGTGTGTTTTCTGGAAAGAGGCAAATTTACTGGAGGAAGTTTTGGTTACATTGGCAATTTGAAGTTACAGAGAAGCTCGACAACAATTCTCGAGGCAACAATTCTTCTAGAACAGCAATAGTTCTTCTAGAATAGGCAACAGTTCTTATGGAACATGTTCTTTTACTATTTTAGTGAATTTTGAATTGAAAAGTTGTTTATATTACTATAGTGCAATTTGGAAAAGTTTAGGAAAATAATTTTCAATACTATGGAGGCTCTTGTGTTTTTCTATTTAAAACATTGTCTGAAAGAGGAACCTCTGTAGAAAACAATTAAAATTCTCTATGTTATTGTTCATTCGAAACAAATTGATGCAAAATAAATTTAGATCTCTATGGAAAAACCGTCATTCTGTTTGTTTCCCTATTCTTTTGGTTATCTGAGGAAAAATGAAATGTATAGTTTTTTGTAGGAAAAAATTTCCTCTGTGAAATATTATTGCTCAACTTAAACCTGAGATTGAATTAATTGTATATAAGAATATATATATATATATGCATACATATATATATATGCATACATATATATACATATGCATACATATATATATATATGCATACATATATATATATATATGCATACATATATATATATATATGCATACATATATATTTATATATCTTATATTAATATTGTTGTGTTTTTTCTAATATCACTGTGAATTTATTGAGAGACGAATTCGAAATTGTCGTACGGCAGAATTTCATCACTGTAGGTTTTTATTTGTTTAAAAAAAATTTAAAATTTTTGATAGTGAATGGGGGTCAGGGGTTTGGAAACCCCAGCCGCACCCATGCTGAGGTGTGATGTTGTGTGCAATGCTCCCCACACCCACATGGGAGGGAAGCGTTGCCCATAGGCAGCAAACCCTACATGGGGAGTCTGCAGCCAGGGCAGCGCTTGGGCGCATGTGTATGCGGTGGTTGTTTAGTTTGCTGGGAATTTCAAATTAATACAAATTTTATATATATTATATATGTTATATATAATATATTTGTTTAAGTTAAATGTATTCAATATTATTTATAAGTAATATGTTTATTATATTTGTATATATACATATATAGTTGTATATATATACATATATAGTTGTATATATATATATATATATATTTATATATATATAATTATATATATATAGATATATTTAAATATTTGATAATAAATTATTTATTTTAATGAAATATTAAATGGTTAAGTGCATGGCAGTAAATTATTTGTATTTATTTAATGAATTGATTTCAATTAGAAGGTTGAGATTTGTTCATCTGTAATTGTGGTTTGGAAAACTAAACTATTGTTTTAGAAAAGTATGAAATTATTAAATAGAATTATATTTAAATGGTGTGTTTTAGTATGTAAAGGTGATTGTAATGGATTTAGGAAATCCGAAGGATAGTGATGGTTATTTTCATGAATTTTTATTTAAAAGCACGTGTATCTATAATTGTGAACTGGGGGGGAAGTATTTGTCATTATGTGAATCTAAGTCTTCTAGAGTTGTAATTGTGGAAGGGTTGTGGTAACTTTAGTTCACCCTTTGAGTTTCTTAGGTACTGCACGTATTGGTTTTTTGTATTGGACATCCATAGAGATGTGTTACCTTTTGAGGTGTATGGGTTATTGTTGTCAGTTCTTAGTGCACTGTCTACCCTTGGCATGTAGTTTGAGTTATGAGTTGTCGATAGGGGAGTGGCTTTTAGTGAGGGTCGGGACACAAAGTGGTCCCAGGACAACTCATGTGGGAGTCAGTATAATCAAAGTGGGAATTAAATAATATATTAGCTTAGCACATATAACAAGATATTTAGCCTCGCTCATTGGCTCAAGGGATTGTATGAGACTTGAGATGAGTCAGGAAGGCATGGAATGGCTAGATCATTATCTTGTCTTTTTGAAAGATAATCAATTTTGTACTAGTGTGCATGTGGGGCCAGAATCGTGAGAGGTTACTAGGATAACCCTAGAGGGGGGTCGGGACCTAGGAAGATCTCCTTTGGACATCCAATGCAACCTTTGTGATGACACTCCTCCTATGACAACAGTCGGTTTACTATATTGTGTTGGTAATTGATTCAGTGATTCTAGAAGCAATGTGACCCTACTTCTTGTTTATCTGTACACTGAGTATTTTTGTATGTTGTTTGTGTCTAGAGGTAATAGGTTGTCTTGGTTTCTAGTTACTATCTCCTAGCACGAGGGTTGGGCCTACGAGTACCATATGGCTGGGCAGCGTGCATCTTACACTGTTGAGTTTCTCTTCCGTTCGTGATGGTGAGATCTTCTTGTTCGAGGAGCTCGTGTAGTTCTCTGGAGTTGTTCTTCTCTTTCTTCATTATAACTGTGGATCATTATGAATAATTATAATACCTCATTTGTATCGAGGTGAACCTTTTTGATGTAATTGTAATAATATTTATGATTTATTCATTATTGGATTTAATGGTGTTGTATCTGTGGAAATATGTTCAATACATTTATATGTGTTAGATTTATCTTGCAATGGTTTAATGCTTTGTTGTAAGTTGTATCTTGAGGTTAATATTCATATGCTATGGTTGGTTAAATTTTATAAGTAATGGTGTTCACATGTAGACGTGTTGTGTAGCCTAGAGGATGTATGTGGTTAGAGTAGGATACTTTACTCGTCTTGTTTTAACTTTTAAGAAAAAAACTAGTTGTGCTTCCGCAGTAGTGCATCGTCATCTAGGTTGCAGGATGGGGTTTTACACTATTTCAAAAAAAATTGGGTATTCATTTAGGACCAAGACCTCAAACCTAATTTTCTAAAATGGGAATTCATTTTATTTTTCTAAATAGATACGGGCATTTATAATTACATGATATTCCCACTCCTTAATAGAACAGGTACATTTCCATAAAATTTGAAATTTGAAACCCATTATTTTCTTTTGTTTTAGGTTTTGAAACCCACTCCTTAGCCTTGGACCAACAAGTACAATACCAAAAAAGTAGCAAGAGAAAAATTGACTTTAGCAATATGGCCGACATGTTTTTTCATAATTTTTTGATGAAATTAAAATCCATTATAGATGATGATTTCTAGTTTTTAAATATGTTTTTTTTAATAGTTCCGGACTTTTTCTATTTATTAAAAAAAATCTAAAGAAACTAGTCCATAAACTTGAAATGTCATATATTAATATTTTCTAATAAATTTTAATTTTAAAGTTTTTTTTAATTATATGACATAAATATAATCATTCTTTACACAATTAAAAAAGTCATTTTATGATTAGTTTAGCTCAAATTATATTGGTCTTACATGAGAGGTTTTCAAAAACAAAAAGTAGGACCAATAAAAAATAAATTAATATATATATATGGAAAAAAATTATTAAAAATATATCATCATCAATCTTCAATATAATACATTTATTTTCTCAAAAGGAATTAGAAAAATATTTTTATTTAGGTCAAGTTATGTTGGTTGTACACATGCATGTCATGGTCTTAAAAGAATGAATTTAAAGAAATGGTGTTTATAGAAGCCTATGTAAAAGGTATTAGAATAAATTAAATATTTAAAAAAAAAAGACTCAAAATACTACATTTTGTAGTAGTGGACCTTTTGAAGATTATATATGTAAGTGATTCAAATGTTTAGTCCAATTGTGCCAAACTTTGATTATTCAATTAAAAATATTTCCATTTTTTGGCCAAAAAATGGACCCAACACTTGCACATACCCACACTTGAGGATAAATTGGGGAGAAAATATTTTTTATCCTCCATCATATGAGCTTGTATGTAATCTATATCATTTTGACTCACCCTAAGGATAAAATATTTTCTATGTACTTATTTTAATATATATACTCTTTTCAAACCAATTACATAATATTGTATATAGTAAACATGAGGGTGGACCATAGTACACTTTACATTGTCTTGGTTTTAAATGATTTAAAAAAGGTACATATTGTCAAGGAAACAAGTCAATATTAACTCTCGGGAAAAAAAAGCATTACAATTTCATTCATAGATTTTACCTAATCTTAGTCTTGTGTAGATTGTTTATAACACATCAATTCAACCTAAACCAAACCCTACACTCGATATTTTTATTTCTTGCCTCATGGGTTTTGTGTGGGAAGCAACTTTTTCACAATCCTACAAATACATTTTCAAAATAATTGTCTTCTTTTACAATGGATGTCTTTCTTACTAAAATGAAAAAGGATTGATGATTATGATTTATTATTAATTCACTTTTTCAAGTTCTACTAATAATTTAGATTTCCAATTTTAGAGATATTTCTCAAAAATAATATAGAGAACTCATAAGGTATCATCTAACTGTGTACCCAAGAATTTTTCCTTATTATTTTATTTATTACTTTAATCACTTTATCATGCATGATTCATGTATCTCATTTTCATGTCAAAATGGATGTAAAATTTAGAGCATAAATTAATGAAATTTACCACTTTACCCTCTTTTTTTACTATCACCTTTGGTGCTATTGTAAATGGAATATATTATTTCTCAATTTCTCATGTTCTATGCATAGATTTACCCAAAATTGATGCCTCAAATATTCTAGAACAAATATCATTGTTTTTATTCTTATAGCATAGACTTGGTTTTGAGTGCATATATATTGTGGAAAAGAACACTCTGATAGCTTTTCCCTCCTAATTCAAACCTCATTTTTTTTCTTATTAGTTCATTAGTTCATCCATTCACCATAAATAACCAAATCAATAGATCAAAACTCGTTCACACTACATAACATAAATACCAAAATCATAACATCAACACTAAAATATAAATAAATAGAACACTATTGATTCATTATCTAGACATACAACACATGAAGAGGCTATTTCACCAGAAGTGAAAAATAATGAATTGAGATGATTTACAAATGTACAAGAGCCTTTCTTGTATAGGAAAGGTGGTGAATAGGATTATAAAAGATCATGACAAGTACATATTAATCCTATCACATGAGACAACTAAGTCATAACAACTTAGGACACAAACATTAAACTCTCAATGCAAATATTAAATGCATGAGAGAATTATTAAATTCCTAGATAACTAAAAGTAAATAATGAGACATGGCTCCATTATAACTAACTTCTAGAAATGACAACTAGGAAACTTAACTCCCAAGTAAACTTACAATAATGTGAATAGGTCATCACTAATAACTAGTTAGGAAATAACCGCATTCACAGTAACAAACACCTTTCTAAGTTGGATGACCAAATAACACTACATAAGAAACACAATATTGAGTGAGGACTTTCTAGGATTCCTCACCTTCAAAGAAACTAATCATACATTTAGCACAAAGTTCTAAGCCTTGAAAAAATATTAAGAGTAAGCCTAAACCCCCCAAAATAGGGGAAATAACAATATTCCCATACCACAAAATGAAAGCATTTTTTACTGTTATAAGAGGCCTCAAGAAAATCCCTAGGAAGTTTTTTCAAATTTTAAATAGGAATCCTTTGAAGCACCCAACAAAAAAAATGAAAAATATGAGAAGAAAAAAGGATTTTAGAGTGCACTTATTTACTCGCCAAAGGGAGAAGCTTATAATCCAATAAGAAATGTTTTTTTCTTGATTCTAGAAATAATAGCTTGTGATTAGGTAGCAAGAGAGGCCTCAAAGGAAAATGGGATGCTAAAATTTCTAAATACCTTATGATCATTTCACTTCCAAATAAATGAAATCAACCAACTAAGCTTAGAAACAAATATTACTTATAAATTTAAATTTTTTTCCATTAAATACTCAAACATGAAGCCTTGTAAAATGTTTCTAGGAAATGAAGGGCATATTTTACATTATCTAAGTTATCTTTAAATCAAAGTGAGAAATGGTTCATCCACAAAGTGGTCATTGATATTTTGGGAAAATAAATTAGGCAAGGCAATGCACTTGACTAACTTATAGGAAATTTCATTAGCCAAAAGATAAATAGAACTTTTAGTAGAAAGCACATAAAGTGTTGGAGCTAAAGGAAAAATTTAGTAGATAGACCTAAATAACCCAAAAGAAAAATCTTTTTTTCCTATTTATGGCACATACGAAAAAATACATCTAAAAATTAATTAATTAATTAATTTCACAAAGTGATGCCTAAAATCTAGGGACTAAAACAATGTGGTCAGAATGAAAGGTCATTCAATATGGTCATAAACCTTATAAAACTTAATTTTAAGAAAAATTATAGATTTATGGGAATATCAAGCTCATTTCATCCCTAGTTCCAAATAACATTAATATTGTTGAGGATGTGCCATGACCTAATAAATCCAATTTTCTCAAGGGAAAATAATTGTGGAAGGAGATGTCATAGCCTAAAGTCATATAATCTTTGAAGATGGTTTTATAAAAGACATATAGCAAGGTGATGAGATGCTAGATATAGATATCCTTTGAGTCACTAGCTTTAGGCACAAACTTAAGATTACCCTTATTAATTAATCTCTATAAATATTTTCAGTGGAATACTTCTAAATAAACTTAGTGAAAATATTTACCCATAGTATCACAAAACGATTTATAAACTTACAAATGAATTTGTCCAAATTAGGCACTTTGTCATTGAATATAGTAAACACAACCTCATGCAAATCCTCCTTTGTGAGAATATATTCATGAGGAATACATTAATATTTGGAATTTTTATAAGGAAACACATTCAATAATTATTGTAAATAAATAGTTGATTTAGTAGTATCTTCTTAGATGGTAAAAACATGTTCATAGTACCAAACAAAATCTTGGAGGATGTATGGAAGGATAGTTAAAAAAAAATTGGCCATCCTTTATTTTTTTAGTGGCTTGGCATGCATGACTAGCTTGTAGGGATTGGAAATTTCTTTAGAGACCTTATCTCCATTTTTAAGTTAGTGAAGCTAGGATTTGATTTTTCCACCAAAATCTATATGGTTCTTTGCAATCTATTTTTAGTGGTAGAGTTTAGCTACATGGAGTTGCACTAATATATCAAATAAGTATACCTCCAAAGTGGTCATGGATTGGAAGAGCTCTAATGCAGTGGCCTCATATGAAAAGTGTAGGAAACAAGCCAACTAGTAACCACAAATGTGAAGGAAACATGATTCTCATTTGATAGAATCATTCCACCAAGCAATCCAACATTTCCCATGCAAGGGATGTAGCACTAGATTCAAACATGTTAAATATGTGTCAATATAGCCTTATGGAGAAATAATGTTGTGTTTAAAAAGGACTAAGTCTTCATGGCCTTGGGCTTAGCAAGTTGTCATTCAATGGAAAACCATACAAGATAGTGGTTTAAAAGGATAACATCTAACTAAGGTTCAATTTGAAAGAAAATTAGTTAGAAAAGGAGAAGAAAGAGTATATCAACAACATGGGTTTATCAAGCTATTTGCATACTTGATTAAGACCTACTCTAAGATTAACCCATATGTACCACATTGTATTGTCATGATGGTGACAAATATTGAGAGTAAAAGCCCCAATTTATTATGTGTGTAGTACTATTACTCTTTTTCATCTATCTGCCTCATAGGTAAAACACCACATTTATCATAAGACATAGATCAACCATAAATTAAAATGTATGCATATAACCTAAGTGATCAAAAGCACTATATCCATAATTTATCTTAAAAGGATAGATAGTTGAACAACATCATTCAAGACAAACATTAATAACTTGAAAGGAATGATTATTAATGTTGAAAAGATCCCACACCATTTTTTTGGTGGGGTCACACCCCTAGTCAACTAAATAATGATGTGATTTAGAAGAGAGAATGATGAAAACTCCATCACAACCCATTTCATGATTGTTATATAAAAAATGACTAGTAAGCTAAATAACATGGCATACAATAGAAAGAAAAAACTAGAAATCTTAACTTTTGTAAACAAAGAATGTGCAAACTAAGAAATCTTTGTCAAGTGTCTTAGATAAAATACTTCTTTGGGAGGTCTGCTAGACCTCAAAAATTCTAAGACATGAAAATTTTGAGTGGGTGTCAAGGGTCATATCCTCACTATCTAGCTCATCAAGAATTGAATAACTATTTTGGGAAAAGTCCTCCTCTAAATTGAGATTGCCTATTTGAATGAAAGGTTGATTGGATTTATGTTCTTTAATTTTATGAGTTAGATTCATAGGTACTAGATCGATCCCATTCCTATGTGTTTGACATGAGATAAAGGTGGTAATATTTACATAGAAAACAAATTTCTAAACATGGAGGACACAATAAATATCAAGTTTATAGGATTACGCATGAAAATAGATTACATAATATCAAATAAATGAGAATATGTAGAAAGAAAAATAGGCTAAAAAAATAAAAACTAAACTTCACACAAAATTACACCATGTAATTACATTTTATTAGAATTAGGAAGATCTAGAAGATAAAATGACAAGCACAATGAACAAAGTATAAGACTTTATTTAGTTGATCCAAGTGATAATGAGTACAAAGCCTTGCATATATAGTCAAGGTGGATTGACAAGTGGCCCATGAAGTGGCACAAATGAGTAGACAAGTGTCTTATAGGTGTCAACCTTAAGAACACTTAGAATATGCAAACCAAGAACCTCTATGATCAAGTCATCAACCTTGTGTGCCAAGCGTTGAGTGACTTTTGAGGTGAGATGGAGATGCTTTCAATCTCAAAAAATGTGTGCATGAGGTTAACCAAATAAGTAGGTAACCAATAGAGATCTAAAAAGTTACACTTTCGATTAGACAAGATATTGTCTATCCTCATCAACCTAAAATTAACTAAAGGGAATTGACATGTGGACCGAATGCATATTTCACTACTTATTACAATCCGAAACATGAAAATGTCTTGTCATATCTCATTTACTTCGACTGCTCCATGTCGCCTCTTCTTTCCATTTCTACTCGCTTTCACAATGGTGGTCGACGGCTGTCCTCTTTGTCATTCCTTTTCCGTCACCGAGTACCTGGGCATTGCTTGGTTAGAATCCAATATCATAAAGAATTGCATAAAGCTTTTCCACCGGCCCCTGGCCCAGTCCCGCCATGAAAGCTCCTTCACAAATTGCACGTACGCTACTCCTCCCGCAAATCGCCAAGTATCTCTCACCACGGCACTTTACTCGCCTGTTTTACAGGAATTAGCAATTTGGCAAACCGTTATTTGAAGCCTCGACGTCGTGTGTAGCATCAAACTAGGTTAGTACATTGCGCACTTACTTTTTCAATGTACGAAAGGGAGAAGTCTCAGATTAAACTTTAATATGTACCCATTACACTGTAGTGAGTACCAAGTGTTCAAATTTTATGGCCGTATTCCCACTGTTAGTCCATTTTACTATAAAACTTTACGTGTTTTATCACTGTTTTGTAGGCGTGGTGAAATGTTGAGGAGGGTGTCCAGAATCATACGGTTTATTTTAGATCATGTTCAGTTAAAACTAGATTCCAATCACAATATAATTACATTTTCAAGTTTAATTATGTTGTGGGAATTGTCCAGCAAGTAAACTAAAAGATCAGGCATCCCTGACAGGACTGCACAGGCATATAAAGAATGCTAAAGTAGCCAGGTACAGCAGGTTCAAATCTACTTTATAAAATTCACCAAAGGTTTTGGTAAAATAAAAAGCAATGCGTTAAAACCCTAATTGTTATTATGAGGATGGTTGCTTAAAATTGTTAAGAAATAAATCCCATCATTATCAATGTGTTAGGGTAAATATTCACTTACAGCCCTAATCAGTAAGATATAGAATTTGGATTCCTAATGAATAGAGATATTAAGTTTCCACAATCTATAATGATTAACAATAAATTTTTGGATTTGATTGCGTAAAAATTTTTGCATCAACGTTTCCGATTGTGATCCATCATAGGATGAAAGCAAAGAGCTGAAGGAGAATAAATGTAAAAAACATTACATTATCAAATAGAAATATTTTGTTCTAGACATGATGATAATTTGATCGTATCAAATGTCATGAACTGTTTTGTACCTGTAAAAGAATCTCAATATTTGTGGCAGCATTGGAAATAGTAACAAAGCTGTGAAAATTGTATTCATGAAGAGTAATAATGACAAATTATAATATCGACAAACAAAAAATTATAGGTTTTTTTATTAATGGTGGTCAAACCAAATGTTCATGTGTCATACTTTGAAGTATTAATGTAAAAAATATAGATGTGATATTAAAATAAATGTAAAAACATTACATTATCAAACAGGAATATTTTGTTCTAGACATGATGGTAATTTGATCGTATCAAATGTCATGAACTCCTTTGTACTTGTAAAAGAATCTCAATATTTGTGGCAGCATTGGAAACTTAGTAACAAAGCTGTAAAAATTATATTCATGAAGATTAATAATGACAAATTATAATATCAACAAACAAAAAATTATAAGTTTTTTATTAATGGTGGTCAAACCAAATGTTCATGTGTCATACTTTGAAGTATTAATGAAGGATTTTAATTAAGTGGATTTCTATTGATCTTTTAATTGGTCTTTTGAATTTTTTGGACTATTTCAAAGGGTCAAATTTTCAATTTTAAAATCTATTTCAATTAGTCTTTTATTATATCATATTTTTAATTATCTCTAATATAATTAGAAATTGTATAACTATGCATCAACTCAATATTCATCAAGTTTTTCAATCTCTTGTGATATCTGTAATCATCTCTAATATAATTAGAAATTGTTTAATTATGCATCAACTCAATATTAAAGTGTTTCAATCTCTTATGATTTATGCTCTTTGTATGTAATATCATCACTAATGTCACAAATGGATACAAGGATGAAATCCCTAGTTCAAGATGTATAATGACCTCGCTACCATAAATCAATAAATGTTGAACAAGACAACAAAGAGGGGGGGCCAATCAGTTGTAGCAGATTTAAACTTTAAGAAATTCACCGAAACTTAGATCAATCACAAATCTTTAACTCTGCTAAAATGATTAAACATTAAGTGCAAGTGCAAAAACTGAAAAACCATCACACAAACATAGTAACACCATATTTACATGGAAAACACAATGAGGGAAAAACCACGATGAGGATTAACTCAAACTATAAAGAATATCAAAACCGATTGCAAAGACTCACTGGGCTTGAGGAAAAAGGCTCACTGCCAAAAGAAGGACTTGTTGTTCAGATCAGGACTCATTGTCCAATAGGGTTAACAACCTGGAGGGCTCACTGCCACAGAGATACAAAGAAGATAGAAGAGATATGTTACAGAGAGAAAACAATGTCAATGCAACAAAGAATTCCACCATAGTTTGCTCAACCACTTGGAAACATGCATGAATGATAGAGTCCACCTTCAACTCACTACATCCAGAAACTCAGCATTTAGGCTTCGCACTGACCTACCACACTCACATCACATACACACACAGATTTGCATCTTTTTTGCATCTATCTGCTCTATTTCTTTGCACTTATCTCTTGTACATATTTCACCACTAACTCATCTTGTAATTATACTATCTTCAACTTTGAAACATATCCAAAGTCGGCCATCCATCATTAAATTCAAATTAGGTCGACGCCAAAAACATCCTAGGGTGGAATTAGAATGAGGGCGACCCAAACACATGCTTTATGAGGACCCAAGTAGGTCCCAACATGCTTCATCAATTCTGAAGGTAGTGTTCAACACAAGGTCGGCCAAACCAGTGTAAGACACCTAGAATAATTAAGCACATGTAACTCTTAGTACAATCAAATCCTTTCAGATACCAAAATTATCTTCAACACAATCATAATGTTCATCTTAACTCTAGAATCACAAGTTATAAGACTTAACCAAAGAGAAATCTGGACCAACAACATTTCTCTTGAACCTCAACTAGAAGCATAGAAAACCACAGTTCACAACTGTTGAACCTAAATCATATTGTACAATGAATCATAATCCAAAAATCTGGATATAGCAGCTTCCAACAACCATGATCAACATATCTGAATCACACAAACATAGAAGCAAATTCTGAGAAAAACCAAGTGAAACCACTAAACATCTACAACCTTTCTTTATTACAATTTTCTCAATATCCTTGACATATATAGTCAATAACCTATATCCATGACATCAATGACAACACCTTCATTCTTGCAACAATCTCCCCCTTTGTCATTGATGGCAACACATGATGTGAAAAGCCATCAAAGACAACACACTAGCTTTGAACACACTTCTCATGATTTTGCTTTTTGTTTCTCCCCCTTAGTAGATAATCTCTCTTTTTGTTAACATCTCTCATCTCTAATCCTTTTTTTCACATCTCTCATCTTTTTTTTTCACATCTCTCATCTCTCATCTCTCCCTTTAACATCAATGGCAAAGGAAAAAGATGTTTTACATTGATTTCCCCTTTGACATTAAAAACTGTAGTGTCAAAAAATGTCGTCGGGGACATTTTCACACTTGTTTGGGCCCTCCTTGCTGAATTAAGCTTAATGTTTCCTTGATTTAGTGTTGTAAAGTGGTTGACACATTCACATTAGGTCGTGGGCCCTTGTTAACTAATGAATTTAAATGATACCTTGTTAAAGTGTTGTGAAGTGTTGTAACACACTTTCACACTTTTCTAAGGTTTTATTAATTAATTAAACCTAATAAACCCCCTTTTTAACTTTAATCCTGCCTTATTTTAAAGTGTTATGAAGTGTTGTAACACACTTTCACACTTTTTTAGGCTTGTCATTAATAATTGGGTTTTTTTGTGCTTTAATGGGCCCTATTTTGCATCCACAAGCCTCATTTATTGCATCTTTTCGAGGATAATCCCAACACAAATCAATACTTAATCATAATTCAGGTGTTTCAGGCTTGAATGGACCAAATTTAGTGATCTAGGACTCATTCGCCACCTTGGGTGAATCAGTCCCACCTAGATTTTTGCATCCCGAACCTAGTTTCACACATTTCTAAGTATTTTTAAAATGGTCCCAAAATTTAGGCCTAGTGGGACTCATTTGCCACCTTGGGAAAATGAGTCCTGTGTGGCCCAAAATCAAAATTAATTCAAATTTTTTGTAGGATTTTATCCTCCTAGATCTGATGTCAGCTTGTAGTGTTGTAATTTTGGAAATTCTTTCATAATTGAGTATAAATACAAGGTTCTTTCATTCATTTTCACCTAAGACTTTTGTAAGAGCATTCCTAATAGCAAGTTGAGTTCACAAGAGCATTCAAGTGTCTTTGTTGGAAAGAGGTGCCTTAGATTTACTAGCTTGATTGACTTCCTGTAGTAGTTGTGTTTGTTTCTTTATCGGCCTGATAGTTCTTTATCAACGGGACCTTGTTCTCAGTCCCATCGATGGACCAATGACATTATATTCAGTGTGGTGTGTTCTATCGATAGGTCTTGGTCATCATCGGTAGGACTTACTCTCATCAAACGGACTCTATCTAGGGTCTCTTCGCTGGCTCAATGGAACGTGAAAGAAAATTGTTGATGGGACTTAGCCTTATCGGTGGGACTCTGCCTTGAGTCTCCCCAATAGATCGATGGGTTGTGGTGAGCATGTTGGTGACTCTCATCAGTGTGACTTGGATGTCACGGTGGTAGTGGGGACCATGGCAATGTGATAATATAACTTGATCTATGGTTTCAATAAGTTTGATCCAACGACATTCGCTAACCCCGCACCTCTTGTGGTGGGTCCCGACAGACTCTTGCAGGGTGTGCGGAATTGGTCGTGTCGATGATGACATGACGTCATGGTGGCAATTGATCGACAGTTGTGGTTATAATAATCCAATGATACCCACTAAATTCATGCACCTTGTGACAGGGTTTGATTGACTCTTGCGAGGGTGTACAAAATAGACTAAGCAGTGTACATCTATCAACTCAGTAACTCATGGAGAATTCCCTGGTGGAATCCAAATGGTGTGATGGTCAAAAGCGTTGGGTAAGTGATGTGTCGACATGTGGCATAGATTCATTTGTTGATTCTACATCACTGTTGTGAATTAGAAATCATTGGACCTAAGCTTTTCAACCTGAAGTCGATAGTTATTTTTCCTGATAACGATGTAACTGCATTACAAAATCAAATTTCTCATTGGTTGGAAAATTAGTACTATGACATGGAGAGATTAGGTTGACCTAAAGAATGACTGGGATAAAATGGAATGTCTGTAATTTGTAATGTGAGAGAGAGACGAATGGTATTTCACTGAGTTGGTGTTTGCTCAAAGGAAGAGTGAATGCAATGCTACCAAATTGATCCTATGAATTAACACCTAAAAGTGGAGTCTGTAACTTTGTATGTAATCTATTTACTGTAATACAAAGTGACTTTGCTTGGTGTGTGGGTTTTTCTCCCATAAGGGTTTTCCCACGTAAAACTGGTGTTCAATTTGTCTGTTGCTTAAATTGTTTATTCTCGTATTCTAATGGTGTGCATCTTAATTATTGTAATTCGAATTAAGTGAAATTATTTTTTTCTGCACTTCTTTCCTAAGAATTTTGCGTTTGGAAGATGTTTCTACATTGTTCTTTCCTTTCAAGTGGTATTAGAGCCTGGCAAGTTGTGTTATCCTTGTGAGTAGGGCTAGTTTTTTGTGCTAATTTTGTTCCGTGGGAGTCTTGCAAAGAAAAATAATTGTCTTGGTTACAGATTGAGATGGCAAGCACATCAGGAAGAGTAGAAATTGAAAAGTTCAATGGTGGCAATTTTGAGTTGTGGAAACTCAAAATGGAAGATTTGTTGGTGGAAATAGATCTATGGATTGTTGTGTCTAGAACTAAACCCTTAGGCATGAAGCAAGAATATTGGGATCTCATACATAGAAAATTCAAAGGGTTGATAAGACTTTTTCTGGTTGATTTTGTTCTCTTGAACATCCATGAGGAGAAGATTGCATCTTCTTTATGGAAGAAACTTGGTGATATCTATCAGGGCAAGTTTCTGGTAAAAAAATTATTCTTGAGGAAGAAGTTATACTCCTTGAAGATGGAAGAAGGTGCATCCATTGCAGACCATCTAAATTCATTTAACATGATTGTTGCTCAGTTGGCCTCTATGGGTGTGAAGATAGAGGAGGAGGATTGTTGTATGCTTCTATTGTGTTCCTTACCCAACACATGGGATCATATGGTGATGGCTATTGGAAGTACAACAACCACTTTCAAGATAGAAGATGTGGTTGCTTCGCTGCTGTTAGAAGAAATGCAAAGGAAATCTTCTGAGATGGCCAAGGAGGCCCTTGTTGTTCGGGGTAGATCAAAGGAGAGAGGCAAGAAGAAATAAAAGAGGTCTAAATCCAAATCTGAAGGGAGATCAAAGTCTCTAGGCAAGAAGTCCAAGGTGAAATGTTGGAATTGTGGGAAGACTAGTCATATTTGGAAGGATTGTAAAGAGGAGAAAAAGAAGAACAATAACAACAACTCTTCAGACAATTATTCTTCTCAAAATGATGTAGAAGCCTTCATTGCAGCCTTAGTGACTTAGGCATCAGATGATGTCTAGATGATTGACTTAGGAGCATCTTTTCACATGACATCTCACAAAGATTGATTCATGAAGTATGAAAAGTATGATGGTGGAAAAGTGTACCTAGCAAGTGATTCATCTCTTGAAGTTGTTGGTCATGGAAGATTTAGAATCCAATTTCCTAACGGAAGAATCAAAGGAATTGATGGCATAATGCACATACTAGGTCTGGCTCGTAATCTGGTTTCTGTTAATAATTTGAATGATTTTGGTGTGCATGTTTCTTTCTCGAATGGAGGCTACAAAATTACTAGAGGTTCAATGGTGTTGGCTAAGGGTGCACGCATAGGAACTCTATACAAGCTAGATGCATGTCCTATTCAATGCAACAGCGTCTCTATAAAGTCAAGCAAAGTTTCTTGTGTAGAGAAGAAGAACAAAGTTCCTCTGGGTGAAAAATATATGGAGTTGAAACTCCCAGCAGAGAAAACCATGATGTGTCATCATAGACTCGATCACATAGGAGAAAAATGCTTAAAAGCCTTAAAGAATAAAACCTGGTAGAAGGGATTGATGATTGTAACCTTGAGTTTGATTTTTACAAACATTGCATTTATGGAAAGAAACACCATGTTTCATTTTATTCTAGTCCTCATAAGTCTTCTGGCATGCTGGATTATGTTCACTCTGATGTATTTGCTCCAATTAATGTTCATTCATTATCAAAGTCTAAATATTATGTTTCTCTTATTGATGATTATTCGAGCAGGGTATTTGTGTAAAAGCAAATCAGAAGTGTCCAATCGGTTTAAAGAGTTTTAAAACTTGGTAGAAAATTAGACTGGAATGAAAATTAAATGCTTACGAGGTGATCCCACAATACTAGTTTACAATTTCTGGGAGATCCTATTTTTTGCTGAAATCACATACTTTTAGAAAATATAATGATTTAAGCCTTGAAAAGTTCCATTTAAAGGATTCCAATTGAAGAGGATTTGATCAAACCACCTTAGATCAAACCCCCTTGGATAGAACCCGCTAGTTTTAAACCATACCTATAACGGAGTCTCCTTTGCTCCTATCAAAATGTTGATAAAAAAACCACTTTTGATTTACCTTTTTGGGGATCAAATGAATTCATTTAAAATTTATTTTTTGTATGTAGTCCTTATTATAAGCTTCCCAAAAAGTATAATTTTAAATAAATTTTATTTTATTATTATATTTATTTTTTATTTCTTGTGAATGTAGGTTTTTCACCGAAAATCAAGCTCTTTGTTCTGCACATGTGGAACAATAGCAAATTATCAAAATAAAATTTTGAAAAATATCAGTGCACTAGATATTGAAGTCCTTAATCCAAAAAAAAAAATTGAATTTCGATACATACAAAAAAAAGTTATGTTGTATATGGTCTACCTATGTATGAATTGTAATTGGTTTGACTTCAAAAATTGATTAAGGAAAAAATATTCAATAAAACACTATGAAACCAAATGAAAATGCTAGATATCATAGTTACAAATCTAAATTCAAAAAAAATAGAGTTTTATCTTTCATGGAAAAAAAATTATGTTGTATACAGTGA
This sequence comes from Sequoia sempervirens, assembly GCA_007258455.2. Taxonomy (NCBI): domain Eukaryota; kingdom Viridiplantae; phylum Streptophyta; class Pinopsida; order Cupressales; family Cupressaceae; genus Sequoia; species Sequoia sempervirens. The sequence goes on along the minus strand of VDFB02000002.1, from coordinate 125,944,400 downwards.
GCATCACTCCTTAAAAATGGTGTTTACTGAAAAAAACTAGTTTTCAAAGGAGATGGAAAAAGAAGTGCAATCTGATTCCAAAATTTTTGAAAAAGATATATTTAGAATCTATAGACAAAATGTCACAAATCACTAGTTTGCATCATCTTCAAATTCCTCACGGTTTATCCACTATAGCTGCCCGAAAGTGAAGATTTAGTTGGAAAAAATTAGTTCAGTGTCTAGTTTGGCCAAAAATTGTAAACCAATATTGTGGGATCACCGTACGAATGGATAATGGTGGAAAATTTTGTTCTACAAATTTTGAACTTAGGTATTGCAAAGACCATGGAATTAAAAGGCATAAAACTACGCCTTATACTCCACAACAGAATGGATTTGATGAGAGGTTAAATAGGATGCTGATGGAAAGAGTGAGAAGTATGTTGAGCAATGTTGGTCTGGAGCAGAAGTTCTGGGCTGAGGCTATAGCTACAACATGTTACTTGGTTAATCATTCACCTAGTTCAGATCTTGTTGACAAAATGCCTATGGAAGCATGGTCTAGTAAGAAGCCCTCTTTAAGACATATTTGTGTTTTTGGTTGCAAAGCATATGATTATGTGCCAAATGAGAAAAGGTCTAAGTTGGAAAATGAAGCTGTAAAATGTATCTTCATTGGCTACAGCATTGGTGTGAAAGGATACAAGCTTTGGAATCCTATTACTGAGAAAATTGTGTATAGAAAAAGTGTAATCTTTCAGGAGTTGAAACCTTCTGCAGTTGATATACAATCAGAGATAGAAGGAAAAGAAAAGAAGGATGATGTAGTTGAAATTCCTCAAACTCCAGATAAATAGGAACTACAAATTCAAAGTGTATCTGAAATTGAGGAGAGCTCTAGCAGTTCTGAGAACTCTTAACAGGAAGAAGAACCTCAGCCTCAGCCAATGAGGAGGTCTACACATTAGAATCAATAGCTTGAAAGGTATGGATTTTCAATGTTGGATTCGAGTTGTACCTATACTTTGATTACTAGCACTGATGAGCCTAGGACTGTAAAAGAGGCTATTAATATGTCTTATTCAAATTCCTGGTTGGAAGCCATGAATGAGAAAATGGCATCATTAAAAAAGAATGAAACTTAGGATTTGGTACCTTTTCCTAAAGGTTGAAAGCCTGTTGGCTGCAAATGGGTATTTAAGATGAAAATTGGTCTGGATGGTCGTGTTGAGAAGTAGAAAGATCTATTAGTCCCAAAAGGTTATTCCTAAGTGGAGGGAATTGATTATGGAGAAATATTTTCTCCTATAGCTAAGCTGACATCTATCAGATTTCTGTTGTCACTTGCAGCTATGTATGACTTAGAGATTGAGCAAATGGATGTGAAGACAAAATTTCTTCTTGGAGATCTAGAAGAATAAATTTATATGTCCCAATCTAAGCACTTTGTTGAAAAAGGTAAAGAAAGTATGGTTTGCAAGCTAAAGAAATCTATGTATGGTTTAAAGCAATCACCTAGAATGTGGTATCAAAATTTTGACACATTTGTGTTGTCATTCGGATTTGTGAGATCAAAATCAGATCATTGTGTGTACTACAAAACTGAAAAATGATCATTTACTTATTATTGCCCTATATGTAGATGATATGTTATTCTTTGGGAATAGTAAGGATATGATTTCTAATTTAAAATCTCAGTTGTTAGCACAGTTTGAAATGAAAGATTTAGGTGCAGCAAGGTATATTTTGGGTATGGAAATCAGAAGGGATAGGGAAATTAGAAAATTTTGGCTCAGCCAGAGTAAGTATATTAATACTGACCTTGAGAGATTTATTATGACATATTGCAAGCAGTTAGTTGCTCTAGTGTTGCAGGGAATGAAGATATCTATTGAAGATTGTCTAAAGTCTCCTACTGAGATGGAGGACATGACCAAGGTGCCTTATGCAAGTGCAGTGGTAGTTTAATGTATGCAATGGTCTGTACTAGGCCAGACATTTCCCAAGTAGTGGGAGTACTTAGTTAGTTTATGGATAATCCAAGAAGACCACATTGGGATGTTGTGAAGATAGTTTTTAGGTATTTGAAGGGTATAGTTTTTAGGTATTTGAAGGGTACCTCCAAGTATGCTTTTTGTTTCATGGAAACTTGGTTGGATCACAGAGGTCTCTTAGCATTTGTGGGTATGTGGATTTTGATTGGGAAAGGCATGTTGATAGTAGAAGATCCACCAGTGGATACATCTTCATGTTATTCGGTGGTGCAATGAGTTGGATGAGCAAGTGGCGAGTTGTAGTCGCTTTCTCTACTACTGAGGCAGAGTACATGGCAGCAACACATGCCTGTAAAGAAACCATTTGGCTTAAACGTTTGTGTTCTGATGTTGGGTTTAATGCAAGGCATATTACTGTTTGTTGTGATAGTTAGAGTGTTATTTGTTTGGTGAAGAATCCCACTTTCCATGCTAGGACGAAGCATATTAATGTTCAGTATCATTTCATTCATGATATGGTGGAGGATGGAAAGGTTAATCTTGAAAAAGTGGATACTCTGGAGAATGTCATTGGTGCATTAACAAAGCCTTTGAGCACAGACAAGTACAGGTGGTGTGCCAATTCGATGGGCCTTGGGGCCTATCACTTTTAGTAACTTTGAGTTAGGAAGAATCCAGTAAGTCCTTCGTCAAGTAGTAGCATGTTGGAAAGAGGTGCCTCAAATTTACTGGCTTGATCAACTTCCTGCAGCAACTTTATGTTTGTTTCTCTATCGACCTGATAGTTCTTTATCGGTGGGACCTTGTTCTCAGTCCCATCGATGGACCGATGACATTCTATTCAATGTGGTGTGTTCTATCAGTGGGTCTTGGTCATCATCGGCAAGACTTACTCTCATCGAAGGGACTCTATCTCAGGTCTCTTCGATGGCTCAATGGAATGTGAAAGAAGATTATCGATGGGACTTAGCCTTATCAGTGGGACTCTACCTTGAGTCTCCCTGATAGACCGATGGGTTGTGGTGAGCATGTTGGTGACTCTCATTGGTGTGACTTGGATGTCACAGTGGCAGTGGGGACCACGACGATGTGATAATATAACTTGATCTACGGTTACTTTAAGTTTGATCCAACAGCGCTCACTAACCCCGTGCCTCTTGTGGTGGGTACCAACAAACTCCTACGGGGTGTGCAGGATCGGTCAGCGGTGATGACATGATGTCATGGTGGCAATTGATCGACAGTTGTGGGGTAAAAGCAAGAAGATGAGTCCACGAAACGTGGAGTTTTTTCCTTAGAAAAAAATCTGAAATCAGCCTCAAGAAAACGGAAGGGATCCTATTTAGGTTCAGGGTCCTGAGCCAAAAATGAGATCCCGTTTTATAAAAAACAAAATGAAAAAACGGGATCCTGTTTCTTAAAAAATGGGATCCCATTTTAAAATGACCCTCTAAAAAATGGGATCCCATTCTTAAGAAACAGGTTCCCATTTTTTAACCGTTTTAAATTGGGATCCCATTTTTTAATGGCCCATTTCATAAAAAAAATATTTTTTTACTTTTAAATAAGAAATGGGATCCCTTTTTGCAAAACATGATCCTATTTTATAGAACGGGATCCCGTTTCATTCAAGTATAAAAAATTTATATTTTTATGAAACAGGATCCCATTTTAGAACGAGATCCTGTTTTTAAAAATTTGGATTTTTCGTCAGGATTTTGCTTTGTTTTTCAGTTCGGGAAAATGCTTAGGGACCTGAACCTAAGTCGTGGACCTGGTTTAACCTGCAAGTTGAGGGTCTTTGCAATTTCACAAGAAAATGGCGACTTTAGGCATATGTATGAAGACTTTTTTGCAGAATTTTTGGACGAAATTAAAACCCATTATAGATGAGACAGTGTTGATTCCAAATATGCAATTTTTTTACAATTGGATTTTTTTTTTCAATTAATTTATGATGAAACAGGTCCATAAATTTGAATTATCAGGGTTTTTTACTATTTTAATAACTTTTTATTAACACAATTTTTTGACAAACGGATTGCACGAGAATGTACTTTAGACAATTCTTTTCAATTTAAAAAAAAAATCAAAAAACGATAAGTTTAGGTCATCTTATGCATGACGTACATGACAATTTTTCAAAACACCAAATATGGCCACTAAAAAATTAACAAAAAATATATATATTCAATAAAAAATTACAAAAAATATTGAAAACGTGCTTCAGTGAGTTACAAATCTTTTCCCAAAAGGATTAGATAAATACGATAATTTAGATCAAAATATCCATGGATGACGTACACGTGCATGGTATGGTAAAAAAAAGTGACTTTTAAATAGTGGTTTTTAGAAACACCTATTCAAACTCAATTTCTACCATCTTGGTATTGAAAAAAATTACATATTTGGAAACTAGACTCCAAGTACTAAATTTTATGATTAGTGACTTTTTTGAAGATTCCATCTCTAAGTGCTTCAAATTTTAAGGTCAAATGTGTCAAATTCTAAAAATTAGGGAAAATACTTCCACTTTTTGGCCAAAAAGTGGACTCAACTTCTTGTCAGCACCTTGCGGTTATAATAATTTAATGGTGCTCGCTAACTCTGCACCCCTTGTGATGAGTTTTGAATGACTCCTATGGTGGTGTGCGGAATAGACTAAGTGGTGTACATTTGTCAACTCGGTAACTCATGGAGAATACCCTGGTGGAACTCGAATGGTGTGATGGTCAACAACATTGGATAAGTGATGTGTCAACACATGGCACAGATTCATTTTTTGATTCTACATCGTTGTTATGAATCAACAATCATTGCACCAAAGTTTTTCAACCTGAAGTCGATATTTTCCTTGATAACGATGTAACTGCATTACAAAATCAAATTTCTCATTGGTTGGAAAATCGATACTACAACATGGAGAGATTAGGCCAACCTAAAGAATGAGTGAGATAAAATGGGATGTCTGTAATGTAATGTGAGAGAGAGATGAATGGTATTGTATTGAGTTGGTGTTTGCTTGAAAAGAAGAGTGACTGTAATGCTGCTAAACTGATCCTATGAATTAACACCTGAAAGTGGAGTCTGTAACTCTGTATGTAATCTATTTACTATAATACAAAGTGACTTTTCTTGGTGTGTGGGTTTTTCTCCCATAAGGGTTTTCCCACGTAAAACTAGTGTTTAATTTTTGTGTTGCTTAAATTGTATATTCTCGTCTTCTAATGGTGTGCATCTTAATGATTGTAATTCGAATTAGTGAATTTATTTTTTTTGCACTTCTAAATCCTGATAATTTTGCATTTGGAAGGCATTTCCACACCATGATTTCTTTTCAGTCTTCAAGGGTAGATTATCAAGCATTTTAGAGTAGCATTCAAGCATCAATCATCATGTCAACGATTTCATGCATCATGTTTGTTTTGGAGCTAACAATTGTGATGTAGGATTTTGTGATTCAAGCAAGCATTTCATTCAAGATATATCACCTGCAAGCAAGAGTAGAGATCAACATCCATTGGAGCCATCTCATACATGTTTGCAGCACCTCATTGCTAGGGTTTGGTCTAGGTTGCATATTTCCTAAGGAGCAAGATTGGAAAAAAACATTCAAATCATTTGAAGTTGTCAAAGTTGTCATCAAGCATTGGAGATCATTGGAGAACACCTACAAGTTGTAAATCAGGGTTTTGAATCCAAAAATTAATCAGGAAGGACAAAGAAAATGGAGAAGAGAAGGATCAGAATTTGAAGCTTTAGAAAACCCTAACTGGACTGATTTTCCACTTCTGGTCAATGAGTCCCAGTTTCAGTCAAAATTCATATTTTTGCATATTTGAATACCCTTTTGGCAGATTCATGTTCCCACACAAAAACCCAGAATCTGGACTGATTCACCCAGCTTGGTGAATGAGTCCTACTCAGCATTAAAGGCATATTTTCCAATGTTTCAGACCTCCTTCCAGTCATTTCCAGATTCCCAAGTGCACATATTCCTTTCTATAGTTTTATGTGTTGTTTCATTTGTATTTCTAGGTCATTTAGTGAAGGTTTGCATTTAATTAGGGTTTAGTGTTGCATATTGCATGTCATTTATCTTTCCAAGTTCTTACTTGTGGTGAACCCCTTATTAGTTTCTATTCAGCCCCTAGAACAACCCTCTTGCAAGATCTCTTTCTCCCCTTGCATTGATATCTCAAGGGTTTGTTCTTGAGTGAAAGTTAGTGAAGATTGTTCTTCTAGGTCCTAAACCCTAGAAGGAAAGAAAAATAATTTTCCACCATTCATTTTGGTGAACCTGCATTTAGATCATTTCATTTTTTGATTTGGAGTGCATCATCATCCTATATTTGGGGTGCATTAACATTGCATTAGATTTCAGCATTGGTCAATTTGCATTCTAGGATTTCTAATTTTTCATTAGTGAAAGTTCATATAGCTTACATTTTTGCATCTCATTTCATTGAAAATCAAACAAAATATGCATTTGCACTTAGAATACAGATCACAAAACATAAAAAGCATAAAAATCAATTGAAAATTTCTAAAAATCTTGAAAAAAATTCTCATTGGGACTCATTCGCCACCCTAGACGAATTAGTCCCAATGCAAATTTGGGAGTGATTTTTTTGGAATTTAAACCTATCTCTTTGAGTTTTTGTTTGTTGTTGTTACCTTTCTATTTCAGTTTGTAGATCTCTTGTTTCATCTAATTCATTGCATCTAGTCTAAATTAGTTCATCTTGTGTATTGCTTAAATTCAAAATTGCATTTCTTTTCATGCATTGTTGAATAGTTTATAATCTAGAATATTCATCATGGATATGTGCTTTGGTAAGCTTTGGATGTCTTTGAAATCCTTGGTGGATGTGTCAAGTTATGCTTTTGTAAATGAACCTAATGAAATTAAACTTACTCATGCTCACTCAACTCCTCATGCATGTCCTCCTCGTGATGTTGACATCATTGGAGAAGATGATGATAGAATGAATACATTCTTAAATGATTGTCTTAACAACCTTGAAGCTAATGCATCCTTTTATCCATCCATGAGACAACCAACCCCCCCACAATACTGCCTCTTGAGATGTTTGGTTACTTACATCCTGAAACTAAAACAAAAGCTTAACCTAAGTTCCCTACAATAGGCAAACCTAGTTCCTCTAAATAAGAAAAAACTTGATTATTCTATGTTAACAAAGTGATAGGCACTCCCATCAATCTAGAAGAAACATATGGAAAAGGATTCATAATCTTGAGTAAACAAGGATGTGATACAACAAGTGAACACAAAATTCATCAACTATTGGAACAAATACCAATGGACGAAACAAAAGGGATAGGATATCAAGATCCCCCTTTCAACATGAGTGTTCCTAAATAATACCTAAGTCTTCATAGTGATGGTACACTTATCTTAGATCCTCCTCCTACTATAGATGGCCTTCTTCCTAAAGAACAACCAAAGATTCATAACTATGATAAGGATGATAGGATCACCTTTGATCCTCCTCCTCAACATTCAACTAGAGAAATTGGTGAATCTAGCAAGCACAAGAGGCCCTACAAACTAAAGAAATTAAAATTCCCTTGTCCACCACCTGAAAGTGAAAGAAAATTATAAATACTTCTAAACCAAGGACTTATACTATTGCCACCTATAAAAGACAGACTGATTCTATATCCTAAAGATGAAAAGGTTCCACATTGTTGATACCACAGAACTCTTGGACATAGTACTAATGACTGTCATGAATTCAAAATCATCTTGAATAAATATCACTTTGATAATGATAATTGTTATCCAGTAATTGCATAACATACCCTTCCTACCGCTTGTCATGTAATAGTCGTAAAATCCTCTATTCTCACTATTACATGATCTTTCCCATCACCTACCTCAGCTCATTCTTGTCTTGCACTCAGTGAGGGAAAGAAGCAGATAGCCTTATCCTAGTAATGCACTTGCTAGTTGTCTGCGGTATACAATGAGCATGATTGGGATGCAGGTGACCTACTTTAGGTTGACTCACATGTGCCTTACTAGTCTTTTGCATTTTTCTAAATTGTTTGATTGCATGTGCATAATGTGATCCATTTTGTTTGATGTTCTCTCTTTCTTTGTGGCATTCCTCTATTGTTACCTTCATTCTTCTCTATTTTATCAATCTTTTACTTTTCACTTTTTATCTTTTCATTTGTCTTGTGTTTTCCTTCTAGGGATGATGCAAGGTGTCAAGACATTCATGTCTCTTCCATGTTGACCCAAAAGGATTTTTATTTTCTTTTTATTTTTCTCTTTTTTCTTTTGTTTTCCTTTTAGGGATGATGCAACTCATCAAGACATTCATGTCTCTTCCATGTTGACCCAAAAGTTTTTTCTTTGTTTTCGCTCTCTTTGTGTCATTCTTCTAGTTCTATAAGTATTTGGGGAATGATGATAGTTTTGAGATCTTTAAAAACATTGCACCAAGAACATATTGACCCCAAATCCATAGATCCCTTGTGTGTTTGGATTTTCATTTTGGGGGAAACCCCTCTCTTTTCTTTTTTTTCTGCATGACGTAGCTTTACTCGAAAACATATGACTTGGCATAGGGCTTTCCAAGTTAGCTCTCATGTCTTCCTTTTCTATTCACATTTTTCATTTTCTACTTTAATGTAATTTCTCACAGCATGGTGTTTAGCAATTTCTTTAAAGTGGGGGCATACATTAGAATTTTTCTTTTTCATGGTTCATGGCACAGTCTTCTTACTTCATACGATGCATTTTTCGCTTTTTGGATGACATTAGGTGTGATTTCTTTCAAGAGCGTGATCTCTCTTAGCATATTACATTCCTCTTAATGGCTTGATGTGACACACTGCATCCCCTAAGTTGTGAATTTTCTATTCTTTGATTGGTCCTCTCTTGGAAGCATCAGGCACAATGTTCCCTAAGTTAGATACCTCACATGAACTAAGCAAGACTCCTTTGAACCTTCCCTATTTTTCATTTGCAATTATATGGCCACCTTGCATAACACAGCTTGCATGCCTGTAGAGCCATCTTGTTTGTTCATGAGATCCAAGCATACAAAGTTTTGCTTGCCTCATCAAGCTTGAAAACCATCTTTGTGTGGCACCTTATTAAAGTTATCAAGAGGTATAAATTTGGTATGGTTTGATGGGAATCCCATCCAAGGCATGACTTTCCCTTAGCCACTCGTGTGTGAGTGTGATTGCATGCCGGCTGTGTGTGTATGTGTCTAACCTCTTTCGTACCCTCACCCAGCGGACAACTAGGAGTTATGTTGCCTCATAACGAGATTGCATTTTTCAAACAAAAATTCTAGATCTGATCCACATCACAATGGAAAAACGGTCAAATCTTGATCTGACTCTTTTATATTTTTACCTTTTTTCCATCTTTCACATTATATGCTTGTGCTTTTTTTTGCTCCTTATATCATTATCATGTGTGTTCTTTTGTGCCTATGTCGATTTGTCATGGGATCTTGATCCTGGGGGCTTGATCACCCCTCTTGATCATTGTCATCCCATCTTACTGGAATTGGTGCACTTGGACCCCTCTTGATGCATTTTTCTCTACTTTAGTGTGAGTTTGAAGCAATTTCATCCTCTCACTAAAGTGGGGGCTAAATGTAGTTTCGAAAAATGTCGTCTGGGAAATTTTCACACTTGTTTAGGTCCTCCTTGTTGAATTGATCTTAATATTGCCTTGATTTAGTGTAGTAATGTGGTTAACACATCCACATTAGGTCTTGAGCCCTTGTAAACTAATGAATTTAAATGATACCTTGCTAAAGTGTTGTGAAGATTTGTAACACACTTTCACACTTTTCTAAGGTTTTATTAATTAATTAAACCTAATAAACCCTCTCTTTAACTTTAATCATGCCTTATTTTAAAGTGTTGTGAAGTGTTGTAACACACTTTCACACTTTTCTAGGCTTTTCATTAATAACTGAGCTTCTTTATGCTTTAATTGGCCCTATTTTGCATCCACAATCTTGATTTATTGCATCTTTTCGAGGATAATCTTGACACAAATCAATTCCCAATCATAATTCGGGTGTTTCAGGCTTGAATGACCCAAATTTAGTGATCTGGGACTCATTCACCACCTTGGGCGAATGAGTCCCACCTAGATTTTTGGGTCCTAAACCTGGTTTCACACATTTCTAAGAATTTTTAAAAATGGTCCCAAAATTTAGGCCTAGTGAGACTCATTCACCACCTTGGGAAAATGAGTCCTGTGTGGCCCAAAATCAAAATTAATTCAAATTCTTTGTGGTATTTTATCCTCCTAGGTCTGATGCTGGCTTGTAGTGTTGTAATTTTGGGAATTCTTGCATAATTTAGTATAAATACAAGGTTCTTTCATTCATTTTCACCTAAGACTTTTGTGAGAGCATTCGTAATAGCAAGTTGAATTCACAAGAGCATTAAAGAGAATTCAAGTGTCTTCAAGGGCATATTATCAAGCATTTTAGAGCAGTATTCAAGCATCAATCATCATGTCAAGGATTTCATGCATCATGTTTGTTTTGGAGCTAACAATTGTGATGTAGGATTTTTTGACTCAAACAAGCATTTCATTCAAGATCTATCACCTTCAAGCAAGAGTCAAGATCTACATGCATTGGATCCATCTCATACATGTTTGCAGCACCTCATTGCTAGGGTTTGGTCTAGGTTGTAGATTTCCTAAGGAGAAAGATTGGAGAAAAGTTGTCAAATCATTCAAAGTTATCAAAGTTGTCATCAAGCATTGGAAATCATTGGAGAACACCTACAGGTTGCAAATCAGGGTTTCGGATCTGGAAATCAATCAGGAAGGACAAAGCAGATGGAGAAGAGCAAGATAAAACTTTCAAGCTTTAGAAAACCCTAACTAGACTAATTCACCACTTCTGGCGAATGAGTCCTAGTTTCTTTCAAAATTCATTTTTTTGCAGATTTGGATACCCTTTTGGAAGATTCTTGTTCCTGCATAGAAACCCAAAATTTGGACTGATTCGCCCAGCTTAGTGAATGATTCCCACTCAGCATTAAAGGTAGATTTTACAGTGTTTCAAAACTCCTTCCATTCATTTCCAAATTCCCAATTGCACATATTCCTTTATATAGTTTTATGTGTTGTTTCATTTGCATTTCTAGGTCATTTAGTGAAGGTTTACATTGAATTAGGGTTTAGTGTTGCATCTTGCATGTCATTTATCTTTCCAAGTTCTTACTTGGTGGTGAACCCCTTATTAGTTTATATTCCCCCTATAGACCAACCCTCTTACAATATCTCTTTCTCCCTTTGCATTGAGATCTCAAGGGTTTGTTCTTGAGTGAAAGTTAGTGAAGATTGTTCTTCTAGTTCCTAAACCCTAGAAGGAAAGCAAAACAATTTTCCACTTTTCAATAACAAAATACTCTTTCAATGACAACACATGACACTACTTGCTCCCCCTAAGAGATAGCCACCAAAAAATTAGGCTAAAAGAAAGATAGATCCATAGATCCACCAAACTGATGCATCTTCATATGCATTTAGTTCAAGAAAGGAGGGGCAATGACCCCTAACTTCTCCCAGAGATACTCAAAAGTATCTTTACGAAGTTCCTTCATAAATATATCAGCAACCTGATCCTTTGTAGAGACATACTCAATCTTTACTTCATTCTCCACAACCTTCTCTATCAAGAAATGATACCTAATAGATATATGCTTTGTCCTTGAGTGCATCACTAGATTCTTTGAAATGTTAAGTGCACTTGTGTTATCATAGTAGATAGAAATAGGATCATCATACACAACTGTGATATCTTTCAATGTCTTTCTCATCCATAGAACTTGTGTACAACAAGATACAATAGCAATATACCCAGCTTCAATAGTTGATAGGGAAGCTAAATCTTGCTTTTTACTCAACCATGCCACCAATCTACAACCAAGAAAAAATTCACCATCACTTGTACTTTTTCTATCATCTACACATCCAACCTAATCTACATCTATATAAGGACTTAGTGTAAAGTTGGTACCCATAGGATACAATAAGCCATAATCTGGAGTGCCATTCAGATATCTAAATATTCTTTTAACATGTTTTTCCTTAGGATCTTCTTGAAATATAGCCACAAGAAAAACAACATGCATAATATTCGGTCTAGTAGCAATCAAATACAATAGTCCACCAATCATATATTTATATTTGCTCTGATTAGCCTTAGGTGATTCATCATCTTTATCTAATTTTCAACCAGTCACCATAGGAGCGCATACCGGTTTGGAACCATCCATCCCAAATTTCTTCAAAATCTCTTTCACATACTCAGACTATCAAATGAAAATTCCTTTCTCTATTTGATTAATTTGTAGCCCAAGAAAGAAATTCATTTCTCCAAACATAAACATCTCAAATTATTTTTGTATTTCTTCCACAAACATCTTACACATAGTTTCATTTCCTCCAAAAATAATGTCATCAACATATACAACCATAGTCAAGATTTTGTTATTTTCAATTTTAAAATACAGATTACTATATGTCATACCTTTTTGAAACCTTGTTGAATCAAGTACCTATCTAACCTTTCATGCCAAGCTCTAGGAGCTTGCCTCAATCCATATAAATATTTCTTTAATCTGCAAACCATATCTGGCTAATCTAACAACTAAAATCATTATGGTTCATTCCATGTAGACATCTTCTTCTAACTCACCATTCAAAAATGTATCTACTTGACATCCATATGATAGACTTTGAAATCTTTACAAGCAGCAAATGCTAAGAACATCCTAATAGCTTCCATTCTTGCCACTGGAGCAAAATTCTCCTAAAAATCTATGCCTTCTACTTGTGAGTAACCCTTGCACACAAGCCTTGCTTTGTTTTTGACCATTTCTCCATTCTCATTCAACTTATTTTTGAATACCCACTTTGATCCAATAATTTTTTTTTCTACCAATCTTGGAACCAATTCCCAAGTTTGATTCTTCTCAATCTACATAAGTTCTTCTTTCATAGCTTCCATCTAATGCCCATCTTTACATGCTTCACTTACAATCTTTGGTTCAATCTCAGAAAGTAAACACGGATTTATCTCACCAATAGCAGCTCTGCTTCTTATCAATACTCCTTTTTTCTTGTCTCCAATGATCTAATTTTCTAAATGATTCTTTTGCACATATATAGGTGTCTTAGGGGACACAACCAGAGCTTCATCTTCTTTTTCTCCATTCTTCTTCTCTTGCTCATCCTTCTCTTGTTCTTCCACAATTTCTTTAATCCTTACGCAATCAGGTTCATTAGATATGTATCCAAGAAAAATACCTTCATCACTTCTTGCATAAAACTTTCCTAAACTTTCTTCATCCCTTCTGATATAACATTTGCTTCCAAATACTTTGAAATACTTAACTGTAGGAATTCTTCCACACCATAGCTCATAGGGTATCTTTGTACTTTTTTCTCTTGCTTGAATTCAATTGAATACATAAATAGCAATATGAATAGCTTCTCTCCAATAAAATTTTGGTAGACCTACCTCAGTAATCATTGATCTAGCAACCTCTTGAATTGTTTTGTTTTTTCTTTCAACAACTCCATTCTGCTGAGGATTTCTTAGAGCAAATAACTTTATTTTTATTTCATGCACTTCAGAAAACATTTTAAACTCATAGGAGGTGAATTCACCACCTCTGTCAGACCTTAAGCATTTTATCCTCAAATTTACTTCATTCTCAACCATATCTTTAAATGTCTTGAATCTATCTAATGCATCTGATTTCTCTCTAAGAAATGTAACCCATGTGTACCTAGAATAATCATCAATCAAAAGCATAAATTACCTTTCACTTTGTAGACTTCTCACTCTTGTAGGACCATAGAGATTTACATGAATTAAATCCAATAGTCCAGTAGAAGATTATTTTTTTGATCTATAATGGTTTCTTGCTTGCTTTCCAAAATGATAATTCCTACAAATAGCATTAGCAGATTTGTAATCCTTGGTAAATATCTCACGACCTAAATTGCACTAATCCTTGCTAAGTTATCAAAATTCATATGACACATTCTTTGATGTTGCAACCAGCTTTCATTAATTTGAGTCATAGAGCATTGTCCATCAACACCCTTAAGTTGATAGATATTTTGTTTCAATTTCTTTCCTGCAACAATCATTATTCCAAAATCTTTCCTAATCACACATCTTTCATCCTCAAATACAAGATTATATCCTTTACTGCATATTTTTCCAACACTCAAGAGATTATTCCTTAAACCCTTAACATAGTAGACATCATAAGTATTATTCTTTCCATCAAAACTTAACCTATCCCACAAATTTTAGCACCAGTATCATCTCCAAACATAACTAAGCCACCATCATATTTTTCAAGTTTAACAAACTTACTCTTATCACCAGTCATGTGATGTGAGCAACAACTACCAAAAACCCAATAGTTATTTTCCTATTTAGCATGTAGGGCAGAGATTATAGTAACTTCATTTTTCTCCTTCTCTGGAAGGCGTTCCTTCACCTATTTTTCAGAATTAGTAGAAGTAGGTTCATCTTTTATAGCCAAGAACAGGAATTCATTGTCATCAAGATCTCCATAATCATATTCCTCATTAGAGATACTAGCATCCTCATTCACATAATATGCTTTGTTGATCTTCTTACCTTTCTTTTCTTTCTCATATCTTTTTTTATTCCTCTTAGCTCTTTCCAGACACCTAGAAGCACAATGTCTTATTCCTCCAAAACTAAAGCATTTAAAGGGTAACTTACCTTCATACTTCTCGGAGCCTTTCTTCATCTTTCTCACAAAGTTAGATTCTATTTCATCAAGACTTTCTTCATTCGGAGCTTCAAATTTTGTATTCTTAAAAGTAGTTTCTGATTTGGATTTATTTCTCAAATTCGGCTTTCTCATCTCATAAGATGTCAAAGTTCCCAACAACAAATCTTTAGTGTAAGTCTTGTAATCTATATGTTCTTCAATAGCACATACCTTTTCATTGTATGCATTAGGGAGAGTTCTAAGAATTTTCTTTACAATCCTAGATTCATCTATTGTAGCACCAAGTCCTTGCATTCTAGCTACTACCTCATCCAATCTTTGTACATAATCTTTAAAATTTTCATCTTTAGACATGTGTAGAAGCTCAAATTGTGTCTCCAAGTTCTACAACTTTTCCTCTTTAACCCTTTCATCTTCTTCATGTTCCTTTTCCAAAGCATCCCAGACTTCCTTAGCAGTCTTCATATTTTGAACTATATTCAACTCTAAATGTACAAGACTATTCTTTAAAATGTACTTCACCTTATTGTTCGCTTCGCGTGCCTTGATCTCATCAATCGTACTCATACCCTTAGCATGACGAGTGTAACTATTCTTGTAAGATTTCTCCACATCATATCCACAACACTCTAAATATTCTTCCATTAGTATTTTCCAGATAGAATAATTAGTTCCATCAAACCTCGGATAATCATGAGTAATTTTTCCAGCCATCCTAAATCTTCTTTAAGTGGTTAAGCTCTTTTCCAAGGAACCAAGCTCTGATACCAATTATTGAACAAGACAACTGAGAGGGGGAGTGAATCAGTTGTAGCATATTTAAACTTTAAAACATTCACCAGAACTTAGATCAATCATAAATCTTTAACTCTGCTAAAATGATTAAACATTAAGTGCAAGTGTAGAAACTAAAACCATCACACAAACACAGTAACACCATATTTACGTGGAAAACCCAATGAGGGAAAAACCATGGTGAGAATTAACTCACACTATAGATAATATCAAAACCAATTATAAAGGCTCACTACCTAAATAAAAAGGCTCACTACCAAAACAAGGACTCACTATTAAACAGGGTTAACCACCTGGAGGGCTCACTGCCACAGAGATACAAAGAAGATAGAAGAGATATGCTACAGAGAGAAGAAAATCGCAATGCAGCAGATAATTCCACCATAGTATTCTCAACCACTTGCAGACATACATGAATGATAGAGTCCACCTTTAGCTCAGTGAATCTGGAAACTCAGCATTTAGGCTTTGCACTGACCTTCAACACTCGCATCACATACACACATGAATTTGTATCTATTTTTCGTATATATGCTCTATTATTTTCACTTATCTCTTGTACATCTTTCACCACCAACTCATCCTATATTTATTCCATCTTCAACTTTGAAACATATCCAAAGTTGGTCATCCATCATTAAATTAAAATTAGGTCAAAACCAAAACATCCTAGGGTGGAATTACAATGAGGGAAACCCAAACACATGCTTGATGAGGACCCAAGTAGGTCCCAACACACTTCATCAACTTTGAAGGTAGTGTTCAACACAAGGTTGGCCAAACCAGTGTAAAATACATAGAACAATTAAGCACACACAATTCTTAGCATGATCATATCCTTCCAAATATCAAAATTATCTTCAACACGATCATAAGAACTTAACTCTAGAACCACAAGTCATAAGACTTAACCAAAGAGAAATCCGTACTAACAACATTTCTCCTAGACCTCAGCCAGAAGCATAGAAAACCACAATTCACAACTAGTGAACCTAACTCGCATTGTACAATGAATTATAAGCCAAAAATCTAGATATAGCAGCTTCCAACAACCATGATCAACATATCTGAACCACACAAACATAGAAGTAAATCCAGAGCAAAACCTAGAATAGCCACTAAAAACCTGCAACCTTTATTTATTATAATTTTCTCAATATCCTCGATATATACAGCCAATAACCTGTATCCATGACATCAATGAAAACAACAACTAGTTGATAACCAATTGACCAGTTGACATCAATGAAAACACCTCCATTCTTGCAACAATAAATAAAGAGTGTACATAATATGAGTACGAATGCTAGTTTGATAAGCCTATAAAGCAAGTAAAAGTTATGTATGCCAATTGGTGCCATGCTTATCCACTACTTATCTCAAAATTTGTTCAATTTTTTTCTTCATATATCTTTTTCTTAAGACTATTATATTATGGGTAGTAAGGAGAAATAAATCACTCGGACTTTGATACTTTTGTAAGGACTTCTTCACTTGTCTATTTTCAAATGATGTACCATTATATATAACAATGACAAAAGGTAATTAAAATATAGAAATAATGTTTTCCATAAGAAACGCATGTATATAATAAAATTTAGTGCATTTAAGGGGAACAACCTCAGCCCACTTTACAAAGTAGTATGTAACAATAATAATGAAAGTGTGTCAATGTGAAGAATCTAGCATAATGTTACCCACCAAAAATAAACCCCAAATAGAAAATAGCTAGGAAGAAGTAAACAAATAGAGCTCATGAGAAAGTGTATGTTTTAGATTTCTTTGTGTTGGATACATGGGGCATTTCTTGACAAAATCATGTATGAATGTTTTTCTATTTTGATCTAATAATGTGCCATTCATAAGTGTTGGACTAAACTAATGATACACTTACATTATTACCACATATTCTTCCATGAGCCTCTTAAAAAGAAAATATTTTCTATTATTATCGAAGCATTTGACTAGTAAGCAAATATACCCACAATTAAAGAGTAGACTCACAATATTTATTTTCTTTAACTAGCATCTTTACAAAATAAAAATGTAAGAATTTTAAAAATAGTCAAGGGGAAATGCACTATATTTTAATTGTAAATAATACAAAAGCATAGTCAAAGTAGCATAAATATTTAAATTGTTATCTTAAACACTTAGTTGTCATAGTGATGTGAGTGCTCCTAGGTTTGCTTGCACCAACTAGTAAGGCAGACTTCTCTTTGTCTTCACCCAAGAACCTGATAGCCTCTAGGTTCTGATTAGGCTTAGGTCATTAACTAAGCCCTGTTTCAACTCTTCCTCAAGAGTCTCACTCCTTGTGCTTCACCTTGGAGGACTTGACACCATTTGAACTTGTAGACTATCTCCTACACTTAGAAGGATCTAAGTGCCAACTTCACTCTCGACCTTGAACTGCTTGTAGGGGTGCTAGAGGTACTATAAACATGCATTTCACATCTAATTAGTTTCATTTTGAATGGTATTCAATCTTCACACTACCCGATTTCAAGAATTTTCCTTGGTGAGGCCTAATTCCTTGTAGCCCTTACCAGTGACCTTTTTGCTTTTCTTGCTTAAACTTTCCAAACAACCTAGCAAATAAACTTCACTTCCAGATACCCTTTTTTATCCTTTTAATGTTTCATAGGGTTCCAGACCCCTATCTCCTCCGTACACAGGTTTCCTATAACCTAGGGTAGATAGGGCTAATAGGCCTAATTTCTAGGGTTTCACTGTTCTCTTGCTTATCTCTCACACAAATGGATTGATTAAGCCACCATCCTTCTAGAAATCTTAGATAAGATCATTCCCCACGTGGAACTGTACTTATTTCGTACAGTACCTCTTTCCCCTGCCTGTTCTCTTCAATTTTTCATTGCCAAACCTCTAACCGGGTATTGTGAACTCACCTAGGGTTTGGTTTTAGAAATAATTGCTCGACTCCCCATGACTCCTACTACTAGATATATACAGATACATGGCTCCCCTAACAAATCCATCCACTCTTGAGAAAACCCCGTGGTTAGATTTCATGGGGGAGCCATTAAAGGATTGACTGTTCAAAACAGAGATAACAAACCCTCTAGAACCTACTCTATGAATTCAAGGCACCAAATCAACTCTAAACAACTTGGTTACAAAATTTAAAATGCTCAAGACTACTGTATGAACACAAATCTAATAGCAAATTGACACATCTAATTCATCAAAATAGCACTGTCACTCAAGATCATTCGGTATATACAGAAAATGCAGAGTTCTCCCTATTTTCCAAAACCAAAAGCTTCATTACAACCAATCTAACTGCTTTCCTTTGAGCCACCACTTACAAATATGTCATTTTCCAATTTTTAAGGGATGTTGGTAGATCCCACACTCCTAGCTTTTAGGGGATCCGAGATAACTAAGTTGCATGCAACCTGACAAATGTTGTCATGCATCTTTACAACTTGTGCAACTTCCCATCATTGTGTCCTCTTCCTAACTTCTAGGACCTCTATCTCCTTGATTTCGAGCCATAAACTCCCTTAACTTCCTCTTGGCATCTTCTAACAATGACCATGTGTTTAGAACACATTTAAGGCTCAACTCTCAAATTAACCTACTAAGCTAATTAAAGCAAAAGATACTTAACAAAGACTATGCTATGGTGACCTTAGTCCTAATGAATAATTCACTTATTCCACACATAAACAAGACCTTCTAAGGTCCAAAATAATCACACCATTACCCTGACTTGGCTAAGGTTAGGTACAAGCCAAAATTGAACACTAACAAAATGGAGGTTAGCCTAGGTACTCCTGCACCACATAGTCTATTGATTCAATAAATATGAAATGAGGTGTACCAACATCAATACTCATAAGTGATGTTACTTTGGTCATTGAATTAGTGTATCTATTATCCTTCTAAGGAATAAAATTAGTAATATAATTGTCAAAAGAAATGAATAATTGTAATGCTAACTAATGATATTGTGTCAATAGAGAGCTATTAGTTTCATAGCTGAATAATTAAATGTGTCTTAGAATGTAATATAAAATGTTATTTTGTGATGAATAAACCACTATTAAACATTGCTTCTTCACAAAATTTATTATGTCTCATAATCTAACAATGTATAAATGATATGATAAACATATTATTTAGAAGTATTGTGATAAGTAAAATCCTAGAAAATATGTATGATTTAGAATTGTGAGATTCACCTACATACAATGAGTGTTTAATTTACTAGTAATGACCATACGAGATAGGTTCTTTTGAACCATTACTCAAGAAATATGGGTCAATGGAATTGTGTAAAAAATTATGCAATTAAATCCTAATAAAATATCACATAATGATAATAATCATCTTTTTCATTCTCTTCATTCTTTGCTAGCAAGCCTTCATTGATTAATTTTATATCAAAATATATAATTGTAAAGGCTTGCCATGTCTAGCAAGCACACATACTAATATATGCATAAAATGTAGTTTCATCTATTCAAAGGCCTTTTAATAAGTTCCTCATTCCATTCAAATTTAATCTTTTTATAAAATCTTATCAATGAGCAAATTTTGATCCATTAACTATAAAATAAAGCATCTAGGTGAGTGTGAGATGATGAATGACCAAAAAATGCCACTAAGTGGTAATGAAAATAGTAAAATTAGACTTAAGTATCTAAAATTGAATGATTTTTCTAAAAAGTCTTCAAATAAAGTAGTAATAAAACTTGTAGTAAATTGAATATAATTTGTAGCTTGGTTCTTTTATTTTGATTCTTTTAAAATAATTTAATGAAAAATGGATATTTTAATGATGCACTACTACTTTTTTAAATTAAAAATCACATCTCATTCAATCCAACCTAAGTATGAGAAAAAATAGTTTTCCTCCAAACTTTAGATTTAAGTATGTTATCCTCAAATTCAACGAGCTAAATTCATGGAATAACCCTTGGTCGCGTCCACAAAAGGATATAAAATTCATGGAAAATCCTAACCTAGGAATTGGACATTCCAGCAGGTGACTAACATCTTCTTATGGTCGTTCATTTACATTGTCAAACCAGGGAACGTATACTTGAAATGGAGGGGCACTGTATGTGCACTAAGAACCAGTTTCAGTCATGATTTACCAGAAATAAATGTGTGAAAGGAATTCTACTTATGCTACAAGAATGTAATGCAGAGTCTTCTTAACTTAAACATAACTTAATCAAAGCAGACATCATGACAACTGTTACTAAGAAACAAACTATGAACCGGCCTTATGCTGCAGGAACAAACACGGGGATGGATTCCCGATGCTGCAGGAACAATATAAGACTAAGTTTGTGTTGAAACTTAAAGAAGGAAATCTAACTTATAATCAATAGAAGATAAACAACTAACTAACTATAGATACTTACTAAGTGGGCCCCCTTAGCAAGCATCAACCAGTTATGCAAGAATTGAACTCAAAACTTCATCAGCTTTTATTCATAAACTTGAAACCATATACATTGATTGTTCTGCTCATAAGAGAACTAACACAAAACACTGTTTCTCATTATATCTAACTTTTACATACTCTGTTGCTCACTCGCGCAGGAGGAGAACTTATTTAAACCAGAAAAGTAGCTAACTAACTAACAGAGAAATATGTGGACGTAAATGTATCCTAAAACCGAGGAACAAACTTCTCATAAATGAAAGCATATCCATTCAACATGATCCAAAGAGAATTTAGCATTCCACTCTTCCCAGATTAATGATCATTTGTATTTCTTCCCAACAACCCGGTCAGAGAGTCTTTGCAGGAACAATATCCTCGACGTCGTGCAGGAAATGGACTTTACTGCAGGGCCGAGATCTGTTGTGCTTGACTCATTCATGCTTCCTTCAACAACCAACATGATACGTCATGCAAAAGAGAGGACACATGGCAACAACATGATACATTCATTAATCACATATTAAATATATTTCATTATTCAAAAACCACATGCATTATATCAGTCATTCGGGAGGTCAAACAGGGTAATTAATAAGACACAGAGATTTTAAGCTGGAGAAATATAGGAATGTGTGGCTATAGGATACTACCCAATTTCAAATAAAAAGTCTTTAAACAAAAAGTTAAAACATCCATTAGCAATAAGAGTAGGGATATTAAAAATACATCATAATACTCAAATTATGAGCATATTCTAAGCTCATCATTTTC
Source organism: Sequoia sempervirens (assembly GCA_007258455.2). Classification (NCBI taxonomy): domain Eukaryota; kingdom Viridiplantae; phylum Streptophyta; class Pinopsida; order Cupressales; family Cupressaceae; genus Sequoia; species Sequoia sempervirens. The sequence goes on along the minus strand of VDFB02000002.1, from coordinate 125,922,626 downwards.
CCCCTACTTAACCTAATGATGGTCCGCCAGCATTAAGCTTCCTGGTTGTTTCTCTGAAATCCGTAGGAGCAATATGGCTCTGAACTGTAGTTCCAAATTTATAGTAGAAACCTCTAAAATGTTGCCATCTTTCATATCTGCGGGTTTTTGTATCCTTATTAACATCTGCAGCTTGATAGGGATAAAGTGGCCACATTAAAATTGGAGGTTGAAATGTTATTGGAAACCATAACTTGAACCTCTTTTGAAGACCAAGTTGTATGTACTTTTATGTCCTTCCAGGGGTTGCTTTAAAATTCAGGGTGCTATGTGGCTCATATTTCCTCAGCCCAACAGTCAATTTCTCCCATCTCTTTTCAATTCTGGAAGAGGCAAGCTTCCAAAACAGATATGGTTGGCCTTTGAATTCTTCATACACTTGCTTTCTAATATCAAATATTTTTATTCTTTCTGTTTGATTATTGAACCCATATGCAACAGTAAGCCAAGTTTTCAGCATTGTGTAAGGATCTGAGCTTTCTAGTCATAGTGGAATAGGCTCATCCATTTCAACCTCTTCATAGGCTTCCAATTGTCTTCCATAATTAGTTTCATTGGCCGCCCATGACATGAGTGACCTTAAATGAATATCACCAATATAAAGAAGTGGATTCCACTCTGTTTCAGAGGGAATTATCAAACCATGCAAATAAAATTCACATAAAGAATTCTTTAGCCAACTAGGGGCTACTTGGAATGCATCATAAAATTCTTTGGCTGTATGAATAACAGGATCTAAATTCCTTGAAATTCTCATTAATTGAAACCAAATAAATTTCTCTTTTAGGCACATAGCATAAACCCTAGGCGGTGGTCTACATTCCACAATTTTACCAGTTATTTTCATCATATCATTCATTTTCTTTTTCATTTCCTGGATTTCCTGTTTCTACCTTTCAATTTCTCTTTTTAGTTTCTTCTTCTCTTCCTCCCAAAGACTTTGTTGAATTTCAATCTTGGCTAAGTGGCGGAAACTCAAGGTTTGAAATGTAACTGGCCTCCATGTGATTCTAAGGTATTCCAAAAATTCAATCAAAAATGTCTTCTTATAAACAACCATTTCCTGACAAGTTACAGGGGGTAACGGTGTGTCATTGGACACATCTAATTGTTCAGTCTGCTCATCCTCTTGCTATAGGATGAATTCCTGTCGTTGCGCAGAAGGAGATTGTACTTCCTCTAAAAAATTCCTAGCTGCCTCAGCCAAGTCATCAAGACTTGGCATTCCCCTTTCATTACCACTAACATGTGGTTCCTCAACTTCCATTGGCTCATTTTTCACTTCCCTAGGAACAACAAATGGACTTTATGCAACATTCTCAAACACATCCTGAGAAACATCATGACTGAGTTCTTCAGATTCCTCAGAAATTATTATAACTTCAAGTTGAGCAGATGTTGAGGTGACTTTATGTTTTTTCCTTGTTGAAACTCTTTTTGGAAATGTTACGGCTAAAGGAGGCACTCTCATGGCTTTCCTCTTTCTGACTTTCCTAGAGGATTTAGACTCAAAAGAAGAAGATGATGGTGAACTTTTAGTGGCAATAGGTGTTGATGTAGGAGAGACTGCTACAGGAGAAGATGTTGCAGGAGAGGAACACTATTTTTTTTTAATATGAGGATCAGACTCTGGGGTTTGTTCTACCCTAGATGAGACTCCTACCTTTGTTTTTCCTTTTTCTCTTCTACTAGCAGACCTGGTTTGTACATGGGTAGAGGGCTCTGGTGGTGGCTGCAGGAGCAGATGATTCTTGCTTTGCTTCCCTACTTATAGATTATGTTCTCTTTTTCTTTTTCTTGGGTTGTGCAAGGAGTGCTCTAGGAGGCTCTAGAAGTTGCAGGCCCTTTTGGGAAACAAATTATTTCCAGGAAAGGGGTGATATATCCATTAGGGAACGCTCAATCAAGAGTTTAATGAGGGCATGATGGGCTATAGAGTTGTTCCTACCCCTCTGGGTTTCATGGGCACATTGTTTCAAAAGGTTTAACAAAAAATTTGGTACATTAACAGCTAAACCATGCCTCATATGACTCAATAATTTAAAATGGTAGGAATGTAAATAGGAAAAGCGTCCCTCACAAGTCAAGTACCTGATTATGAGGATGGCATATTCCGAGTATGGAAAATGCAATGACACTCGTTTGCATCCTTGTTTGGAAACCTCCAAGGGTCCATCAGTTGGTACTATAAATTCTGCCCTAGTAGAGACAGCATCTGAAGAAAAAATTTCTCCCACTACCGGGAGCCCAGTTACTTCTGCAATCCATTCTTTTGTTATAGCCACTGTCAAACCGCACACTGTAGCTTCTCCTTCCGAAAGAGTTCTCAAAAACTCGCCTACAGCATCCTCATTAAAGGAATCTAACCTTAGAAAATAATTCAGCCATCCGCAATTGTTGAATGCCTAAACCGTTTGAGGATTTTGTGTCAAGATCTCATGAGTTACAGGCTCATGTCTTACTAATTGGCCACCCATATTTGCAAATTATCCTAGCTCAAACTTTTTCTGAAAATTCAAAAAAAAAATTATGCTTTGTTTCTTTCTACTCTGTTTCTTCTGCTCTGTCATCACTTTCCTTTACTTTTCCAAGAATGACTCAAAGAATACATGCATGAAATGATTGTTACGAACTACCCAAATCAAGCAGTTAATTGATGTTTAGGATAAAAACATGCAATCATATTTGGAAAGTACAAGAAAATAAAAATATCTTATCAGTTGTGACAGTGACATAAGAAAAGGTTTGAAATGGATTAACCCCGCCCCCTACTTAAAATTTGACATGTGTCCACACATGTGTGAAAGGATAGCTGAAGATCAAGCAATAATGACTGATATGTACATAGCAGTTAATAAATAAATGAAATAAATAAACGATGTGACAACAAAAGATATCATGTACCTTGTAATAAATGCTCGTACATGCTGGGAAAGATCACAGCTCAACATGAAATGATGGTGGGAATTGAAACCATAAATGAGGGTGGTACAGTAGGATGGATGACATAGAAGAAAAGAGAATGAATGGTGGTGACGGATGAAAAGTAGAGAAAGTGGCTCCCTTAAAAAGGAAACCTTTATTACAAGCATGCAACGTGGAATTTTAAAGAGATGTTGCAAGAGAAAGGCCGAAGCCTTTTGCTGTAGGAAGGTCAATGGCCGCATTCAAAACAAACTGCTTCATAAATTCTTCTTTGGACGCTGGCTTATGATACAACCTAAGACGGTGTCCATTCACCAGTAGCTTGAATTGGATAGGATCTATTGTAGCTAACTGAACTGAACCATTATCAAACACATTTTCTATTTCATAAGGACCAATCCATCTTGTGGTGAGTTTACCTTGATTTTCCTTGTATCTGGAGTCATAGAGCAGCGCCCAATCACCGGCAGAGAATTGCTTAGTTTTGATATGGTGGTCATGCAATTTTTTTCTTTGCTGCTGGATAGCTTCAGTATGTTATAGGACAGCTTTCCTTATCTCATCCAATGCATTCAGCTATAGGAGACGTTCCTTTTGGGCTTCTGAAATATCAATGTTAAGCTGGAGAGCTGTCCTCAAGGTCTTATGCTCAAACTCTATTGGCAACATGGTAGTTTTTCCATAGATTAATTCAAAATGAGTGAACCCTGTAGTTGTTTTCCATGTTCTTCTATAGGCCCAGACTACTTCAGGAAGGTGACTGCTCCAATCCTTCTTGTGTAATTGGACTGTCTTAGTAAGGATTGCCTCAATTTCTCTGTTGGTAACCTCTGCCTAACCATTGGCTTGACGGTGATAGGGGCTAGACTTTTTGTGCCTGATCTTGTAATCATTCATCAATGCAGTGATTAAGTTTGATGTAAACTGAACTCCTTGATCAGTAAAAGTTCACTTGGGACTCCAAACCGAGTAAAAATCTACTCATACAGGAACTCGGAAACTTTATTGTCATGGGCATGTGTCATTGCTTTCACTTCCACCCACTTGGTTACATAATCAGTACAAACCAAAATATATGATTTCCCATTGGATGGAGGATCAATAGGCCCAAAAAAATCCATGCCCCACTTGTCAAAGGGACTGAATACCACTTGAGGATACAGGGGCATTTCATCATACTTTGTTGGTCTCCCCATGCATTGACATCTGTCACATTTTCTGGTGTAGGCTGCAGCATCTTTGTGGAGTGTAGGCCAATAGTATCTTGTAGTAAGCACTTTCATAGATGTTCTCTTGGCCGCAAAGTTCCCACCACATGGCTCATCATGACAGGAATACAAAATGTCATAGGTCTCATCTTCCCTAACACACCTTCTCATGACTTGGTTAGGTCCTGTGTAAAATAAACAGTCTGCAATCCATGAAAAGTTAAAACTTTTCTCAACCAACAATTTTTGTTCCTTTGGTGAGAAGTGAGCTAGGATCTTGTTGGCTGCTAAATAATTTGCAATATTTGCATACCATGGAGTTTGAGCAGTAATAGAAAACAAATGTTCATCGGGAAAACTATCATCAATTACCTCAGGGGTGGCAGGTGTAGTTGTTTGAAGTCTTGACAAGAAATCAGCCACCACATTAGCCCAGTCTGGCTTATCAATAACTGTGATATCAAATTCTTGCAACAATAGGAGCCATCTTGCTAATTTGCCAGATATGGCAGGCTTATTCATGAGGTACCGTATTGCTGCATGATCTGTATGGACAAATATTTGGTAACTAGTGAGATAATGTCAAAACTTGTTCAGAGCATACACAACTACTAGCAATTTTTTCTTTATGACAATATAGTTTAATTCAGGGCCTTGAAAATTTTTGCTAATGAAATATATGGCATGCTCTATGGAATTCTCTTTCTGTCCTAAAATTTCCCCTATGGCATAATCAGAAGCATCTGTGTGTATATGAAATGGAAGACTCCACTTCGGTCCCTGAAGAACAGGTGCCTGAGTAAGTAAGTTCTTAAGCTGCAAGAAAGATTTGTCACAGGCCTCAGTCCAGGTAAATTCAGAATCCTTAGTCAATAAGGCATATAGTGGACTGGCTATTTTGTTGAAATCTTTGATGAATCTTCTATAATATCCAGCATGTCCTGGGAAGCTTCTAACATCCTTTTGTTTCATAGGTGTTTGCAAAGTTATAATAACTTCAATTTTTGTAGGATCAACTTGAATTCCTGCTTGAGAGATATGATGGCCTAAAAAAATTCCCTCTTGCATCATCATAAAGTATTTCTCACTATTCAAAGACAAATTTTTCTCCTTACATATTTTCAACACTTTCTCCAAATTGGATAATGCTTCTTCATAAGTAACTCCATAAGTAGTGAAGTCATCCATGTAGATCTCCATAGAATCATGAGAAATGTGAGCAAAAATACTGATCACTTCCCTTTGAAATGTTGCAGGTGCATTACACAGTCCAAAAGGTAAGACAAAGTAGGCAAAAGTGCCCCATGGACTGGTAAAAGTTGTTTTTTCTTGATCCTCAGGGGTAATTCTAATTTGATTATACCCACTATATCCATCCAAAAAGGAGATACTTTTTTACCAAACAATGAGTCTAGCACTTGGTCAACAAATGGCAGTGGAAAGTGGTCCTTTTTAGTTGTGTTCAAATCCCTGTAGTCTACACAAACTCTCCATTTTCCACATTTTTTAGGAACAATCACCAATGGAGACACCCACTGACTATCTGAAATGGGGTAGATAAAACCAGCATCAAGCAATTTCTGGAGCTCTGTTTTAACTATTTCCCTGAGTGTTGGGTTTATCCTTCTTTGAGGCTGTCTAACAGGTAAGCAGTCTTCCTTAATGTAGATCCTATGAGTATAGAGCTAAGGATCTATTCCCTTCATATCCCCATAGTCCCATGCAAAAACTCTGTGTTGTTCTTGCAACATTGTGACTAGGGCAGCTTGTTGAGATTGAGACAGTTTATTATTGATGTTCAGACAGTGGCCTGGAGACACTTCTACTTGCTTGATAAGATCATTCATGGAGGTTGTTGATAAAGATGGTGTTTGTATTTCATGTGGAAGCAAATTATGATAAACTATAGAAAATTTAGGTGGTGGGCTCTCATAATTCAGTTGATGCAGGAAACATTGCTGAGGACAGTTATCTGGAACAGATGGGCTACTCAGATCAGAGTTGGACTGCAAAATGTGTAAAAGTAGGTCATCCTCACTCTAAAGTTGTGAAAATGGATTAGTTTGCAGCATCATTAGCTAAGCCAATGAATTGACTTCTTCAGTTTCCTCTCCTAAATCTGGCCAAATTGGTTGAGACAAGTCTGGCTGAGGCTGGGCAGGTGGGTATAAAGCCAATTTCTTTCTTGACTGACCATCAGAAATTGTCATATCTCCTGAACGACATCCTATAAAAGCATTAGTTGTGGCTAACCATGGTCTACCTGGGACGATAGGATATCCTCCCAAAGTTTCCTTAGTGGATAATATGGTGAAATATGCTGGGTATTCCCAAGACTCAAGGATAACAATAACATCTTCTACCATTCCATTAGTTTTTACTGTGGAACTATCAGCAAGCTATAGGACGGTAGGTGTAGACCGAATGTTTAAGATATTCAAATACTCCATTGTATTCTTGGTCATTACATTGATGGTTGCACCAAGGTCAATCAAAACATTCTTTACTATATGGTCATTAATATTTATTTGTACCACAGGACTCCCAGGGTCAGTATATTTTGGAATGACTACCTTCCCTAACATAATATCTACCAACTGTCTTAGAACATGGATAGTTTGGGGATCCTTTTTCTTTCTTCCTAGTTTCTTTAAACAGGCCTCCTTAATGGTTTTTCCATAAATTGAGACATCTTTAATGGTTTGAAAAAGGGGGATTTGAATGTGTACATTCTTTCGCTGATCCAAAATATCAAAGGTAGGCTCTTCCATAGACTTGGATGTAGTAATTTGCAATCTCTGAGGAAAAGGTGGTTTGGCCTGATGCTGTAGGACAAACTCCTTAAAGACAGTATCTGATACAGGTATATTTTTTGCAAGATCAGTAGGTTGCTCAGAGGCAGAGTTTGGAATCTCTGTTATTACAGGTAGCTGTGGAGTAGGGAGAGTGGTTCCAGACCTGAGATGGATATCATGAATATTCAGGGCATAAGCTAGATACTAATTGACTTCTACAAAATACATTGGTTGTTGTTGTTGTTGCTTATTATTAGGATTTGGCAATGGTTGAGCAGGCATAGACATTTGTTTTGGAGGGTCAGTATTTGTTGCAGGTGTTGCAGGAGGTGGCATGAGGGCCTAAGGTTGTGGCTGTTGAAACTACAGAGATTCAGGGGATTGGTTTTGCCATTGCTGAGAACCTCTCCATTGAGGATTCTGCTGCCAGTTACCTTGGAGTGGAGTCCATTGTCCTTTTGGCTACTTCCAACCTCCTTGAAGATATTTCCATTGAGGACTCTGATAGTTAGGCCAATGTGATTGAGAAGTATTCCAAGGTGGTGATGGGCCATATGTAGGTTACCATTGGTTATTGTAATTAGAATAAGGATTACAAAAATTCAAAGGATCTTAAGGCATACCTTGTCTTTGAGCCCATGGTTGCCTTTGTGCAACGAAGAATACTTGGTCATCATCAACCTCCACTACCTTAAAATCAGTAGGTAATTGCTTAGCCTCCAAGTTAGCCACCATCTTATATCTGCAGTCACGTTTCTTTTGTCTGCAATATGGATGGAACTCAACCAATATTGCTTCAGCTTCCTCATGTTTCTTCCGAGCTTGCATAGTATCCAACTGTGTAGCCATGTTGTTTATGATATCCTACTTGAAATCAGACAACAAATTTGTGATCTCCATCTATGAAACTCCATTAATAGAAGACTTTCCCACTGTGGCTTGATGACCTCTACCCTTTTTAACAATTTCTTGAGAGTAGTTGAGACATATTTTCTTGATATCATCCCAAGGCAGTTGGGTTATATCTTCTCCTCCCATCAGGTCCAAGGCATCTATATAAGTATCACTGATTCCCCTTAGAAAAATTAGTTTCTAAGATTCTTCATTGAGAGTATGGTCTGAATTTTTTTTAGGGAAAACAAGAATCTTGAGATATAGTCTTCCAAGCTTTCATCCTCCTTTTGTTGAATTCTGAATATATCATTACCCTTACTACCACTCTTACAATATTCCTTGTATTTCTCAAGAAAATTTTTTGCATGGTTTCCCAACTATCAACAACACCCCTTCCAAAACTCATAAACCATCTAAGAGCTCCTTCTTTCAAAGTAGCAGGAAACAACTTCAGCCTATGAGCATCTGAAGTGTAATCATAGCTGCGATAGAGGATGTCAAACTCAAACAAGAAAGTGTTTGGGTCCTCTGTAACTAGTCCATAGAACTTGGGAAGTAATGAAGAAGGAATATTTTTAAAGTTATCATTATCTTGTTGAGCAATGATGGGGAATTCAAAAGCAGGAGGTCGATTAGGTGGATTATGTGCCATATTTGTTGGACGGAGTATCAAAGCAAATGGATTTTCTTCAGGTTCTTCATCAGCTGGGTCAAATGGTAATTCAACAAGTAGGTTTTCAGCAAATGGATTGATATCTTGGTCTCCTCCTTCCTCAAATAGATTATAAGCTGGTTCAAGATTGTTATCAATGAATGGAAGGCTAGGGATGAATCTTCCCAGAGCGTCTCTTCTTCTATGTATGCAATAGAATGAACTGTAACTTGAAGGAATTTTTAAAATACTTGAATAACAAACTAAAATACTGCTAACAATGACTATGATAGGTTCTTAGCTTGACACCATCCCCGGCAACGACGCCAAAAATGGTCGTGTCCACAAAAGGATATAAAAGTCACAAAAAATCCTAACCTGACAATTGGACTTTCTAGCAGGTGACTAACATCTTCTTATGGTCATTCATTTACATTGTCAAACCAGGGAACGTATACTTGAAATGGAGGGGCACTGTATGTGCACTAAGAACTAGTTTCAGTCATGATTTACCATAAATAAATGCGTGAAAGGAATTCTACTTATGCTACAGGAATGTAATGCAGACTCTTCTTAACTTAAACATAACTTAATCAAAGCAGACATCATGACAACTATTACTAAGAAACAAACTATGAACCGGCCTTATGCTGTAGGAACAAACACAGGGATGGATTCCTGATGCTGCATGAACAATATAAGACTGATTTTGCACTGAAACTTAAAGAAGGAATTCTAACTTATAATCAACAGTAGATAAACAACTAACTAACTATAGATACTTACTAAGTGGGCCTCCTTAGCAAGCATCAACCAGTTATGCAAGAATTGAACTCAAAACTTCATTAGCTTTTATTCATAAACTTGAAACCATATACATTGATTGTTCTGCTCATAAGAGAACTAACACAAAACATTGTTTCTCATTATATCTAACTTTTACACACTCTGTTGCTCACTTGCGCAGGAGGAGAACTTATTTAAACCAGAAAAGCAGCTAACTAACTAATAGAGAAAGACGTGGACATAAATGTATCCTGAAACTAAGGAACAGACTTCTCATAAATGAAAGCATATCCATTCAACATGATCCAGAGAGAATTTAGCATTCCACTCTTCCCAAATTAATGATCATTTAGATTTCTTCCCAACGACCCGGTTAGAGAGTCTTCACAGGAACATCCTCGACGTTGTGCAGGAAATGGACTTTACTGCAGGGCCAAGATTTGTTGCACTTGACTCATTCATGCTTCCTTCAACAACTTTCGATACACAAGGTGACAAAAGCGAAAGAGAGCACACATGGCAACAACACGATACATTCATTAATCACATATTAAATCTATTTCATTATTCAAAAACCACATGCATTATATCAGTCATTCGGCAGGTCAAACAGGGTAATTAATAAGACACATAGAGATGTTAAGCTACAGGAATATAGGAATGTGTGGCTATAGCATACTACCCAATTTCAGATAAAAAGTATTTAAACAAAGAGTTAAAACATCCATTAGCAATAAGAGTAGGGATATTAAAAATACATCATAATACTCAAATTATGAGCATATTTTGAGCTCATCAATCCCTACGAAACTTGTATGTTTCATAGCCCACGTACTCTAAGCATGAAAAACAAGGAAAATCCCAATCGGTCCTCGTGTGTGGTTCTTTAGCCTTGAAAATTCATTCCAAGTATTAACCTTTTTTGGTTCATTGAAATTCACATTTTAAACCAAGTTATGAAAATTTAGTTTTGGGAGTTAGAAAATTTTTAGCACTTGCAAAACATTGAATTTTAGCACCCCGTCAATTCAAAATTAAAAAAACTAAAAAGTTGTAGGAGCTAAAAAATTTAGTTCCCTTTCATACTATCTTTTGCCTTAGCCATTTTCTAGCACATACAATGTCGGGGTTTATTTGAGATGCAGTGTCGCTGAATTTTAGCGCCCATGCATATTTTCATGCAATGTCAGGGAATTTTTGAGATATTGCATCTCAATCCACAAGTCACATGTCGTAGCTCAAAAATTCAGCGCCCTTGCATCCAAAGTTCATTCTCTCATGCAATGTCGAGGTTTTTCTCCACTTATGCATATTTTCATGTAGTGTCTCAAAAAATTTGAGCCCGTGCATATTTTTATGTAGTATGTAAGAATTTTTGAGCCATTACATTTCAACTAGAATATCCCATGCAAGAGCTCAGTTTTTCTCCACCTTTGCATTTGAATTACCAAAGCATATGCATTTGCTCAAAATTTTCCCACAAGTACATAAAACTCAAAATTTTTCTAACACTAAAAAATATGAGACTTTTTGGAGCTACTTTTGTGTACCATTTTGATCTTTTATGTCCAAGATCTTGAGCGATGTTGATCAAATTCTTGCCTATCACCAAGCAAGATATCTTTGAAACACAACTGAAAAGTTCTTCTCAATGTTTCAATTATTCAAGAGTATACATCAATGGTTCAAAAATAATTTGAAGACGAAGCTTTCTCAATAGCTTCAATGGAAAAAATGATGGATATTCAGCTGACTCTAGATAATTTGAAAGTTGTTAGGCACCAGAAAACATTCAACACTACCAAGGGCTCAGTCACACGAGTTCTTGCTATCTCCAAACATACCACAAGTCCCAATGATAAAGAAGTTCAAGCAATCCCAAAGAAATATGAAGACTTCTTGGAGAAGGATGGTGGAGAAAGTTGAATGTGCCTTGATTTTCACTTAGTTTATTTCTTAGTATTTTTTATCATGCTTTATGTAAATAGGTGTTGGAACTTTTACATTTCTCATGCGATTACATGTAAAAATAGAGATGTCCTCCTACAATCATGGACATCACATTTGAATAAGTCAAAAGTTAGTTAGGGTTTTTCCTAGAATAGCTCATTGCTCTCACCTATAAATAAGAGAGTTGTATTGTATTATTGACCTTTTTATCTTATCCAATGAAGCACTTGTTGCTCATTTGTAAAGCAATTTTGAAACTTTGAGTTCATGTTGTGAAACTATTTTTCAATCAATAAAGAAGGGTAAATTGCATTCCAAACTTTTTGTTAGATCAATTTCAACGAATATGAATGTTCTTATGTCTCTCACATGATTTTATCTTATAATTGTATTGGATTAGCAGTGTTTTATTAATTGAGATTGGAGGGCTTTTGAGTTGATGGTGCAGGAGCACCTTTGGTCAACAATGGTCAAGCAAGGTTGATATTAAGTAAGATTTGGGATTTGATGTGTTTTTGTCTTAATAAGGTCAATAAGACCAATTTCTATTGTAATAAGTCATTTGGGATTGTTCTTAGGTGATTAGGGGGTCAATAGGGTTGATAAAGGAAAATTGCAATTTGTTGTAAATGTTGTCAAGCACAAAAAGTTGCAAGGTTGCATTTTTGTGGAAGTTGAAGGGTCATGGTCATTTAAAAGTCAATTATGAATGTTTTGGTGGTTGGAATTGAATGGAAAATGTATAAAAATCCTCTCCAAGGCTCAAACAAGGTGGATGGTTGTATTAAAGAATTCAAAACATAATACTATTGGCATATGGCTTGGGAAGATTGTTTATGGATTCTAGTGTTGTCATTGATGGCAACTGAAGTCATTATCTTGATTTGTAGATTAGGATCTACTTATACCGGTAGGAAATGTAGAAGACAGTGTGTTACCAGTACAAAGCATGAAGAACAGGGTATCTGGTCAGATAGTCGATCTGTATTCTACACCAGATCATCATTTTGTTTTATGGATCCCCAGGAAAGTTAGTTGAGCATGTATGTTACCTTACTGGTAAATTTTATGGTGTTACAACAGTCGGTGTACGAGTTAAGAGATTCAGTAGAATGATTCTATGTTTATTTTTTCATTGTGGCTGACTCAATGAATGTAGTGCATCACGGATGTATAAGGAGTAGTTGTTTAATTATCTCTAAAGTTTTAAAATTTTGTTTTGGGTCCCAGCTATGTCTTATCCAACTTGTGTGGGTAAGCATTAAATATTTGTTAGCGGATATATATATGAGACTGGTAATTCATTTTGGTGTGTGAATGGTGTGGTGTGAAGGTGTGTGTGTGTGTGAAAAAGGGTAGAGTAGTTGTATGAGCATACATCAGCAGATCAGTTGAGTAAATTTTTGTTTTTGCAGCAGAAGGGGTTTTGTATAAGCAGAGCAGAGAAAAGCATAGTAGAAGTGTGAATTGGATAGAAGGTCCAGAATCTATTTTATGTGCTTCATTGGAACTAAACCCAGGAATTTGTAGATGCTATCATCTCAATTCAATTTTTTTTGTAATCACAAACTTCTTGTAAGGCAGTGAGCCTGAATGCAAGTGCATTCCCTTTTATTCATACTTTTAACAGGGTATAAATTGTGGATTAATCTCCACCATGGTTTTTCCCCTAACAGGGTTTCCACGTAAAAATATTGGTGCTATGATGTTTTGATCATCTTATTCATGTACTTGCATCTTTATTTATGTTTATGTGTTGCAAATATTTTATGATATGAATTAATTGTTTGTATATTGTTGAACATTGATTCACCCCCCACCCTCTTAGTGTTCCCTAAGTCCAACAATTGGTATCAGAGCAAGGTTCCTCTTTAGAAGTTTAATAGCTTGACATGGATCTTGAATTACAATGGACTCTGGTGATATTCAATAGCAACTTATGGTGGCACTTGATGATCTTGATCCGTATAAAGAAAAAGTCATGGAATTAAAATAAAATCTTGTGGATGGTGAGAAATTCATTCAATCATTGAAGGACAAAATCAATGAGTCAAGAGAAAAGAGGAAGGAACTTTGTGATCAACTGAAGTAGAAAGAGAATTAAATTTTGGAAGATGTTCACCTAAATCAAACCCTAAAAGAGATAACTGAAGAATGTGAAAAACTTGCTAGAGACAACGCTACTCTGAAGCTTGAAATGGAATTTGTAGCGATGAAGCTAACTAAGGAAATTGAAGAAAGAAAGAAGAATGAGGAGAATCTGGACCAGTCCTTAAAATAAAAATCTGAGGAATGCAATCGAGTTAACAGTGGATTCATTCAGATGGAAATCAAACTGCAACAATCCAGAAATAATGAACAAGAGCTTGAAAGATAGATAGTTAATCTTAGAGATGAAATCACTATTACAAATGAGTAGAAGAAGAAGTTCAGGATCAGTTCTACTAAGCTTGATGATTTGACTAAAGGACAAAAGAATGCAAATGACAAGAGAGGTCTTGGCTATGAGAAAGGAGAAAGCCCTGGATCTGAACACAAGGATTCTAGACAAGGAAATTAGATGAACAAAGGTAGAAGTTATCCGGTAAGACAACCCAATGCTCAGAAGTTTAATGGTTACTACTTTGCTTGCAATAAATTTGGTCATATGACTTCTCAGTGTAGAAGTAAAATAAATCCAGGCAGTCCATCATCTCTTGGTCAGTGTTTTAGTTGTAATAAGTTTGGGCACAAGTCAATTGAATGCAGAAGTATGTCTATCAGTGTAAGGAATGTTAAATGCTACACCTATGGAGAATTTAGGCATGTTGCTAATCAATGAAGATTAGGAGGAAATCAGTGGAATGAGTGGTCTAGACAGAGAAATCTAGTATGTTATAATTGCAACAGACTTGGTCACATTGCAAGATTTTGTAGGAACAAAAACATGGATACAAGAGGTCTAGTATACAAAGGAATAATTTCACAGAAAGATGACAAAGGAAAAAGAAAAGTGTTTGTGGAAGAGATAAGAGATCAGATGAAGAAAACGTTGGTAAAGAAGAGTGAATCTAATGAAGGAAACATGCATGTACTGGAAGAAGCCTCCTGTAATCCCTTCAGAAATTGATCTCAAACCTTTGGCCTAGGGGGAGTGTTTCTCAAGAAAAATCATTTGATCCCCTATTGGTAGCTGGCACAGAAATGCAGGAAATTGTCAGTATCCATTATAGAAGTTTTCAAATGCATCAGTGATCGCTTTTGCACAAATATGAAAAGTAGAGGGTCCGCAGATGAATTTTTCTCTTCTTGTCTGAGATAATAGAGTTACCACAACTCCTAGGGAAAAGTATTTAATGCGGCTAAAAGTTAGGTGTGCAAAGTTATAAAAGGGGTGTTTGGAACACTCATTTGTCACCTTGCACTGAAGAAGAAGAGAAGGAGAGCCTCTATAGAAAAATTTCAAAGAAGTCAAGAAAATTTGGTGGTGAATTCACCAGGTATTTTTGATCGCTTGTTGAATTCCTAATCCTATGCTCGAAAGAAAAACCTTGTTCGGTATGGAAAGTAAAATGAAGCAAATCAAAGGAACAGTAACATTCGATGAATATAGTAGAAGGAAGATCAAGGATGTAAGAAATTTGTTGCCAGTCGGTGAATTGAAGTGGCTTGAAGCTGTGAAACATAAGAATTTGGACATTTGGAATGAGTTTCCTTATTTCATCAACATGGAAGTGGTTTAGTTTATCTTGAACATATTGGATGATGATATCCTTACTCTAGACAACCCCTACCAAATTTCAAAAGAAGTGATCGAAAATCTAACAGGATTATGCAATATTGGTGGTGTGTCGAAAAAGAAGTCAATTAGGAACATTGAAGTCGAAACCCTAACTGGAATAATAGGAGATCAAAGGGCTCTAGTAATTTCAACGATCAAAGATCCAATAATGAGGTACATTGCACATGGAATTTCATATAAAATTTTCTTCATAAACAAGGAAGGTGCAACCTTGGCAAGCGCAATATATATCGCTCACAAAATGATAATCGAAGATGGAGACTTTGATCTATTTGGATTGCTGAAGGATCAGTTGATGGAAAATGTGCAATTGATGAAAGATGTAGACTATGCCTTCAGGTTTGGTACCCTAGTTATATGAATTATGATGTATTTTTTGAATTTCTTACCTCAGAATGATAACATGGTGTGGAAGTAAAATGAACCCATTTGTAAGCAAATTTATAAACATTTCAATACTCTGAAAATTTGTGAGCAAGTTTATTAAAGTTTCTTTAGAGAATTATTGGGAAAGTTTGGAATATTTGGCATCTCCCTTCCGGTAAGAGTAGTTGAAGTTGGGTCCTCTTCCGATAAGGTGGAAAAGAAGCAGAAAAGGGCTCGAGAGTTTGCAGATAACATTTCCCCAATATTCAAATCTCCAAAATCTGAAGATAAAGGAAAAGAGCAGGTAATTGTGGATATACCAGATGAAGATTTTCATGATTACACTCCTAGAGATGAATCAGAATTAGTGGAACTAAATGTGATAATAGAAAAAGAAAGTGATGAAGAAGGTGCTTTATTCAAGACAAAGATACTACAGATTGATCAAGAGGAAGATGGAATGCAAAATATTCTTGGCATATGGTTAAACGGACCATCATATGAACAGGACGTTATTGAGGATACTCTAGGTCATTACTTTGTGCACAACAACATTGAATTAGAAGTTTTGCAGAATGTACTTCCAGAAGAATTGATTGCATGCATCAGGGAGGCTATGGCCTTTGTGCCTCTAGACAGGAAAGAGGAAGAAGTAATTTTACATCTAAAGGAGCAATTTAGGCTGTCTCTTTCCAAACTAAAAAAGAAAATGAATGTGTTAAGGAAATGCATTGACTCATCAATTAAGGTCTACAATTATTTTCTTCGATGGCCTCATGTGGTTGGTAAATACAAGGACAAGATGGACCAAATTGAGAGTGAGTTGATCAAAATTGGTTAGGATTACAATATGTTTCAAGACTAGGATGGAGTAGTAAAGAACATAATTCATGAATTGTGGGCTAAGCATGCAAAGGTTCACTTTTCCAGAAACACTCTTATGGACACTTTTTGGAAAGTAAAGGATCTAACTGAATGCGGGTTGGAGCAGCAAATTGAGATTTTGAAGAAAGGAGAGAAGTTGGAAGAAGAAATTACAAGTCCAGAATCCCTTATCCAAATCATTAACCAAACCTCAGAAAATAACAATTTGTTAATCATTATTGGGATTGCTATGGATGCTTAGAAGAAATTTCTTCCAGAAGTAAAAGATAAGTATAAAATAATTTTCTGATTTGTGCAACAGTTGCACTTCAAAGTTTGAAATTTTGAAAAGGGGAGTAAGAGCTTAGTAAAGAATATATTTTTCATTGATGTCAAAGGGGGAGGAGAGCAGTGAAAAATTCTTTATCATTCTAAAGGGGAGCAGTGTTTTGAAATTCTGAGTTTTGGTTCTGACACTTAGTCATTTTTCACTAAGTGTTGCCATCAATGCCAAAGGGGGAGATTGTTGGCATATGGCTTGGGAAAATTTTTATGGCTTCTAGTGTTTTCATTAATGGCAACTAAACTCATTATCTCGGTCCGCATATTAGGATCTACTTATACCGGCAGTAAATATAGAAGACAGTGTGTTACCAGCAGAAAGCATGAAGAACAGGGTATCCGATCAAATAGTCAATCTGTATGCTTCACCGAATCATCATTTTTTGTTTTGGATCCCAAGGAAAGTTTGTTGAGAATGTATGTTACTTTACTGGTAAATTTTATGGTGTTGCAATACTCGGTGTACGAGTTAAGAGATTTAGTAGAATGATTCTTTGTTTATTTGTTCATTGTGGCCGACTCAATGAATGTAGCACACCACGGATGTATAAGGAGTAGTTGTTTAATTATCTCTAAAGTTTGAGAATATTATTTTGCATCCCAGCAATGTCTTAGCCAACTTGTGTGGATGCACATTAAAGATTTCTCATGATTAGAGCAGACTATTGGAGAATATTTCATGTTTTGTAAAAGCCGACTTGAAGCAATGAAATTTTTGTTAGCGGATATATATATGAGATCGGTAATTCATTTTGGTGTGTGAATGGTGTGGTGTGAAGGTGTGTATGTTCGAAAAAGGGTAGAGCAGTTGAGTGAATTTTTTCTTGTGCAGTAGAAGGGGTTTTGTATAAGCAAAGCAGAGCAGAAGTGTGAATTGGACAGAAGGTCTAGAATCTATTTGATGTGCTTCATTGGAACTGAACCCAAGCATTTGTAGATGCTATCTTCTTAGTTCATTTTTTGTTGTAATCACAAACTTCTTGTAAGGAAATGAGCCTTATTTATTTTGAGAAGTGAACTCTAGGCAATGTGTCTGAATGCAAGTGCATTCCCTTTTATTCATACTTTTAACAGGGTATAAATTATGGATTAATCTCCACCATGGTTTTTCCCTTAGTAGGGTTTCCCATAAAAATATTGGTGTTATGATGTTTTGATCATCTTATTCATGTACTTGCATCTTTATTTATGTTTATGTGTTGCAAATATTTTATGATCAGAATTAATTGTTTGAATATTGTTGAACACTAATTCACCCCCCCTCTCAGTGTTCCCTGAGTCGAACAAATACAACACTTTTTCTGCAATTTTCCTATGTTTCCTGAACATTTCCCATACTATATGAACCTGTACAGGAGATAACTGATGCAAATCTTGTTGTGTATTGTAGAGACATGTTTTAACTTTCATTTAAATCCATATTGAGAGTCTAAAACTCATCTTTGTGGGAGATTTCAGTAGTTATCCATAGCAGCCTGATATCACAAAGTTAAGGGTTTGATTGTGATTTAAATGATGTATTAGCCATTCCACCTACTGTCATGATTTTTTTCTTGGTGGAATGGCATGTTACATGTTAGAGTAGGATCTCATATGATTTAGGAAGCAAGGGAAACAAGTTGTCCAATTTGGAATGATGCCCTAGGGCCGGGCAGAGCATTTTGCATGTGAAATGAAGGTGTCATTGTAGGGTTTTGACAAAATAGTGATTCAAGAATTGTCTATGTGTTAGTTTTGTGAGTTTTTCAAGACCATTTAGAGTCTGCTGGATGCAATTGTGGGGTTCCATAAGCCTGGGAGTTGTGAGATTGAATAAACCCTTGGTATTTGGCATGTATTGTGAGGGATTCATGGAACAGGGACTTAGAGGACATAAACCTGTGAACTAATGGTGGAATCTATTGATTTCATGCACAATTAAAGATTTTCCATTGAGTTAGGGTGGATACTTGGTGATTTGGAGGTACCTCCTTTGTAAAAGAGGGTTAATTGAGTAGCATAAAGGCAAGGCAAACTATTGATTCTCAATTTTGTGTCAAAGAACCCTTATAGAATATGTTGGGAAGTTGTGTTAGAACTTTTTGTGATTCTTATAAGGTATTTGATTGGCCTTTGTAAAGCCTTCTCTAAAAGATATCTCCAAAATTTGAATCTTGAGGGCTCCAAGCCTTAAGAAACACCTTAAGAATCTTGAGTTGGATAGAGGGTAATAAACACCTTGCTTACATCAAGCGGTATCATAGATCAGTTATTAGATCTCTTGTTGGTGATTTGGTTGGATTTTGCAACTTGGAAGGTTAAGAGGCAAGATTGTGAAAATGCCTCCTATAGGAAGCGTAGTTGCAAGAAAGATGGATGAGTAGGCTAAACAAATAGAAGCCTTGAAAAGAGAGATGGCTACATTGAAATCTAAAACTAGAGTGGATATGGATGAGAGTGATACTAAAGAAAAAGAGACTTTTAGTGAAGAAGAAGAGATTGATCCAGAGGATATGAGAATGATGAAGTTTTTGAAGGCTGTGAAGAGTGGTGGACAAAACAAAATGGATGTTCCAATGTATGGAGGAAATATAGATGGGGAAGAGCTCTTGGATTGGATAGGAGCCATGGAGAATTACTTTGATAGTGAGGAGATTGATGAAGAACACAAAGTGAAGAAGGCCAAAACCAAATTGAAAGGACATGCTTTGCTGTGGTGGAAATTTGTGCAAGATAAAAGGCAGAGAAAAGGAAAGAATAAGATCACTTCTTGGGAAAGAATGAAAACAAAACTGAAAGGTAAGTTCCTTCCTTGTGATTACAATATTCAATTACTTAAAATATTACAAAATATTAGGCAAAAATAACAAGATGTGCAAGCATATACCAAGGAATTTTATACGTTAAGTATAAGAACAATGCATGAGGAGGATGTGGAAGAAAGAGTAGCTAAATATCTCAATGGCCTAAGGTGTAATATTCAAGATGAAATTAGTTTGTTGGCACCAAAAACAATTGAGCAATGTTTTCAAATGGAAATAAGAGCAAAAGAAAAACTCAAAAGGAGACAAGAGAATGCAACAAGAGGAAGAGGTAGTACTTCTAGGCGTAGAGGTACATTTTCAACACCAAGACAGTCCAAAGAGGATCTTGAAGATGCTGATAAGAATAAAGAACATGCACCTAAATCAAGAGGTGGCAGAACAAGCTTTAGGCAAGGAAGAAATTCTAATGAGTTTGGAGGCAGGTGTTACAAGTGTGGTGAGTTTGGTCACCCTTTCTTCAAGTGTCTAGAGAGGATTGGAACCACATCAAGTGGAGGAGAAAGAAAACCTAATAGGAGAGCCCAAATTGTTTATGAAGATGAAGCAAAAAGTTCAAACTCCAATACTCTTTGTGATTCTCCTGAAGTAGGTGAGATGTTGATGATGAGAAGATAAAACTTGAAGACATCCATGGAGAGAGAGAAAATTCAAAGAAGAGCATTGTTTGGGATAGCATGCAGATGCAAGAATAAGCTATGTAAAGTGATTGTTTATTCTGGATGAACTGATAACATGGTGTCTAGTGATATGGTGGACAAATTGAACTTGCAAAGGGTACCTAGAGAGAAGCCTTATAAATTATCTTGTGTTAGTGAAAATCAAACCATTTTGGTGAGTGAACCAGCTATTGTTGAGTTTCAAATTGGTCAATACAGGGATAAAGTTGTTTATGACATTCTACCTATGATTTGTTGTCATGTTTTGCTAGATAGGCCCTGGCAATTTGATAGATCAGCTATGTATAATGGAAGGAAAAATAGTTATACCATAGAAAAGGATGGAATATTGTTCATACTAACTCCATTGGTTGAAGAGGTAAGAGAGCAAGGTGAGATCATCATGATAGGGAGAAAAGAATATGTGAGAAATCAGGAAGGTGAGAGCATGAGGTTTGCAGCTAAGTCATAGTTTGATATTATTAGGACAATGAATAGGAAGGATAAAGATAATGTGCAAATAGAGATGAAGAAGAATGCTTTTGTGTGGAAAAGAAAAGAAGAGGGAATGGTGTTTCAGGTTGGCACAGATAGGAGTGAGTGTGGAAGGTTTGTAGAAGAGCAAGAAGATAGTGATGGCGTATTCATAGGGATAGTCATGTGCCCTGTGGTGAAGAAACATGTGACAAGGTAGTTTAGAGATGTTGAAATAGAAGTTTGTGAGATTGGTAAGGTAGGGAATAAGAGGACAGTGGATTATGATGCTGATAGGACAATGGAAAATGTATGTACAGGTTTTACAGAGACTACTAAATGTATTGGTATAGACTTTTGTAAGGCTGACAAAGGAAAAAATGAAGAGAGGAAGGGTACTAAGCAGGGAACTATACTTGAAGAATAGAGGAAGGTTATGACATTTGGTAAAATCTTATGTGCAGATTTAAAGGAAGATTTGATAACAAATTTTGATGATGGATAAGTGGAAAAACACCCCAGAGTACAGTATGACAGAGTGAAGCAAGTTTCAAGAGAGGATAAGGACAAAGATGACAAGCACTGTATGAATCAAGGAAAAAGTGAACCTGATGGAAGAATACAAGAAATTAAAATGCATGAAGATTACAAAGGAGGACAAGTCACATTAATCTTTCCAAGAGACTTGGAAAAGTTCAAAGTTGGGGTGTATGGTGCAGGAGCACCTTTGGTCAACAATGGTCAAGCAAGGTTGATATTAAGTAAGCTTTAGGATTTGATGTGGTTTTGTCTTAATAAGTTTAATAAGACCAATTTCTATTGTAATGAGTCATTTGGGATTTTTCTTAGGTGATTAGGGGGTCAATAGGGTTGATAAAGAAAAATTGCAATTTGTTGTAAATGTTGTCAAGCACAAAAAGTTGCAAGGTTGCATTTTTGTGGAAGTTGAAGGGTCATGGTCATTTAAAAGTCAGTTATGAATGTTTTGGAATTTGGAATTGAATGAAAAATGTATAAAAATCCTCTCCAAGTCTCGAACAAGGTGGTCGGTTGTTGTATTGAAGAATTCCACACACAATACAATGCTTTTTCTGTAATTTTCCTGTGTTTCCTAAACTTTTCCCATACTCTATGGACCCATACAAGCAATAACTGATGTGAATCTTGTTGTGTATTGTAGATACATGTTTTAAATTTCATTTAAATCCATATTGAGGGTCTAATACTTAGATTTGTGGGAGATTTCAGTAGTTATCTGTAGCAGCCTATTATCACAAAGTTAAGGGTTTGATTGTGATTTAAATGATGTATTAGCCATTCCACCTACTGTCATGATTTTTTTCTTGATGGAGTGGCATGTTACATGTTAGAGTAGGTTCTCATATGATTTATGGAGCAACGGAAGAAATTTTTCCAATTTGGAATGATGCCCTAGGGCTGGACAAAGCATTTTGCATGCGAAATGAAGGTGCCATTGTAGGGTTTTGACAAAAAAGTGAAAGAATTGTATATGTGTTGGTTTTGTGAGTTTTTCCAAACTATTTAGAGTCTATTGGATGCAATTTTTGGGTTCTATAATCTCAAGAGTTGTGAGATTGAATAAGCCCTTGGTATTTGGCATGTAGAGTGAAGGTTTCATGGAACAGGGACTTAGAGGACATAAACATGTGAACTAATGGTTGAATCTATTGTTTTCATGCACAATTAAAGACTATCCATTGAGTTAGGGTGGAGACTTGGTGATTTGGAGGTACCTCCTTTGTAAAAGAGGGCTAATTCAGTAGCCTAAAGGCAAGGCAGACTATTGGTTCTCAATTTTGTGTCAAAGAACCCTTATAGAATTTGTTGGGAAGTTGTGTTGTTGTGAGTCTTAGAAGGTATTTGATTGGCCTTTGTATGGCCTTCTCTAAAATATATCTCCAAAAGTTGATTCTTGAGGGCTACAAGCCTTAAGGAGAGTGTTTGAGTCAAGTTGAGAGAATTGTGTTGCAGAGGTTGTTTCTATGTTTGAGTAGGGTCATTTTGAGTTGGATAGAGGGTCATAACCACCTTTCTTACATCAATTGATCTATGTAGACTTTGTGCTACACCTTTTTCTTGCAATTATGAAATTGTTGATAATATTGGTTAATGATTTATAAGACTTTGTGCTTATAATTGTTCATGTTATTCGTGAATCTGTTCATGAAGTATATTGAATACTTTGTGCTTCATTTATGTTGTTCATTACTCTATTGTGGAATTCATCATTGAACACTATAGAATGACTTTGTGCTTCTGTGAACCTTCATGTTACATATCTTTATTATACTGGTACAGCTAGACTATACTTTGACAAGTTAGAAGTATTGGTAATTATTGCTTAGGTTTTATTTAAAGTTGTATCACATCAAGAAATAAAAACCTTGAAACATTGTAAACATATTCTCTGAAAGAAGAGAGAATCATGAATGTGACACACCCCCATATGATTAATGTAGTGTATATATTGTAAAGTTTAGAATAGTTTAATTTAGTTTCAGTAAGCAATAAGAAGGGTGCCTCCCCTTTCTGAGAAGAGATATTTTGTCTCACAATCACTATGGCTAAAAATCAAGTTTTGTAATCTCTAAAGAGATTACAGAATTTTTTCCCAACAAAGTAAAGGGAACATGAATGGATGTGTTGCATGCTATTTAAAAATAATAATAAATAAATAATCATTTATAAATTTTTATAGTGAATTTTTGAAAATAGAAAAACGTACATATTTGGACAAGCTAACTTGATCTAGAAATTATGAATTGTAAAACTTAAAAAATAATATATAGCCAATAAATCCTAGAATGTGACAAATCCTTCATATTTGAAAAAGAATAAATAGTTTGAAGGTTAAGAATATATATATTAGAAACTTAGATATAATGTATGAAGAAAATTAATAATATTTACCTACTAAAATTATAATGAGATATTTTTTTATAATTTCTAATAGTTTCCTTCATAAATCCTTTTATTTTATTAGATTTTGTTACAAAAACTTCTATCAACTTCAAGGGTATAAAGTTGTGAAGGATTTTAGAATATTAATTTACAAATTTCCTTAGCAAGTTATATAACTCTCAATTGCCTAAATACTAGGTAATACCAAAACATTTCTAAATATAAATGTAAGTCTAAGTATTCCCATATTTTAATCTATTTTTCTTATCATTTCCACTATTTAGCTCATCATTATCTCACATGCACACATCTAATAACCGAGATCTTATTGTGTAAAATCCATATCTACATAATACTTTGATGTGAAGGCATGTGAATAATAGCATCCATCTTCTTAACATCAACATGATTACCTTACTTTGATACAATGAAGACTATTAATTTACCACTATCTACATAAAATATATATTTATTATCATTAAGACATACTTGATATTGCCTCATTTATGCTCAAAATAATCCTCAATTATTTTTAAATTAATTCTTTATTTCCTTAAAATTCCATGTAATATATCATCAACACACACTTCTAAAATATCCAATGTTAAATCATAAAAGATAAGAATCATAGCTTTCTAATAACTATAACATATAAAAGATAACTATTTTGGGTGGAAGCATGGTGAGAGCAGTAGTGGGTAGGAAGTGGAGTGGCCAAGGAATTTTGAATTCCTCTGATGAAGCCAATGAAGGTGATGGTGTTTCTAATGATGATTTGGTTGTAGTGGTGGTTCATGTTGCTACTACATTTGAGGTGCCTCATGCCTCTTTTCTGGCTTTCCTCATGCCCCCTATTTGAGCTTTTGGCAATGAGGTTTGTGTGATTGGGGGTTGTGGAACTTGTGCTTGGCTGGGAGGTGTTGTTTGTGGCTTGGGGGTTGCCTCCTTTCCCTTGGTTTTTTTTGTGTGTTGTTCTCATACCGATTGGTGCTAATATTATGTTTCTTTGCCTTTGTCTTGCTTGTGGGGTTGTTACCACTTCCCTTGCCTTTGTCCTGTTGCAACAATTCATTAATGCTCTTTTGTATTTCTTGGAGCTAGTTCTTGTTGGTGGCATGTGGGGGCTTGTTCCCTTCATTTTTTTGGGGGGAGTGGCATATTTCAGCTTGGTTCATGCATTCTTGGTGCTTTCCTTTGTTGGTGGTCCTTTTGGCAAGGTTTTTGTCTTGGTTGGGCTATTGGTTTTAGTTGATGATGAGTTGTTTTTTGAGGCTTTCATCTACCTTGGAATTTTTTGGCTTCTTCCTGTGATGGTTCTTTTCTTATTTGGTGGGTGAATTGTGGTTGTTGCTTCCTTGTGTGGCTTTCTTTGGTCTAGGCTCAAGTTTCTTGTGTTCCTATTCGAAGGGTTTAGAGTTTGCATGTTACCTGGGGTTTCTCTCACAGCTTGTGAGTGGAAGCTTTTTGATTTGGAAGAATTTTTGGCCTAGGGTCTGTGTGGGGACTTCTATGTTGGTTGATGTTGAGCTTTTTGCTACTTAATCCTATAGCTCTCAAGGAAATTTATTTTCTTTATTCAACAAGTTGGTTTTTTGTTTTAGTGCCTGTGCAACTCTCTTATGCCTTTGTGGTCTTTGTATTGTGCTCTGAGGGTCCTCCTTCCTATAGCATATGGTGTTGTGGTGATGTTACTTTCCTGGCTCTAGTTGTGTGATACTCTGTAGAGTTGAGGGTTGTGCTCTCTAGGGTGGTCTTTTTGAGGGTTATTGTTCTAGTTAAAATCTATTATGTTGATGTTGAAACCATTCATCGGGGTCTGGTTGGTGAGGAACATTTTTTTCTCCTTTCCCATGGTTTTTTTGTTGAATTGGTGGAGGTTACCCCTTGTTGGTTCTGGTTGCCCCTATTCCCTTAGGGTTTTAGGAATTTTTTTCTCTTGTGGGCTTCATTGAGTTACCTTGGCTCTTTTTGGCTTCCCCTATCGGGGTGGGGCTTTCTTTGTTTGAGGCGGAGACTAGTCGAAGGAGTTTGGGTTTGTTTCATGTGTTGGTTTTGTTGGAGTTATAACAAGGGAGTTTCTTCATTTGGTTTTTTTGTGGGAGTGTTGGGTGGCTCTCTTCCCTCTTACTAGCCTTCTCCTTTGTAACTCCTTTTGAGGTGGAGTGTGCTCCTTTGGAGGTGGAGCTTGGGTTTGTTGGAAAAGTGTGTGTTTTTATGGAAAGAGATTCCCTTTTCTCTTTGGTTTATTTTGTGTTTGGTACCAAAAAATATAGATTTGTTACATGGGGGTTGCAACCCTTGGTTTAGTGTTTTAAGCTAATGGCTAGCACTGGTTTTCCTCTACTATAGGGTGGTGTTTTTTGGGTTGGTTTCCCTTGTTGCTACTACCTCTAGTTCCTTGTGTTGATCTATGTTTTTCAGTTTCATGCTCTGATCAAAATGCATGGCTTGTTTGTTGTTCTTCTAGGCTCGCTTCTAGTGAGTCTCACTCTTCTTTTTAGACCTTGTCTATTTTTTTATGATTCTCTTGTCTTCTACCTCTATGACTACTTTTTAATGGTTATTGGCCCTTTTAGACTTCAACTTAATCAAAACATATAAAACATAACTTTTATTTTCTTTAGTGGGTGTTTTTATCAAGCTCAATGAAGGAACAGTGTATTAGAAAGCTTCTAATCACACCTAATTCAAGAATACTTTGAGAAAGGAAAAACTATTCAACAAGACTAAGAACTTGGAAACATAAAATTTAAAAATAACTATATATTTCAAACTAGAGTTTTAGTGAAAAATATCTCGAGAAGTTATAACTATAGATTGAAAGAAGTACAAAATGATGAAAGTAAGACCATACTAAAACTTCTACCTTTTTCTACGAAAAGAGAAAGGTGCTACTTGACGGGGAACCCTATGGAGGGCCCTATGCCTTGGGAGGAACCCCAAAGAGTGGCCAATTCCTATTTGTAGAAAAGTCCTAAAGCTTGTAAAATAGGTAAAAGAAAATTTTCCAATATTTTCTAAGAGATCTCCAATTGAACATTTATTTTATATTTAATTTTGTGATTAAAGTTTATTTGGGTGAATATTTGATCCTTTTAGCTATTTCCAAGAGATAGGTTCTTTATGATGCGTATTTTATATTTCCTAATTCACCTTTGTATTTTCTTGTTCATGGCATTTTGATTCAATTTGGCCCTTCCAAGTCCATGTTTCATTTTTTAATCCAACAAATTTGTACTTCAAAAAAGATTGCAATGCATCATTGATAGAATGCAAGAACTAACAATTCATAAAATTCGGGGTTCACCCTACAGCTTGACGATATGTCATGAGCCCTATTGATAGGGAATCCTAGGTTCAAGTCGCACCAACATGTTGGTGGAAGCTACGTGGAAGGATCGGTGGACAAGTAGAATAGATTTCGGTTGGCCCGGTCAATTGGTGTTCACACCAGGAAGGATTTGCATGAGAGAGAAGGTGATGATGGAAGAAATAAGGTGGAGGGAGCGACGGGAGAACAAAAGGGAGGAAGAAGATTGGAGGCGAAAGGAGATAACGGAGGTGATGAAGAAGGAAGGAGGAGGAATGGTGATGTAGATATGGCGGAAGGGGAGAGGAGGAGCTAGTGGAGGAATGGAAGAGGAGAGGAGGTTTGGTGGTGGAGAAGGAGGCATGAGGTAGAAGGGAGTTTCTAGGAGGTGGAGGGGAGAAGGAGTTGAAGAAGAAGAGAAGAGAGGAAGAGATGAAGGAAGAAAGGGAGAAAGGGAGAAGAAAGACGGAGGAAGAAGGAAGAAAGAGAAGTGACAAAGGAAAAGAGTGAGGAAGAAAGGATGGAAGAGGGAGCAAGAGTTAGAATTCAAGGAGGTGTTAATGCCTCAGCCTAGCTCTGGGGATGGGGTCCCCCATTGTGATCCCACTGGTTAAGAGCTCCAGTCAAAAGCGCACTGTTACCGACCAAAAAAAACAATTCATAAAATTCAAATAAAAATCTTGCAATTTATATTAAGGTTGTTAGTTTATGAAATTAAATATATTGCACCATTCAATAAAAAAATTATGTCACATAGTTGTGAATGCTAATAATTTTCTTATATGGTATCAAGCACAAAATAATGATGTTACCAAAGACACATGGCACCTTTGTTTAACCCCAAATAATTTTCAATCTAATAAAAAGCATTATTATGTCATTATTCAATTGGTTTCCTCTATGATGAGTATATTTCCCAATAAATAATATAAGGTGCACATATATCCAAAGATATAATGGCTCAAAGGAAGTGATCAAATATTTATTCCTTTCAAATCTTTGATCCAACATATTTTTTGTTTTATCTTTCTCATTCATGATTATGTGAAATGATTCCCATTGTATTTATATAAAGCACCACTCTCTCAAATGTGGTAGTTATGATATCCTTGGATTTAACTACACATTACAAATTTAATTTTATCAAAGACATCTTCTCAATAGTGGAGGTACATTCAAAGCATGATTTTGTACTTCTCTCCACTCCTAATTAAACTAGAAAGAATTAATATGTTTAAAGTGGAGGAGACCGATTTGTATATAAAATTTAGTATTCAATTACACTACTTCCTATTAATTATTTTTCATTATTTTCATTTGTTCTAGTGATTTATAAGTTTATAGTTATGCAATATTATATCATCATTATAAAATTAGTCATAACTTGTCCCTTTTTTATTTGACTTTATCAATAGTCAGTTTACATATGTTTTGGATGCTTAAGTTATTTTTTATTAAATATTGATTTAAAATATGTTAGAGTTGATGATTAAACCCCATGACTCCTATAGACCACCTTCTTTAGGAGAAAATTTGCACCCCTTATGCAAATTCCCCTTTTACACCCCCTCAACTTAGAAAATCAAATTTGAAGGCGAAATTCCACATCACCCAACTACCTTCCTTCTAGTTGGCATCTGTCTATAGCATCGGTGGGAGAATATTTTTTGAGGACACACCCGCGACATATAGACATTAGCGTGGCACACTTTTGTCCCTAACTGATTCCCGCATCTGAAGTTAGCAGAGGTGTTACACTCCCGATTGGGGACGAACTGTAACATCCCTCTTTGACCAATCGATCCCAAAAATGCCTTATTCTTCCTCATTCTTCCTTCAAATTGATCCATTCTCATTCCATTTCATCTCTTCACAATCTCTCTTGCAAGCTCTACACACATTCTCAAGTCGTTCAACATTCACTTCACTCTCAAGCAGCACTCCAACACTCCATCAACTCCACATATCAAGTGTGAAGCAAGCCATAGCAGTGTGGGCTTGGAGCCTTGTGAGGCCTTCCTCCATCATAGTCACGGTTGTGGTGGCATTTCCAAGTTTGTATTCTCCTCCATTGGCTAGTAAGCTCTTGGGTGGAGGTGGTAACATTTCTCTCCTCTCCTCTATGATTTGATAGGAATCTAGCACAATATTGTTTTGTAGTGTGTATTGCTTTATTTTCTTTCCTTTACCTCATATTTCTACTTCATTGCTTTCTATCTATCCGTGGAGGTGGAAACACCAAAACAGGGTTCTGACTGAGGCAGGCCCCTATATAGCCCCAAAAAAAATTCCCCTTCTTGCTTGTGTGCAGTGGAAAGTACGTGTGGAGCTAGCTGGCGAATAGGAACTTTTGTGAGATCATCAATGTCACCCTAGTTCTCATTTACTTGTTTTATCATTTTAGTTTCTATTTTTTGTACTTGCTTATTCTATTTTTACCATCTAGACTAGTCAACTAGGATTTCAGCTTGTTTTTTGGTAGTTCGCATTGTGTTCACTATTTTCTAACCGTATGGATGCTAGCGTGCCCAAGAGACACCAGTGCGCCATGTTGTTGTCCTTGGATAGAGAGTTGTTTGAGGCATAGTGTTGACTTTAAAAAACTAGCTTGCCTAGCCCAAACCTAAGCTCGGGATATGTAGAGTGATTGAAGTACTTTATATTTCTCATCATTCTTGGTCCCTATCTGAAACACCCCTTTAGAGTGAGGTATGTTAGGGCAGCCCTCCGCTCTCGGCTCTCCATGAACTAGAGCCTTGACATGGTTGGTCCCCCTTTCTTACATTTTTGGTGAACCCAACATGAACCATTTTGGTTTCATCTTGTAGTACTGAAAGCTCCTTTTCTCATGTTCTAGGTGCATTGTAGGTGTGAGCATTGTGGGGCCTTTCGCCTTGCAACCCAACCTATGATCCCTAGTAGGCGTAGTTGGAAGGTTCCATAAGTGTTTCATAATGAACCCTTAATTGGGTCACTGTCCTATTTTATAGCCTTTCGGGGGCCTTTTGAAAGTATCATTTAGTGTGTGTGATGGCCTCTTTTCTGCATCAACCTATTCCCTTTATGTAGCCTGTGAGTAGTAGTCCAGGTATAACCTTCACCTTGCAGGACCTACCAATGGATTTTAATAGTGAATCATCTCCTCTCTCTATCCCTACGTGAATCAACAGGAACATTGTGGCAGGTGTTCTTGTTGATCCCACGTCTCAGGTGAATATCATAACTAAGGAGATCATGTTAATTAACTTCCTACATAAAGATGGGTACGATGCACTTGTGAGCACCATGCGTACACACAATGGACTTTTCGTACCTCCTCTTGGTAGTATTGTTTTGTCAGTTCTTGTTGGACCTAAAACTGTAAACCTTTTGTATGATATAATCTTGGGGTTTGAACTCTTCAGAGTGAAGTTGGGTATCCCCTAGTTAATAGCTATGAACGTAGCTCCCTTGATTGTGCATAAGTGTCTGAATTTCATGCATGCGGGTTTTGTACATGTGATCCATGACACTGGCTATAGACCACCAGTTGAGCATGATAGTTACTCTTTAGATTACTTTTGGCTAGCACCCATTGGTCCTCTCCCACCTAGGAAAGACCTCTTGTACTGAACTTATCAGAAGTACAAGAAAGGGTGATTAACACCTAAAGTTAGGTACCCTCCGTCGCCCTATGGAGGTTCACATAGGCCTTGCTTAAAAGATGACAACAATGTCACTGTTGCTCAAAGGAAAGAAGAAGGGAGGTTCCCTCAGGGCTCCTCCTCTTCTTCCTCTACCACTATTCAGCCTGACGCTTCCTCTTGCCCCGCTATAGTGCCATCAGATTTCATCTTGTGTTTGTGAGAGAATCCTATGGTGCCCACTTGGCAAAATTTTGAGTATCTCACATCTTAGCTTCCTATTTTTTCCCACAAATCCTAGGCCCATTCGATATGGCAGTAAATGGAAAGAGGCCCACTGTCGAGGCATTAGAGCCAATTCCCCCCACTGTTTCTCAATTTGTTCCTCCTGCTCCCATTCAGGAGCTTGTCCCTCTACTGGAAATAGCTATGGTGGACACTCCCATGGCTAAGCAGGAGCCTTATGTCCCTTCACAGCCTCCAGTCTAGCTCAAAGAGTCATAGAAACTGCCTTACACGTGAGCACAAGTGTCGACAAAAGGCTCTTGCGGCTGAGCAGGCTGCTTTGCAAAAGAAGATGAGATGTTCGCCCCTGTATCGGGGCCTCTTGTTGTGTCCTCCTCTCTCCTCCCCTCTGCATCCATTCAACCAAGCTCTATATCACTTTCATCTCCTATTGTGACTATGCTTGACCCAAAAAAAGTGTAGGTCTTCATCGCTCCTTCGATTGAGTTTCCCTTGCTAATGTCCCTTCCAGACATCTTGCCTTTTCCAAAACCTATGGATATGCCTAATACTTTGGTGCTATCTGCACGGTTTTCTCCTCCTCCTCCTCCATGCCTCTTGCCTCATCTGTGGGGAGTTCACATCCCCCAATGAAGCAAAAGGTAGAGGATGTCCCTTCCAGTAATGGAGGGCATAAGAGGAACCCACCTTCTCCAAAGGGTGGTCCTACGCTAGCCTATTTTGTCTTAGTGATGGAACTAGTTTTGGCTTCCCCTAAGTTTATCACCGCTCCCGAGTCATTCGATGAGCCTAGCAATGAATCTTGGGCCCAGCCTTCTCCATCCACTGAGGTACGACATGGAACTCCAGTGATGTGCATGTTTAACTCTTTGGATGAAGTTTTGGCCTTATCAGTGATATTTGCAAAGTCATTGACCATAGCTCCACAAGAGCCTAGCGGAGAAGACCTTGCGGGGCCTTCTTCCTTAGCCTTTTTTGCAGGAGGGTCAGAAACTCCTCCCCTTAATATTCCACCACTTTAGTCTCATCCTCCTTCCCCTTATGATGATCTAGAGTGGAAAGCGGGCGACCTCTTGGTTGATGAGTGTTAGGGGGAGGCCTCTTCTTTATCTTTAGATTAGATGTGTGTGTTGTGATGTGTTCCCCTATGATTGTGTTATGTGTTCCTGGATCACCCTTGTCAACCTTGTTGGTGCTTAGATACAAGAGTGATTTTGTGTCATAAACCTTCTTCTATTTTTACCATCATTCTTCCATGTTTGTGCTTGATTTTTGACAAATTGGGGACAATGCAAAGTGTTGGGGGCATTTAGGCTTCCCTTCCATGTTGACCCAATTTTTTATTTTCACTTTGTTTTCTCGTGCATTCTTCACATTGTATGATATAGTAGGGGGTTGATGACA
Organism: Sequoia sempervirens; assembly: GCA_007258455.2. NCBI lineage: Eukaryota > Viridiplantae > Streptophyta > Pinopsida > Cupressales > Cupressaceae > Sequoia > Sequoia sempervirens. The sequence goes on along the minus strand of VDFB02000002.1, from coordinate 125,890,585 downwards.
GTTCATTTATATACTATTATTATACTTATATATATTCATGAGTAGCTCTGACCCTAAAATATCAGATCACCCCTATGCTCTCTATTTATGTTTATTTCTTTTTTGCTCTTTTCATTTCTTTTTCTCTTCTTTTCTTGAGTTTTCCCTCTCATGTGTGACAACACCATTTCTATGACATTTTGATTTTTGAAAAATGCATTCATTTCCAACGAATCTTTTATCAAGAATCTTTGCAATCTTTTTTTTTCAAGAATCGCATTCTCGACTAGGACCCCTAATGGAGCGTGTTTCCTTCATCATGGGTTCGTAAAGAAATAATTTGGGAATTTTCCTTCGAGGTGGGAATGGCCTTTTCCTTCCCCTTGCAAAGGGGATTTTTCTTCCTTTCAAATTCCTTGATGAAGTGAACACATTTTAAAAGGATTCATTGATGATGAATCAATTTAAGAAAAAAAATATTTCTTATGTACTTTCAAACAATGCATCCCTTGAGTGGATCCCCTCTTCATGTCGGATTCCCAAGGGACCCCTTTGAAAGCCTTCTAATTTTTTGGAAATCTGTGTGACTGTCTACTCAAGATCACTTGTGTGGCTGCTTTATTTTTGGATATGCTTTATCTATGGGTAAACATGTCGCTTTGTACGTGCACCTGTAAAGCCACTTTCTGACTTTGTAGAGTCTCCTTCTCTAGGTTTCCTCCATGTGATAGATCTTGGAGGACACCTCCTTACAGGTCTGCGAACCTATAAGGTGCTTTCACCTTTGAGCTTCCTCCATGTGAAAGATCTTATGGATCGCTCCTTTGTAGGTTTGTGGGCCTATAAGGCACTTTTTTTGGGTTTCCTTCAAGTGAGATATCTTGGGGGATACCTCCCTTGCAGGTCTGCAGGCCTGTAAGGCACTTTTTTTGGGTTTCCTTCATGTGAGAGATCTTGGAGGATACCTTCCTTGTAGGTTTGCAAGCCTGTAAGTCACTTGCTTCTCGAGGCTTCATTCATGTGAGAGATCTTGGGGGTTTCCTCCTTCTAATGTAAGGCACTTTTTCTAGGTTTTCATGTGACAGATCTTGGGGGATACCTTCCTTGCAGGTATGCGGCCTATAAGGAACTTGCTTCTTGGGGCTTCCTTCATGTGAGAGATCTTGGAGGTCACCTCCTTGTAGGTCTACAAGCCTGTAATATGCTTTAATCCTATGGGATTTTTCCATCATTGGTCTGAGGGCCTCCAATGTACTTTGTGCAACTTCACAGTTTTGCAGGGCTATGGAGTCTTTTGTTCAAAGCTCCTCAGCGAGAGTACCTATGGATTCCTTTTCCTACCCTGTGCTTTCGAGCCCGCCAGATCTTGGTTTTCTTCCTTGATGGTTCAATTATAAATTTCTAACCTTACTAACTCTTCAATCTACTTTACTAAAGCACTCATCAATATTCATGCTCACTAAAGTGGGGGGAAAATGTATAGTAGCGAATTTCCACCCCTTACGTAAATTCCCCTTTTACACCCCTCACCTTAGGAAATCAAATTTGAAGGAGAAATTCCACATCACCCAACTGCTTTCCTTCCATTTGGCATATTTCTATAGTGTCGGTGTGAAAATATTTTTCAGGGAAGCATGAGTAGTGCGCAAACATCCGTGCAACGTGCTACCATCCCTGATGGATTCTCACGTCTAAAGTTGGCAGAGGTGTTACACTCTTGATTCGGCATGATTGTAACGTCCCTCTTCAACCAACTAACCCCAAAAATGTCTTATTCTTCCTCATTCTTCCTTCAAATTGATCCATTCTTATTCCATTTCATCTCTTCACAATCTCTCTTGCAATCTCTACAAACATTCTCAAGCCATTCAACATTCACTTCACTCTCAAGTAGCACTCCAACACTCCATTGTAGTAGCAACACTCCATCAACTCCACATTGCAAGTGTGAAGCAAGCCATAGTAGCGTGGGCTTGGATCCTTGTGAGGCCTTCCTCCATCATAGTTGTGGATGTGGTGGCCTTGCCAAGTCCATATTCTCCTCCATTGGCTAGTGAGCTTTTGGGTGGAGGTGGTAACGTTTCACTCCTCTCTTGATTTGATAGGAGTAGCACAATATTGTTTTGTAGTGTGTATCTCTTTCTTTTCTTTCCTTTACCACATATTCTACTTTGTTTCTTTTTGGTTGTCCATGGAGGTGGAAACACCAAAATGGGTGTTTGGCTGAGGTAGGTCCCTATACGACCCCAAAATTTTCCCCTTCTTGGTTGTGTGTAGGTGAAAATACGTCTGGAGCTAGCTGGTGAACAGGAACTTTTGTGAGATCGTCTTTGTCACCCTAGTTCTCATTTACTTGTTTTATCATTTTAGTTTCTATTTTTTTACTTACTTATTCTATTTTTACCATCTAGACTAGTTAGCTAGGTTGGTAGCTTGTTTCTTGGAAGTTCATATTGTGATCACTATTTTATGACCGTACAAACACCAGTGCATTCGAGAGATGCCAGCGCACCGTGCTAATGTCCCAAAATTGCATTGTCATCCTTGGAAAGAGAGCTATCTAGGAATAGTATTGACTCCAAAAACTAGCTCACCTAGCCCAAACCTAAGCTCGGGATCTGTAGAGTGATTGAAGTACTTTATAGTCCTCATCATTCTTGATCCCTATCTGAAACACCCCTTTAGAGTGAGGTAAGTCAGGGAAGCCCTCCACTCTCAGCTCTCCATGACCTGGAGCCTTGGCGTGGTTGGTCCCCCTCTCTTACACACCTATAACCATAATTTCCTACCATAAAAGAGAGAAAAATCAATAATTTCTTGTCAAATCCTATGAATTCTATTAAAAAAAAATTGAATAATTTATACAATACATGTAATAAATTATCCTTGATAAAGGATAAAGAAACCCTAGTAGAAACCCTAGGTGAGGATTACATTAGATCATGACATGTGTTGTAATCATGTGTCTTGAGATAAAAAAAACATGACCTAAGTATGTTTAAACATGATAGTGTGAGTAGGGACTTTATAACTCTTCAGGATTTAAATTTTCCGCATAATTTTGAATTTTAACTCTAGGTATTTTTCCAATTTTTGAAATTGCCTTCAACATCTTCACTTGATCTAATTCTTCTTCTTCTTTTCCTATGGCTTCTTCAATTTGGTATGCAACATGATCTGCTTCATCATTTCTTTCATCCTCATATCTAATGTTTAGGCCTTGCCTTCGGTCTTCTACTCCATCTAATAGGACTTGCATCTTGTGCATCATTTCCAACATTTCATCCAATCTTCCAAAAACATTCAACATAGCAGGTGCTCTCCCCAGTGGTATCTCTCCTCTTGAATTGGTGCAACTAACTCAATTTGGTGATCTCGCTATAAGGGTTTCAACTGCCTCACAATCATAAATCACTTGAAAACACATGCATTCTACCTCAGTTCAATGATCTGTTCACCTCAAGGAATGCCTTTAGGACTCACAAACTCACTCTAATACCACTTGGTGCTATCACAAATGGAGGGTACAAAAATAATATTCCAAACCGTGTAACGTAGAGTCAATGCAGTGGAAATAACACAAGAAAATGATCTACAAATATGACCCTTTATTGAATTGGAAATCCTACGTGAAACATATGCCTCATGGATGAATATCCAGGGTTCACATGCTTGTTGCAAGGACATTCAACATTACAACTAGCCAAAGGCCTTATTACAGTCCCCATAATGGTTGATGTAACATCTAAGTATCAATCTATCTCTAATTGAATGACTGACTTCCTATTAATTATAAATGATTATAAATATGCTTCTCAAGCTCCAAAAAGGGTCTACATCGGCCACGTGGGTTCATAACCCAATGAATGATTATACATGAAGGTCGGCCTCAAAATATGAAAAGATAAGCCTTCACAGAATGAGATGACTTATGAATCTCCAAGATAGATCCTATTGGACCCAAAATGCTTGTATGATGTCCCATTAAGCTCTGCACGATTTTGAATAGGTACACACTGAGAAATCTAGACTAGGTCAGCCCCAAATACTCTGACTAGTAATTATAGTAAAATTTTGAGAGCAATAACTTTTTCTAGACAAATGCAAATGATCTAAAATTTACATATGTGATAGATGTTGATGTGTACATGATATATCCTACTCTGTGAGCTGAGAAACTCTACTATAGGGAAATGCATAATGAAATACTAAAAATGCTACTAAATGCAATGCAAGAAAATAATTTTTTTGGTTGATATATGATTGCTTTACAACCAAGGATTCTCCTACATCATGAACCTATTCCACATATATTAGCAATTAAATAATCTCCAAATCTGACAATTCCTCCATCATAATTTTCAAGTTTAAAGAAATTACTCTTGTCTTCAGTCATATGATTAGAGCATCCACTGTTAATGATCTAATAGTTTTTATCCTATCTAGCATGAAAAGCAGATACCAAAGTACCTTCAATCTTATGCTTTCTCTCTGGAGGGCATTCCTTCACACAACTTTTAGATTTAGTAGAAACAGATTCATCTTTTAAATCCATGAACAATAATTCATCATCATCTTCTCCATAATAATATTCATCATCAAAAATACTTGCATCTTCCCTAACATAATAGCTTTTCTTAATCATCTTACCTTTGTTCTCCTTTTTTTTGTCATTCACAGCCTTGTTTGGACATCTTGAAGCAAAGTGACCTATCTTTCCACAACTGAAACATTTGAAAGGAAACTTACCTTTGTACTTACCAGTACCCCTTCTCATCCTTCTTACAAAGTTAGCTTCCAAATCATAAATATTTTTTTGATTTGGTTCTTCAATCTTCTCTATTTTTGTACCCATAAAAGTAGTCTCAACTTTTTCACCATTGTTAGTACCAAATTCCCTCATTTCAAATGTAGTTAAAGAGCCATAAAATTGATCTATAGAATACTAATCTATATTTTTAGATTCATTAATAGTAACACCTTTATGACTGTAATCTTTAGGAAGGATACTAATAATTTTCTTTACCACTTTTTGGTTCTTTGACTTTTCCTCCAAGACCTCTGATGGAGCTAACCACTCCATCTACCCTCTGCATATACCTTATAATTTTTTCATCTTCAGACATCCATAGGTTCTCAAATTTGGTCTTTAAATTCTACATCTTAGCTTGTTTGACAATATCATCTCTTTCATAAATACTTTCCAACTTTTCCCAAATTGTTTTAGCAATTTTTCAGATCCATAACTTTCACTAATTCATAATTTTTAAGACTACCAAAGAGAGCATACAGGTTACTTTACTATTGCTTTCATGGGCCTTAAGTTCAGCTTTAGTGATCGAACCATTTGTAGGCATAGTATATCCAATTTGAACTAATCTCCAGACATCATATCCTAGATTCTCCAAAAATCCTTCCATCCTTGTTTTCCAGAATGTATAGTCTATTCCATCAAATATAGGGATCTCCTTCTTGTGTACCATCCTAGATCTACCTTAAGTAGTTAAACTTTCTTCCAAGGAACCTTTCTTTGATTCCAATTATTAAATACAAAAGACAACTGAGAGGGGGGGTGAATCAGTTGTACCTTAAAACTTCAAAACCGTCATTAACATTCAAATCCACATTCATTAATTAAATGGGTATGTGCAGGATCATGATGGGCCAAAAAGTGGCGATATGATGGGTATGTGGCTGACAACTCTTTTTTTTACCCAAAATTGATGAAACGGAAAAGGGTTCTTAAAGGAGATTCTCATCTTTCCACCAATATAAATTATGATTTACTTTGAATTTAATAAATAATTATTATTCATTTTCTATTTGAATTACGACTAAAGTCCTGATTGATAAGCTGATTGAAAAACATCTATAGCTTTCAAATGGTATCATATTTTTTGAATCTGAAATATGCATCATATTCTATGCTTCGCATAATATAGGATTAAAAAAAAAAATGAATTTCATGAAATTTTGACCAAGTTAAGCTGGTCAGACGTACGAGTTTTTATATTTTTTAAAATTTGTAATAAAAAATTCATAATTAATTATTTACTTGGAAAAAAATTACAAAAAAATATGCATCACATCGGGACATGAGTCCTCTACTTATATCTAAAATATTATAAAAAAATATTATCATTTTATTGTGGTTAGGGTGGTTAGACAAACACCTACTTATTTTTTCCCGAAATTTAAGTACTACTACATTGAAATTTCAAATTTTCACCAAATAGATTTTTTAAAATAAACCTAGTAGTTTAGAAACTAAATTCAATTTTCTACAAATCCTATTCTTACATATTTTTGAAATAATTTAGATAACTTATTCAAATTTTTACGTCAAGTTGCCTAACTCTGATTTTCTAAAAAATTTGCCACTTAAGGGCCTATTTTTTCCATGATGATCCTGCACATACCCAAACCCTTAATTCTATTATGATGAATTAGCATGAAAAGAAAATAATAGAAACTGAAAAAACTTAACACCATACACAAGAGAACACCACATTTACGTTGAAAACCTAAGAAGGGAAAAACCATAATGAGGATTAGCTCACAATATAAGTAATATCAACACTAAATACAATAGGGATCGTTGTAGGAGGGCTTAGTGCCCAAAGAAGAAAGGCTCACTTCCAGAATAGAAAAGAAGATAGAGAAGGAATGTTACATAGAGAAAAGCATCTCAATGAAAAAATAAATCCACCACAACAATATCAATACCTTTGCATTCTAATTGAAGACTTATAGCCACCTTCTGCTCACTACATCCAATAAACTAACACATGAAAGCTCGCACTGTAATTTTCAATTTCACACTCTACAACTATACACTTCACATAATTCACATCTCACACATCTATATTAACATCCTTCAACAACTCAACTCATACTTGTACCCTCTTCAACCTTGAAATCTTCTCCAAGGTTGGCTATGCACCTCAAATATTCAAATTCAAATTAGGTCGACACCAAAACACTTCCATAGTGAAGAGAAGTGAAAGTGAACCACATAAAACCTTAATTGGGACTCAAATTAACAACACCACTCAACCACATACTTCCTCAAACAATAATTATCCATCGCATGTAATGTAAACACCAGGTCGGTTGATACCTATAAAAACAACATTAAAATTTTAAGTACACACTTCTTCAAACCCAAGGATGACTTGTGAACCACATACCACACTTAAACATGATCTAGAATATTCCTCAAACACCTTGAAATCCAAAAAACTCAACAACTTTCACCTAAAGAATGTACACACCTAGTACATCCAGACTATTTTGTCATACACTGTTATTCAGAAGACCGTCTTCTGAAGCACAAAACGTCAAACCCTTTTGAATGAGGTAAAATACCAACACCATCAAAACACCTTAGAATCACAAGACCTAAAACACAACTACATAGAAACATGGAGCAAAAACATTTCTCCCAAACAACTCTGCAATGCACATTCACACACTGGTGAACACAACTTCTTTTGTACAACAATCCAGCATACCAACTCTTGAATATAACACCTCTGAACTACTCTCCCAAAAATATCTGAATCGCACATGTAGATCCTCAACCTAGAAGAAATGTGGAGCAAAAATAGAACGCAACTTTGTCACTCAAAACACCACTGCAACAAACTATTTCCTCTTTTTATCAAATTATCTCAAACGAACTTGGAAACCAAGCACCAGAGACACATCCTTAACATCTTCAGCACATCCACAACCATAGCCAAAATCTTATCAAATCAACACTAGAGGTTGAAACTAGTAGCTTTACTAATGATAACATAATTCAACTAATCAAAGCATCAACTTCTCACACTCTTGTGCCAATAATCTCATTCAACTATAGACATCAATGACAACACATAATTTTTGACATCAATGACAACACCAATTTCTCATACTTACAAAAATATGTTCCTCTCCTCCTTTGACATCAAGGGAAAAGGGCATGATATCTTCTATTTACAACATCCCAAAAGAATATGAGCTCCCCCTTACTACATACTCCCCTGAGATGGAGATGCCTCAAAAACTAGTGCTATGTATAGAACAAAAAAAATGAAAAGATCCTACAATACTCTACAAAAACCAAAATTATCTTGATCATACCTTTGTACCTTCCTTAGAAGGATGGATTTTCTTGTGAATTCCTTTGAGTTTCACCAAATTTGCAACCCAGTCTACTTTTGCTAAAGAAAGAATGTCATTTTGGCATTCACACTGCATGTATAAATCCTCATCCTCCTCCATATTACTTGGAGTCTTCATCTTCTTATCAAAACTTTCTATATTAAAAATTAATCCTAATAGTGAAGAAAGTCTTAGGTTGATTGCTTCCCTCAACTAACCAAATTGTTTCCTTAACTGCTCTCTCTAGTCTTGAAGCAATGTCAACTATAAATGAAGGTTTTTTGTTTGAAATCTTATTGTAGACATGAAAAATATACTAATTGATCCTATACACCTGATCCTGATTTACTAACACCAGTTTGTTCTGAATCATCTCCTTTGCTAACTATTTAATCGAATAATCTTTATTTGATTAAATTAATCACATTTCATCTCTTAATTAAATAAATCAATTTTGTCTAATTAAGTCATCATCTCCTGTTAATTAAATAAATCATTTTATTTAATTAATCATTTTAGTCCCTCTTTTAATTAAATAATTCACTTTATTTAATTAAGCTCTAAAGTCCTTCTATTAAATTAAATAAATTAATGTTTATTTGATTTAATCTAACATCATCCCTTTTAATTAAAAAAATCAAACTTTATTTAATTAAGTCTAAAATCGTATTCCTCTCATTTTGATTTAAATTAATCCAAAAGTCTAAGTCAAAATTGTCAAAATAGTTAATCTCCCTTTAATTAATCAAATCATGATTAATGCTAATCTTAATCCATCAAATCCTCTAGCTTTTGCAACCTTCTCATGAAAATCATTTTAATTGATTTATTAAATCTCTATTTACTTTCAAGAAGGGAATATTCTCTAAGTTTGAAAAAACCCTCCAAAAGGGTTTGTACATCCAACAAGGCATTTAAGTTTCTTAAATGTCCTTGCCTTGAGCCAAGCGGCATTAACTTCATTTTTTTCTCCCTCCAACTTGTCATTTCATCAATTTTGAAATTCCACCTAATTTCATTTAATTGCACAATGACCAAAATGTGATCCACCTTTCTCCACACATGTTGACAAGTGGCTTCATGCTATTGGTTGGTCTTTTATCCCACATTCATCCATTTTTCCTCATCCTCCATCATTCTCATCTATAAATAAGAGGCTCTCATTTGGATTTTGGATCCACAACTTTATGCAAAGTCATTATCTTGAAATTTTGAATTTTCTCATCCATTGTTCATCCATTTTCATAGTTTTCTTCAAGTTTCATAGCTAAGTTATGCAGGAATTCCACCAAAAAGCATCAAATCTTCATAAATCATCATTCAAGCTTGCAAGGAATTGGGAAAGGGCCATTTTCCACATCAAAATGGCACCAATTCCCCCATGGGATTGAGAGTTTGATCATTTAAATAGGATTTAATAGCTTTTTTATTGAGTTCTTCATATTATTTCTTGCTTTTATGTTTCAAATGGATTTCATGGGGAATGATGTTTCTAACTTGCATTTGGGACTAATTGTATGTTCTTCATGTTTTTGCAGGTCTAGGATCACCATTCACATTTTGGTGCTAGAAGGAGGACGAACTTGAAGAATCCAACATGTTTTTCTTCAAAATTCCATTATTTTTTGAAACTTTTTGTGTCTAATGGAAAGTACACCACTGATAGAGAAATTGCGCCGCTATCAGTCCAGTGACGCCATATAGTAACACTGAAAAACTCCAAACTACGATGTTGTGTTCTTCCCGCCAGCAAATTTGAATTCCAAACAGCGATGCTAGTCATCCAAACTACAAAATTTGTTGCTAGTCAAAACAGCACCACATTTTCTCTCATTGGTTTTCCACAGTCCACCACTATCAGTCCCAGTGGCACTATATAGTGCCACTGACTCCTTCAAACTGCGTCACCATTGCAGACTGCACCACTAGAGTTGGGTAAAAATCACTTTTCAAATTAATTTCAACATGTGCTTTTTCATTTTGGTTACTTTTGACTACTAACTAGTTTTTGGCTTGTTTCTGTAGTTTTAACTAGTTTTGTAGGTTGCCTTGATCAAAAGTGAAGGGAAGAAACAAAGACAAAGGCTTCTCTATGGCATCATCATTTCATTATATCAAGTGTTTTTAAACACTTTGGGAGGAATTATAATCCCTTTTCTAAGGATGTTGTCATCTTCATGCCTTTTTTAGGACTCACTAATTTTCATTTGGGCTTAAAAAGAACAAAACAAAGGGATTAAAAAGAACCTTAGGCAACTTACTATATTTTTTTTGGACTTCACAATTGAACAAGCAACTCTCATATTTCCTTTTAGTGTCTAAAAAGAATCCAATTCTTTCTTTGAAGGATTAAAATGAACATGTGCCTTTATGTTTTGTAATCTCTTATCCAAAGTGATATCATCTAAAAGACATATGCACTTCTCTCATGTCTCATGGAAATCTTGAGAATCAAAAGGCTTTTTGTGATATTAAGCTGTATAAGTGATTGCCTCCACACTTCAATTTGGATTCTTAAAATTGAAAAAAATCTTGCGAGTGTGAGTGGAGTATATCGCGTGTGTTCTCTCTTTGTTTCTCAACAAAGATTGATCAAACTACGGATGCGCTTGCTCGCTTCTTTTATCCTTAGAGGGTCTGCCTCATGGGAAAAATTAATCACCCCCAAAGAATGACCCAACTAGGAATATGCTAAATCCAAGCAACTTCAAACTAGTATATAAGTGTGGGTACTTGAGGAAAGTTCAAGTATCATGAGGATTGTTCTAACAATAAGGGCAGCAATATTCTCTTGTCGTATGGATGATCCCCCACGAACGGAATTCCTATACTATAACCTTTTGTTTAGAGGCCCAAAATCCTTATCTATTTCTTGGTGCAAGAGGTCGGACCTTTGAAGCCACCCCACATTTTTTGCAGTTCTTGGTAGAGATGAGAAGTATGCCATGGGAATTTCATGGGTACTAAAGCTTGGTTGACCCGTAGAAGTGAATGTCATGGAGGGGAGCCAGTGTGGTCAAGCTTTTAATCATCCACCAAGAATAAGTGCAGCTCGATTTATCCAAGTAGGGATTCAACAAATATTACCTCGTATCCATAGGGTTGTGCATGTTCTTGGAATCAAAACACTTTGTTTGGATCTTAAACATTGGGAAACAAATATTCAAACGTGATCATCAAATTTCAAACCCTTTAGGAAGAAAATACCTTTGAAAAAATTCAAGTGTTATTGCATTCCCTAGGGATTCTATCCTTAGAGGATTCTAAGCATTTGAATTTATATCTCCATTTTCTTCCACTAAAGTCAACAATAGGGAAATTTTTTCTTAATTTCCTTGATTTCCACATAATGGACTTTGTGGGATGAGAAGAAATTGGGACATTGGACTTCTAGTTTGAAAATATAATCAAGAAAGTGTTTGTGGTAAAAAGGACTCATTAAGCAAAGATAAGAAACAATTGGACCCCACACATGTGCTCTTCCAAATTATTTCCTAAAAGATCAAAATCCGAAAACCAAAGTCCAAAGGTCTTAGTCAAAAATCTCACAAGAAATGTTTGTCCATGCTTTACAAATTTAGAGAAAGATTGACCTTCAACTTTTACAAACGTGCATCAAGGAACAATCCAAATTTGTATTCACTTTACTATTTTCAAAATCCAAGTCTCTTTCAAAGGTTTGAGTATCTCACATAGGAAGTATTAGCATGTTCTTCAACACCTTGGTCTAGTAAACAAAATCTCTCTAAGTCTCTTAGGATCAAAATCAAAGCACTCTCATCCATCCTTCAAACATCAAATCAAAAAATCACCTCACAAAAAACTCTTGGAAATCTTGCAAAAATCCTTTATGCTAAACTTTAGGTAAATACTTGAATCAAATCAAAATCATCTTGTTTGACTAGGTATGTGTAGATGAATCCTTCTTTACACACTTAGTCAAATTATCATCTTGTGGACAAGTTCACTCTAGTACACTATCCAACCTATTAGAGTTTATGAGTTCTAAACCAAATCCAATCAAAATAAAAATCAAATCAAATCAAGACCCAAAATCAAAATCAAACATCAAAACTAAAGTCCTAAAGTTTAGTATCCTCTTCAAGGTTTCCTAAGAGTTCCAATCATTCACCAATCATCCATCTTTCATTATCTCATCACCATCCTTTGATCCTCAAAATATTAGACTTTTTTTTGTACCTAAAGTTTAGATCGACTTCGAGTGACTTGAGTCAAACCACTTCCAAAATCAATCCCATTGGGTCTAGCAATCCCACGCTCAATCTTCCTCCACTTCCACAAGATTCTCAACAGGAAGCTCAAGTAGAAGACATCACCAACAATGTCTTAGGGATGACACAAGATGAAATTATTGAAATGGTCCAAAATCCTGAAATTCATAGAATTGTCAATACCATGATGAAGCTCAATCCCTCACAATACATGCTAGAATTGGCTAAAGAAGGGGCTAAACTCCCTTCCGACAATGATGTGAGCACTCTTGTGGAGAAGCCTCTTGGGATTATGCCCCTAATTCCATCCACACCTCCATTTCAAAGCATCACTCAAACCATCCCTCAAATCACAACATGCATCACTCCAAGTCAACCAATTGTCAACAAGGGGAGCTCATTGCTTCATGCACTACAAACACACCCCCTCGTGAGCAACTAGGATTTGGACGCAAACACCATTTTGGGTCAATCTGGTCCTCAAAATCCACTACACCCATATGTTTTGCTTACCTTTCAATAACCCACTGACCCATCATCATCTTTTCACGCAACACCGGAATATCCTCTCAACACACATACCTCTCTCCCTATGACTTTGCAATGAGAAGGTGGGCTATTTGGACAAGGGGGCATCTTTGACCCCTCATCATAATCATTTCCACAAGGGAACACACCACCCATTTTTCCACCACTTCCACCTTTTCCATTAACATCTCCACCACCTCTTGGTTTAGGGTTACCTCCTTTACCACCACTAAATCAAAGTCAAAGCAACCCCCCAATCATAAATCAAAACATCATACCAGATCCTTTGATCTTGCCATCAATATCATAACAATAGATGGAAATCATCCAAGCAACCCAAGCAGTCACTACACCATCCATAAACATGGTCTCTCAAGGACCAAGCATATCAATCGCACCATCCACCACACAAATCTCCATCATCAATACAAAGACACCTCTCATCAAAACAACGAACACCATTCTAAATCTTCCACCACCACTACCACCAAGACCAAATGTGGCCAACCAATATAGCATCACATTGCAAGCAACTCAACAGGCCTATCAAAAGGCACTTCAGCAATATCAATTGCAACAAGCACAAAACACACAAGTTGCATAGCAAGATACTCAACATGCACAAGCTGCTCAAGCCGCACAACAAGCATAAGAAGCACAATAGTCTACTCAAGCTCAAGCCTTGTTGTAACAACAGCAAGCCACCCAAGCTACCCAAGTTGTGCAAGAAACTCAAGCTGCTCAAGCCGCACAAGCTGCTCAAGCCGCACAAGCTACACAGGTTGTGCAAGCTGCCCAATACCAAGCTTAGCAAGTGCAAGCACAAGCTCAATACCAAGCACAACTACAAGCAGCCCAACAACAAGCATATCAGCAAGCCCTACAACAATACCAAGCATAGCAAGAAGCAGTCCAATTACTATCCCAACAACAAGCATTGTTGGCATAGCAACATCAAGACCAACAAAAAGCGTTGTTGGCACAACAAAAAAAAGACCCACAACAAGCGTTGTTGGCACAACAATAGCACAACCAATAACAAACATTGTTGGCACAACAATAATTGCAGGCATATCAGCAAGCCTTGATTGTACAACAAAGCTTACAACAAACTCCCACCAACATACCCAACACCCCACCCCTCTCTCAAACACCTCGACCACTTCAAAACACAGTCATTCCACCTCCCAATCCTCAAGATGATGTAACAGCACAAATCAAGTTGCTCTCACAGCAAGTGCTCAATCTCCAATCAGTGAAAACAACAAAAACACTGAGAAACTTGTGCCCCTATCCTTTCGATAGGAGCCTTGCAATGGTACCATTCCCAAAGGGGTTTGAAATCCCTAAATTTGATAAATATTGTGGGATGGGAAACCCTGAAGATCACATCAGGGAATTCCAAGTACATTGCATGGAGGTCGCATATGATGATATGTATCTGATGTGGCTATTCCCTTGAAGTTTGGTTGGCCCTGCCATGGAGTGGTTCTCTCGCCTTCCTCCTAGCATCAAAAAGTTCCAAGAGATTATAGATGCATTCATAAAAAACTACGCATTCAATATCAGTATGGATGTCAGTCTAGAGGAACTATCTTCTCTTAAACAAGCCAAGGGGGAATCATTCACTTCCTTCTTGCAACGATGGTGATCCAATGCCAACAGGAGAAAATGGGCCATGCTGGAAGAACAACAAGTTTTCACCATCATTGCTAATCTTGAGGAAACCTTGGCTTTTCATCTTAAGGTGCAAGGTATCACCACGTATGACCACTTGATCCCCAAGGTGCTCAACATTGAATGGGCCCTTATTGCACAAGGGGGGACACCCACATATCCATAACATCAAGACAACCGCCCTTCCACCAGCTCTAATGAAAAACCTTGCATGTGGGTGAAGAACAGAAATGTCACTAATTATGGTGTGGTGAATGCCAGGGTCATAATAAGTTCTCCAAAACAAAACATCCAAACATACCAACAACCACAAAATAATAATCATAACAATACACAAGCCAACGTGGTATCACAACAACCACCCAATAATCAAGTCAACAAGCTGAATAATCAAGGGGGACCACCCCCGCAGAACAAAAATCCCCGCAAGTGAAAGTACACAGCCCTTGGGGAACAAATTGAATCGATCATGAAGAAACTGATAAATGAAAATCTCATCAAAATTCCCACTTATGAGAACTATCAGGAACCCCAAGTGAAACCACCATGGTACAATGAAAACCACCTTTGTGACTTTCACAAAATCAAGGGGCACACAACAGTCAGCTGCATGAGGTTGAAAAATCTGATCCAAGACCTCATTGATGACAAGGTCATAAATGTTGAACAACCAACTGGAAATCAGGACCTAAAAATATACATGAATCTGATGTCGGATCATAACCAAGGGAACAACCATGGAAAGACCAAGTATTCCAATGTGAACCATGTGTATGACCATATTGTTGCATCCCTAGATGAAATGATCATTGTTGTTAACATCAAGGGAGCCAAAGCTAATTGTGGAGTCACCACACGCGGTGGCAAAGTTACCATTGTTGGACCATCACAGCCACCTAGGGCATCCACTTCCAATCTGAAATCCATTCCTAATGGCTACAATGTCCTAGACTAGCTAAAAACAACCCTCGCTCAGATCTCCATCATGGAGTTGCTGAAGATATCACCAGCACATAGAAAAATTCTAGAGGAAGCATTGTCTTCATCCACCATCTTCGTGAATCTAGATGCTGACCAGTTCCAAGCTATGGTTGGAAATATCACCACTCCAAGTCTCCTAACGTTCTCTAATCAGGACTTTCCCTCCCAACCATCTCACAATCATGCACTCCACATTGAATTCCTGGTTCATAAAAACAAATTCAAAAGGGTCTTGGTGGATAGGGGTGCAGGTCTAAACATTTATTCCCTCTAACTAATAAAGAATCTAGGATTCTCAGAAGATGTCATTGAAAATGGTAAGGGCATCAAAATCAGAGCATATGATGATCAGGAAAGAGTGTCTCAGGGCGCTATTCAACTCCCTATTCAAGTAGGGCCATCCATTATGGAAACCACATGCTAGGTCCTTGACCTTGATTTACCTTATAACATCCTCCTGGGGTTCCCATGGATCCATTGGATGCAAGAAATCACTTCCACCTTCCATCAGTGCATCAAGTTCCCATTTAAAAATCAAGAGGTCATGATTCATGGTGATCCCGAAACCTTTGCATACTGCAAAATCCTAGAAGAAAAATACTATAAAATCCCCCAAGTCCCAAAGAATGATGAAGGCCCTACCACTCCATATGTGGACCCAGGAACATTAGCCTCCACTTCTAAGATAAAGATACCCGCCATCCTTGATATATCCGAAATCAAGGTCATTATTGAAGACAACGGGTGTGGGGATTATAGAATGAAGAAAAGTGCTTTCATCATAGGAGAGTTACCTCAATCTCCTAGGACTCATGGGCAACCCCAACCAATTGAAACATCATCCCAAACCTTCAAAGTAGAACCTTCTAGATTCATAAGTTGGGGGGATCTAAGTCGAGAAATAGTAGATGAAAGAGACATATCCAGTCTCCTATACCAAGATGAAAGGACCGCCCCTAATATTCCCATGGATGAGAGCAGCAAGGGATTACAAACTATGCTTGGTATGGGCTATAATAGAAACAAGAAACTTGTACAGAATGACAATGGGCTTCTAGTACCTCTCATTCTGGAGAAGCGTATGATAAATCTTGGCATCAGATGTACCCCTCCGAAGGTGACCATACTTGGTAAAGGTGCCTCAGTTTGAAAGGTCAAAACTCCCCCTCAGCTATCAGCAGTTGACCTTCAATAACCAGTATCCATAGGTTAAGTCATAGATAACTTTACCTTTGACATAACTAATGTGTGTAGTAGTGATGAGGATCCCATAACTGACTTGCCTATGCTTTTTGAAGATTCCTCCCTATTCATGATTAACACCATGTCCTTTGAGTCAGACCATCAAACCCATGAAATTAACTTATTCTCCCCTCAACTCATCGATTACAACCAACGAGGACCACCAATTTTGGACACATTCAAAAACAATGAGGTGCTCTCATAATTCATGGGATTGTGGGATATGATACCATATGGAGATCACAAGCTCAAATTCGACATCATACTAGACACACATGCCTACTATGGGAAAATGATTGAATCCTTCAGTCACAAAAGTGAAAATCTGAGAATAATCTCTAGGCCTTTGAGTGAAAACCACACTCTGGTACTCTTTGATACAAAAATAGTAAAAGTAAAGGATGTATCCAATGGTGAAAACCTCTCTGAGGCATCATAGGATGAAGAATTCAATCTTCCTCTTAGTGCACTTCATCGGGAGAAGTCAGTGGTCCTAGCAAAGAAGTGCAACCTAGTCAACCTGGGAACAGAGGAACTACCACACATAACATTTTATGCAGAGTCACTTCTCATAGAAGAACAAGAACTTCTAGCTACATTCCTAAAAGAAAGAAGATAAACTTTGCATGGACCTATGCCGACATGCCTAGACTTGATTCAGAGGTGGTGGTTCATCACCTAGTTGCGTACCCCAAAGCAAAGCCAGTGAGACAAAAGCTCAGAAAGATGCATTCCCAAATAGCCTTGTTGGTCAAAATAGAATTGCAAAAGCTCCTAGATGTTGGGTTCATACGTCTGATTGATTATCTAGAGTGGGTCTCAAACCTTGTACCTGTTTCAAAACCCACTGGGGGCATCCGCATCTGCATGGACTTCAGAGATCTAAACAAAGCATGTCCCAAGGATGACTTTCCACTTCTGAACATTGACATGATCATGGCTATGACAGAAGGACATGAGATGCTATCATTAATGGATAGATTCTCAAGCTATAGCCGGATCATGAGAGCAAAAGATGACCAACACAAAACAGCTTTCACTTGCCCATGGGGGACATGTTGCTAGAATATGATGTTTTTCGGGTTGAAGAATGTAGGAGCAACCTATCAGAGGGCCATGACACTAATCTTTCTTGATATGATTCACAAAACTATGGAAGATTACATGGATGATATACTGGACAAATAAAAAAAAAAATAGGACCACATAGCAGCATTAGGCTCTATCTTTGATAGGTTAGAAGAATACAAAGTTAGACTCAATCCAAAGAAGTGTGTCTTTGGAGTACAGTTAGGAAAGCTCCTTGGGTATATCATGTCTATGAGAGGGATTGAAATAGATCCTGCTAAATTCAAGGCCATCCGTGAAATGGAGGCACCGAAAACATTGAAACAACTAAGAGGCCTACAAGGAAGACTCTAGTCCATCCGCTGATTCATAGCACAACTAGCAGACAAGGCTATTCCCTATTCTCACCTACTCCACAAGGGGGTAGCATACAAGTGGGATGAGAAATGTGATTAGGCCTTCAACAAGATCAAGGAATACTTACTCATGCCACTAGCCCTCATGCCGCCAATTCCAGGAAAACCCTTGATCTTATACATATCAGTAATAGCGGTAGCTCTCAATGCTCTCTTAGCACAACATGATGAAAATGGAAAAGAGAGAGCTATCTATTATATCAGAAGAACTATGGTAGGACATGAGATAAACTATACATCCATTGAGAAAGGTTGTCTAGCAATTGTGTTTGTAGCACAAAAATTCATACATTACATGCTAGCACACCAAATAAAGCTCATTGCAAAGATAGACCCACTCAAGTACCTGCTTTCTAAAGCAACACTCACAAGGTGAATAGCTAAGTGGGTTATTATCTTGACAAAGCATGACATTGAGTATGTGGAATGCAAGGCTATCAAAGGACAAGTAATTGTAGACCAACTGGCAGAGCCGCCAATATACTCAGAGAATCCACTTATATCATAATTCCCCGACAAATCAATCTTCAACCTAAGTGTAGCAGATCACTCGAAAATGTACTTTGATGGATCCTACACACAACATGGGTTGGGAGCAGGGATCTTCTTCATCACTCCACAAGGGGATTGTATACCAAAATCATACAAGTTGTCATTCCCATGCACAAATAACATTGCAAAATATGAGGCTCTTGTCATAGTGTTAAGAATTGTGGTACAATGGCAGATAATGGTACTTAAGGTCTATGGAGATTCACAACTCATAATCAACCAGGTCAACAATGAGTATCAAACAAAGGATGACAAGTTGACTCCCTACAAGAAATTGGTGGAAAGTCTCAAGGAGTCCTTCATTGATATCACATTTGAGTAGCTACCAAGAGAAAACAACAGAGCGGCAGATACAATGGCTACAATCGGATCACTCCTTGAAATCCCACGCAACATTCCAAATCAACAATTCCTCATAGAGCAGCTTCTCGTGCCCACATTCAAGGTACCGAAGTCTAAATTTGTGTGTGAAATCGTTGGTCCTGGTGATCCCTGGTACCATGATGTATACATTTACCTAAGAATAGGAGTCCTCCCTACTAACATAACCCTGAACCTCAAAAGATCCTTTGTTAAAAATTTATCTCATTTTGTCATCCTGGGAGATACCCTATACCATAGAAGTATTGAAGGAACCCTGTTACGTTGCTTAAATGTTGAGGAGGCATTGACCGCCTTAACTGAGGTACATAACGACATATGTGGTTCACACTCGAGTGGTATGACCTTGGCTAAGAAATTGCTGAGGATTGGGTACTATTGGCCTACAATGGAAAGAGAAGCACATGACTATGTTAGAAGGTGTCTATAATGTCAGCAGCATGGGGACCTCATCCATGCACGAGCTCAAAAGCTCCACCTGATTGTCACACCTTTGTCCTTTTCACAGTGGGGGCTTGATCTCATTGGATAAATCACCCCCACCTCATCCAGTGGACATAAGTTCATCATCATTGCCACTAATTATTTTACGAAGTGGGTGGAAGCCATTCCCATGACATATATCACAGGAAAGAAAATATCAAAGTTCATCTTGAACTACATAATTTTCCGTTATGGTGTCCCTCAAGCCATTATCTCAGATAACGAGACACCTTTCAAGAATCAGAATGTTCGTGACCTATGCCAAAATTTTAATATCCAACATCGCTTTTCCACACCATACTACCCCCAAGGAAATGACCAAGCCAAGGCTACAAATAAGACCATCCTAAAAATTCTCAAAAAGATGGTTAATGAAGCTAGTTGTGACTAGAATTTGCAGATGAATCCCGCCCTATGGGCCTATTGAACAAGTATTTGCACACCAACAAGTGCCACCCCATTATCCCTAGTCTATGGATCAGAAGCCATACTCCCTATTGAGATCGAGCTCCCATCCCTAAGAATATAGTTGCAAAATCTCATCACAGATGAAGAATATCGGGTATCACAACTGAATGAGCTAGAGCTATTGGATGAGTGATGTATGGATGCCTTAAACCATTTGCAAGTGTTCAAATCTGACTCAAGTGGAGTTATAACAAGAAGATCAGGAGTCATACCTTCCAAGTTGGAGAACTTGTGCTCAAGGAGAATCAGAAGAATGTTCCAAATCTAGATAGCAAGGGAAAGTTTGAACCCAATTGGTTGGGACCCTTTTTCATCACAGTGAGCTATAAGTCAAGGGCATATCAGTTGTCAACGTCCAAAGGGGAACCTTTGCAGGAACCCATGAATAGCTCTCATTTCAAAAAAAATATGCCTAATATTGTGAGGTGTAAAACCAAAAATACAAAAAAATGAGAAAATATCCTGAAAAAAATGGTCACCCTAATGAAAACCTGGCAAACAAGCATCTTTCGACAAAAAAATCAAAAATGCAAAAATCCAAAAAAAAGGATTAAAAACAAAGAAGAAAAATCATCCTCTTGTGAAAACCACTTTGGTGGCACTTTGGGCAAGTACCTTGGTGAAAACCTAGAAAAAAGGAGCCTTGTGTAAATAAACACTCTCCATCCACCAGGATCTCCATGACTTGTTCGGCATCATCCATCACATTCCATATCTCCATCCATCATCCATTTGCATCCGCATCATAGC
Organism: Sequoia sempervirens; assembly: GCA_007258455.2. NCBI lineage: Eukaryota > Viridiplantae > Streptophyta > Pinopsida > Cupressales > Cupressaceae > Sequoia > Sequoia sempervirens. The sequence continues at coordinate 125,869,680 of VDFB02000002.1, read as the reverse complement.
TTGCTCATGTGTGCATGTCATGATCCCTCCTATTCCTAGGCCCATTCCCAAGGTTAGTTTGTCTTGCCTTTATCAAAGTAGTCTATTGCATAACACTGGGGGAATGTTCTCATCAGTTCAAATTCATGTACATTCTTAAAGTCTTTCCTAAAAATAGAAAATCCAAAAATATCAAAAAATCAAAAATTCAAAAACATTCATAAAATCAGAAAATCCAAAAACATTCAAACATATCAAAATCCAAAAACGGGTCAAAAGGTCAGTCAAAATGTCAAAAATGGAGTTTTCTTGTCAAACTATGGGTCTCTGAGCTCTAAACGTAGGCAAGGTTGATCTTTGATCATCCCCCGAGACACTTAGGTCAGTCCTCTAGGAGTCTATCATAATAAACTGGTAATCCATTTTTTCATATCTCATCAATAATCGAGTCTGCATCAGTCAAACTACGTGGTCTCTGCGTGTACAACATAGACAAGGATAATCTATTGATCAGCCCCCAAGGCCCCTAGGATAGGTCTTTAGGTTAGTCTCTTGGTCAAAATCTCAAAAAACCCCAAAACATTTAAAAATTGAAAATCAAAACATTTGTAAAATCTCAAAAATACCAAAAATAGCCTCAAAACATTTTGAAAACTTCAAAAACATCCAAATATTTGAAAAAATCCATCTATCACATCTCGCTTTCACCTGAAGTAAACATTCACTCATAATAAATCATCGTCACTCTCAACCTTTGGTGAAATAGTCAGAAACAAGTCTAGCAGTTCTAAAATGAAAACTAAAACTTCAAAGTCTCAAGTCTAGGTCAGTAAGTAAACAAGTTGGTCAACTCTTGGTATTAATAACCCATCATCCAGTCAATCCCAAATCATCTGATAACATCATGTCCTAGGATGCATCCTTCCTATAATGGACATCAACATCAGGCATCACCGTAGTTTAGTCTTGGCTAGCGGTATTGAAGAACATTAGCTTGTTTGTTTACTTTATCTTTGTATTTTGGCTTATCTTATTGCACTCATTTCGATGACCTCTTGATGATGTCCAAACAAAAGGATTTAGAGAGAAATGAATGGGGAAATGATCATTATCTTTTTATCTGTTATGCTTGTTGGATATTCTTGTAATATAACCTCGGTCATGCGTTCTTTGTTTGGGTGTAGGGAGGATGTTCTATGTGTCTTGTTGACCACATAGGAAAGCTTTCCTTTCTATGTTTTGGTCTGAGATATTTGGAATATCTGAACTACATTTTTAATAAGGTTTCATATGTCAGGTGTGAATAGGAGTACTCCTATCTGATTGTCGAGTCAAATTCCATCACAATAGGTGCAACGCCATCCTGGTTCTTTATACCTTGATGCATCGGTCCTACGTGTGTTATCAAACATAAGGTAAATAACCCTCTTAAAGTCCCAATTCCTAGTAAGAAAATCATCATCATCATCATCATTATTGTCAGCATCTCTAATAAATTTGACTTGTTGGATTCTCTTGTTTCTTCTTCCTTCTTTCCGCGCTAACATGACAGTTAATCACAAAGTCATCGTTAATGCATCCATCTTGCATCCACAAACCATTAGCATAATACATATCATACCATGAAATATCATGTAGAAAACATTAATCATCTCACATGAATTGCATTTCATCATTGCATAATATAGATTGGTTATTCTAAGCATCTCATAAACCATACATTTGCATTCATTGCATAAACATAAAAGTATCATCACATAGGCATTATTACATCATATCATAGGAACCATCATTAAATTCATTATAAAATAGGTATCATCATAAAAGCATCACCACATCATATCATGTGCATCATCATTTCATCCATAAGTGCATCATTACATCATACATGAGAAAGATATTGAAAAAGAATGTCATTACATCTCATACATTTTATCATCATCATCCATATAGATTTTTTAGTCTAAGCATTTTAAATCATCTGCATGTCATAACATCCGCATCCATATAATCCATACATCATCATCATAAAAAGTGCATAGAAAGATACTGAAAAAGAAATGCATCCATCCATAAACATCTACATAATCACTGCATCACATCATAACATCATATAGAAAAATACATTGCATTACATCGCATAAAATAAAAAGAATACATACATCACATAACATAGAGTCATATCATCGCATATAGGAAATTAAATACATCCATCCATCTTGCATAAATAAGATAGAACACATCATCAAACATCAGATCGAACCATATCATCTCATATATCATCAAAATATAATACAACTATCATGGTACAAGAATCAAGATCAAATGTGTGTATTAATCAATATAGTACAATCACCCACGAGGCTATCAAAAATGGAGCTAGTGGATCTCAAAAAGAATGATTTCTTTGATCAAAAATGTGAGGCTAGCCCTGATGGCTACTCCCCTCACCTGGGGGATCCTGCCTCTACCCTGTCTGCTATGAAATCTCTAGTGCCTGAGCTGCTCGAGGCACTGCCTGATGGTAGTGAACCATGTAATACTGTTCCTCCATGACCACCTCACAATACATCCTCGCAGGGACTATCCTGCCCTATGTGGCCTCTAGCTGCTGGCAACGGCCAGTCTCCTATGCCAACTAAAGCTTATTGGCTTGTCTCTACTAAATGGCATGATCTCGCTCTACGCGGGCCTAATCTCACTTGGTCGTCAATGTGGAAACCTATGCCTACAACTACTAAATGAGGACATCCCTCTGATCTAGCTAAGGTGGTGGTGGAGATGGAGGTGGTTGTTGTTGTGGGTCCCTCGGGGCATCTCTTTATTGTCTATCCCTATCTCTCTTCCTGTATCCATCCCCATCCCTCTATTGGCGACCATGTTCTTGATCCCTCTTGCCCTGCTAGTCTAGAGGACGTCCATCTCCTCCTCTGCCTCCTCCTCTACCTTCACCACCATCTCCATCTTCATCCACATCTCCTCTGCCTCCTCACCGCCACCCCCACCCTGTTGATCAACCTCGAGGTCTCTGTCATAGCAATAATGCACCAGGCACTGTCAATCTGACCAGTGGATGAAACCAATCACGATATGCCTGAGTAGTCCTTGCATTTTCCAGCCCCTTATCGTATGGCCATGGGTTGGCCACCAACTATCTGAAAGAGTATGTGACATCCTTCAGAGGGATCATTAAACACCATGTGGTCTCCCTCATAGTACGCGCAAAGATGGCCATGTACTAGTCATCAGGCATGTCTTGTGTCTCACCAAACTACCTCACAACTCGATCTAGCAGATAATGCTCTATCATGGTATGCTCTTTTCCTTGCATAAGATGGCAATTCCTCACGAAAAAGAGTTTTTGTACGTCATCGTACCAAGCGGGCATACCGAGCCAAGGCCTCTAGGTAAAAATTCCCATCCTGACTATCACCCTCCTCTAGTGAGGGATGTCGGCCACTCCTATATGTGAAAATTTCAAGGCCCCTTTGTACCGCTAGATGGTTGGGTCATCTAGCTCCATGTCAACTGGTGTGACTCATGGGTGGAGCACTGCAATGTTCTCCCAGACCCAGATGTGCAAAAGTGTAACTCTCGATCTAATAGCTTTGCTATCACAATATGCAAACTCATTTAATTCATGGTAGAGGGAGGCCAACATCACTGGCCCCCATGCAAATCATACTCTTCGGTGAACCATCTGCTCCCAAGAAAGACCCCATCCTGGACTAAAGTATTTGTCACGTCGATCTGGTGCCCCAAGCCCTGAGATAATAGTAGCTTTAATCAATCTGAATGGTGACATTGAGGTCTTGTATCACTCTAGCTCAATCTATCCCTCAACAAAAATAATCTCGTCCAAGCCCATAACCTCGCAGTAAGCATCTGTCCCAATGTCCACATCATAGATGACCCACTCTTCGGGGATCGGCAATCAAAGAATGTGCCACACATCCTACAGGGTCACCGTCACCTCGCCTGTAGTGAAGTGAAACGAGGACATCTCTATGAATGGTGATCCTATACCTACACAAACATGAAGAACAAACACAACATTAGTCCAATATGCAAGTTAGAAACAACATTCACCATTAAATTCATTTGAGATATCAAGAACAAGAAAGAAATGAAGAACATGAATAAAAACTATCAAATCTTACTCAAAATAAACAAACTCTCAATCCCATGGGGGAATTGGTGCCAATTTGATGTGGAAAATATCCCTTTCCCAATTCCTTGCAAGCTTGATGATTAATGGTGAAGATTTGATGCTCCTTGGTGAAATTTCTCCATAACCTAGCTATGAAATCATGAAAATGGATAAAGATGGATGAAGATTGCTCAAAAACTTGAAGATAATAATGTTGCATGAAGTTGGGGATTCAAAATCAAAATGAGAGCCTTCTATTTATAGAAGAGAATGATGGAGGATGAGGAAAAATGGATGAATGTGGGATCAAACACCAACCAATAGCATAATGCCACTTGTCAACATGTGAGTGGACAAAGGTGGAGCACATTTTGATGAATGTGCACATTAATGCAATTGGGTAGAAATTCAAATTTGGAGAAGTGACATGTTGGAGGGAGAAGAAATTAATTGAATGCCACTTGGCTCAAGAAAAGGACTTGTAAGAGGCCTTTAATGCCTTGTTGGATGGACAAGTCCTTTTGGGGAGAGAATTCAAACTTGGAGAATATTCCCACTTTGATGCCTTTTTTGAATGAAAATTGAAGATTTATTAATTAATTAAATTGATTTTCATGAGCAAGTTGCAAAAGCTAGAGGATTTGATGGATTAAGATTAGGATTAATCAGGATTTGATTAATTTAGATGAAAATTAGTTTATTTCACAATTTGATTTAGATTTTAGGATTTAAATAAATCAAAAATGAGAGGAATAATGATTTTAGACTTAATTAAATAAAGTTGAATTTATTTAATTAAAGAGGATGGTGTTAGACTTAAATTAAATAAAGATTAATTTATTTAATTTAAAGGAGATGACATTAGAGCTTAATTAAATAAAATGAATTATTTAATTAAAAGAGGATGATGAAGAGGATTAATTAAACAAAATGATTTATTTAACTAATAGGAGATAATTATTTAATCAGATAAAATTGATTTATTTAATTAAAAGACAAAATATGACAAATTTAATCAAATAAAGATTATTCGATTAAATGGTTAGTAAAGGAGATGATTCAGGACTAAATGGTGTTAGTAATCAGGATTAGGTGCATGTATATTTTATGTGTCTACATTTTTCCCCTCTTTGAAGCAATGTACCCGCTACGTTGATTGAAAGAATGAACTTGTCGAGATCAAAATTCAAAAAAAACTATTTTTTTTGGATGCCCCAGCGGAAAGAAGTATACTGGTACATTGCCCCCTTGAGAGATCAAGTGAAAAGTTCGATTTGAGGGTCGATCTCACGATAAAGAGGTTCAAGATGGGCATATGGATGGTTATGATGATGATGCAAATGAGATGGTTTATGAGATGCAATGCATGTGAGATGGATGAGATGGATGATGCCTATATGATTATGCAATGGATGTTTTGTGAAAATGTATGGTTTATGAGATGCAATGCATGTGAGATAGGTGAGATGGATGATGCCTATATGATTATATAATGGATGTTTTATGCAAATGTATGGTTTATGAGATGCTTAGACTAATAGATTTATATTATGATGGAAATACAATGTATGTGAAATGATCAGTGTTTCCTATTAAGATATGATTGATATGCAACACGTTGATGGTTTGTGGATGCAGGATGGATGCAATAGTAACACTTTTGATTAACTATCATGGTACCATGTTAGTGAGGAAAGAGGATAGAAGAAAATAAGATCCAACAAGCCAACTTTATTAGAGATGATGATGATGATGATGATTTTCTTATCAGTCCAATTGGGACTTTAAAAGGGCTATTTACCTTATGTTTGATAACACACAAAGGCACGATGCATCAAGATATAAAGAACCAGGATGGTGTTGCACCTAGTGTGATGGAATTTGACTTAACAATCAGATAGGAGTACTCCCATTCACACCTAACATATGGAACCTTATTCAAAATGTAGTTCAAATATTCCAAACATCTCGAACCAAAACATAGAAAGACAAGCCTTTCTATGTGGTCAACAAGACACCTTTAAAACACCCTCCCTTCACCCAAACAAAGCATGTATGACCAAGGTTATATTACAAGAATATCCAACAATCACATCACATAAAAAGAAAATGATTGTTTCCCCATTCCTTTCTCTCTAAGTACCTTTTTTTGGACATCATCGAGAGGTCATCGAAATGAGCGCAAATAAGATAAGTCAAAAAAGACAAAGATAAAGTAAACAAACAAGCTAATGTTCTTCATACCACTAGCCAAGACTAAACTATGGTGATGCCTGATGTTGATGTCCATTATAGGAAGGATGCATCCTAGGACATGATGTTATCAAATGATTTGGGACAAACTGGATGATTAGCTATTGAAACAAAAAGTTGAGCAACGTGTTTACCTACTGACCAAGACTTGAGACCTTGATGCTTGAGTTTTCACTTTCAACCTACTAGACTTGTTTCTGACTATTTCACCAAAGGTTGAGGATGATGATGATTTATTATGACCGGATGTTTATTGTAGGTGAATGCAAAATGGGGGTGGATACATTTTTTCAAATATTTGGATGTTTTTGACATTTTTGAAATGTTTTGAGGTTGTTTTAGGTATTTTCGAGATGTTTTACAAATGTTTTGATTTTCAAATTTTCCAATGTTTTTGGGTTTTATGAGATTTTATGAATGTGTTTTGGATTTTGTGTCTTGGAGGCTGATCAAATATTAGCCTTTCCTATGTTTAAGCTCAAAGACGACGTAGTTCGGATACCATATTTTTGACTTTTTCTGACATTTTGACCTATTTTGGGATTTTGATATGTTTTGGATATTTTTGGATTTTCGCATGATTTTGACTATATGGATATGGATATGTGTGATGATATCAGTGCTCTGTTTGGGATTTTTTTGAAAACCAAGCTAGGTTTGATTGATCAGATTGATGGATTGATGATGATAACATTGTTGAGGATACACAACAATGCAAGGATAGTGTTAAGCAACACAAGGATTGGGAAGGATATCCCAAGATGATGAAGGATTGATTGGTTTTGATTGATCAAGATTGATGATGATAACATTGTTGAGGATACACAACAATGCAAGGATAGTGTTAAGCAACACAAGGATTGGAAAGGATATCCCAAGATGATGATGGATTGATTGGATTTGATTGATCAGAATTTTGAAGCTTGGTTTTGGAAAGAAATTGTTTGAATGATTTGATGTGATGTTTGAAGTGAAAATTAGATGTAACTGATATTGATTGTTTGGATTGATGTTCGATGAAAGATAAAGCTTGATAAAGAACATCTTCTTGTCAAAATATGTCATGGGCTAGTGATTTGGATTTTGGATCACAAATGCTTTGACCAATTTGATTTCATGTTTTCCAATGTTTGTATCACCACATAAGTTGGAAGATATAGATCAAGATTTATTCCTGAAGCAAGATACAAATATCTACCCCCAGTGTCTAGCAATGTATGGAATGCCATGGGTGGATGCTTGGATAAATTTATGGATGGATGGATATGGTAAGCATGCAAATGATGCCAGGGATTAACTTGTAATAAGATAAGGTATTTGAATGAAGGAATGCTTCATTTGGATAATGCTTCATGGCTCAGATAATGCTAGGTAGGATAGGATCAATAAAAATGACCCATGTCAAGATGTTTACCACAAGCAAGTGCAAAGTGTGCACCAAATATTTTTCAAGATCAAGATAATTTAGAAGATGGATGCAGATGGATGAAAATGGATTGGATAAATGGTTCATGGATGAATGGATTTATTATGGATAAGATGAGTGGGATGTTGGATTTATTATGGATGGAATGTTGGATTTATTATGGATTGGATAAGATGATTTCACCTAAACTAGCACACACAGATGCTCGATTCTACACATGACGCCTATTTTTTAGGTTTTCATCATGGTACCTGCCCAAAGCACCACCATAGTGGTTTTCACTAGAGGACGATTTTTTTTTGGATTTTTTATATTTTTTATATTTTTTTGTATTTCTCTGTGAAATATTTTTAAGCTCATGTTGAACCACTTAGTGGTGTTGATGTAGATTCTTCTGTCATAATGTTCCATCAGTATCCTACTTGAAGAAATTGCTTTTCCAAGATACGTGCACTTGAATGCAACTTTTGAGATTCTTGATCTGCTTTGTTGATACCTCGGTTAACTTTATCTTTGTGTGCACATCATGATAGAGTGCCTTCTGAATCCTTATGATGAAGGGTGGCTTCCAATACATGGTCAATGTGATAATTGGATATCATGCGTGGAGGCGTGGATGGAGTTTTTTTAGGGATAAAATATGGATTGGTTGATAGTTTGGAACTTTTGACTCTCCAAACTTGGGAAGATGAGAAATGATGGGTGGATACGAAAGTGTGGATGGAATTAGGACCAACCACTTAAGATACTTTGTGCATTGCTTGGGAAGCCTTCTTTTTCCTTTGTGGACATCTTTGATGGATACTTTTCCCTTTTTATTTTTCCCCGTAGTTTCTTTGACTAATGGATTTTGATAGGGATAATCTTTCTTTTTATTCTTCAGTATCCATGTGTATTTGATTTGTCCATTATGCATCCCAACTTCTTTTTCTTTGATAATGTTCTTCATGCTTTGATTCAAATATTTCTTTTGATGTTGGTCCCAATTTGTGGATGGAGTGATGGGTGTATGAAGATTCATGATGTGGTTGGTTGTAGTATTGGCATTGGTTTCAACATAAGGATTCTTCGTGCTCCCTATGTCAACGTTTGCTTGAGACATAGTTGCCTCCAGTATGGTGGGAGTAGCACCTTTGTTCCTTGATTCTTCTTGTTTTGAGATGTCTTGTTCAATAAAAATTCTCTGATAAATGACCACTGCAGATGAAGTTATTTCAATTTGTTGCTCTGCTGACTCTAGAATATCATGTTCTATCTGACATGTTTCCTTGAGTGGATAATGCTAGATATCTTCATACATGATGTCCTCAATTTGAATTTGGGATATATCTGATCCTGATGTTGACAACTCAGATTGACTGTAGGAATCAATAACCTTCTCTTTTTTGTGTAATAATGTTAGGAGTAAAGGGATCTTGTTCTGAATGAATATCATCTACGTGTCTATCCATAGAAAGCATCTCATGGGTAGATGGAGGAGTATGTGCTATGTGGATGTGATCATCATTTGTGACATCTTGTATAGATTGGAGTGTCCATTAGATCATTGTAGTATCTTGGAGATACAAATTATTGATCTCGAATGATTTCAAAATTTCCTTCGACATGCTTTGGATCAAGTTCTTGACATGGGTCAATTTCAAAGGATGGATTACTTATAAAGGGTTCTTGGATATCTTTATTAGGCCTGGGAAGTGGCTCAATATCCTCTTGATCTTTGAGTGGACTTGAATCAAATGTTGAGTTGAGGATTCCTTTAGTATCTATAACCATGAGGTCAAAGCATGTTAATATGTCTTGGAAAGGACCATTGCTAGACTTTGGTGAAATATGTTGATCATGCTTTGGAATAAATTCTTGAGTTATGTCCTCGAACTCATTAGGTGATGTAGAGACATTTTCAACATGATCATTGGTCGATGGATCATGGATTATAGGATCAAATAATTATGTTAATACTCCTTGAAATAGATCATTATCAGATATTGTTGGGGAGTTTTTGTCATGATCAAAAAGTGAATCTTGATGTATGTTGAGTTGATCTTCGGATGAGGTAGAAACATCTTCAAGGTGCTCATTGATGGATAGATCTTGATCATTGTTTTCAACAATTGTGGAGGAGAGATTGTCACTGCTATCACTAGTGGTTGAATCTTCATCATTGTCCTTAATAGTTATTATTTTTTTATCAATAAGGTCTTGGATGAGATTTTTGAGTCAAATACAATTTGATGTTGTGTGTCCCTTTATTTTGTGAAAATCACAAAGGTGCTTCTCGTTATACCCTAGTGGTTTAACTTGAGGCTTTTGATAATTTTCATAAACAAGGATTTTTATGAGATTTTCTTGTACCAACTGTTGCATGACCAATTCGATTGGTTCCCCAAGTGGTGTGTATTTTTGTTTGTTACCTTGTGAGATTTGTACTTTGAATTGACCTTGTGGCCATTTATTTTGGAGATGTGGTGATTTATCTTTAATATGTGGTGATTTATCTTCAAGATGTAGAGGTTGGGTTTGTTGTTGATGTTGTTGATCTTTATATCCAACTTCTTGACTTTGGAGATATTGTTCTTGATGTGGTTGTGGACACAACTCAATGCTTTGATCACATGGTTCAACCAATGGAAGAATGTATTGATTTTGGGGTGGGATGTCTCTTGGCACAATGAATCAACTATTTTGGTGAGTGTAGCAATTTGATCTCGCAAAATTTGATCATGATTTTGATCTTGACACCCTTGATATAGTTGATTTGGTTTTTATTCAAGCAGATTTGAAATGTCTACTTGTGGTGTTTGTATGGGATCATGGAAAAAATGATTTTGGAAAACTTTCTGATTTGGGATGATGTTTAGTTTTGGCATTATAGGTTGAAATTGAAAATTGTTATGGTTGGGAATCACATTGCCTTCATTTAGGTAACTTTTATTTTTCATGGTGTTACCTTGACTTGGATCAATACATGAAGTTGTTAACATATTGTTTGGACTTTCAACAAAATTTGTATGATTCGCAAACATATCTATACCATAATTTACTAAGTGTGGATTTGAAATGTTCATGTTTGGTAAACTTTTACTTGGTATATTCAAATTTGGCATGTATGGATTTGGTGGGATAATGTTGTTTTGTTGAGGACTCATGCATTGATGGTTTGGTTGATAGATTTGTAAGTTTTGACTTGAATTTAAATCTATCATGGGGAAAGGTGTTCCAAAATTTAGATTGGGCATAGTCACATTTGTTGTACCATTGAGGTTTGTAGGAAATAATGATCCCATGTATAGATTGTATAAATGTGAGTTTTGATAATCAATTGGCATTGTAAGGCTTTGATAATTTGGTTGATTTAGACCACTCATGATGTATGAATCAAGTTTATATTCCATGTTCTTCTTGTGTTTTGACCTTGTTGACCTCTAAGGTATTTAGGACCAATGATGAGATGAAGAATGAAAGGGGTGAATGATATGGTTGTTGAACTTTTAATACCCTTGGAGGAATACTAGACTTTAGGATTCTTTGGATTTTTTTATCTGGATTGGATTTGATTTGATTTGGATAATGGACTTATAAACCCCAAGATGTTGGATGTTACATTGGAATAAATTTTTCCACAAGGATGATAATTTAACTAGATGTATGAGGAAGGATTCATCCACACACACTTAGTCAAACAAGATGATTTTGATTTAAAGGATTTTCCAAAAGTCTAGTATGAAGGTTTTTTCCAAGATTTCTAAGAGTTGTTTGTGAGATGGGATTTGATTGATGTTTAAGATGGATGAAATGATTGGATGTTTTGATCCCAAATGAACCTAAGAGGGACTTGTTTACAAGACCAAGGTGTTGAAGAACATGTTTTTTCCTAAGAGTACTTCAAACCAAAAGATCAATGTTTGCTTGAAAGACCATAAGACAAAACATAAAAAAGCACATGTGTGGGGTTCAATTGATTGCATCTTGATTAATGAATTGTTTTTACCACATCCAATGTCTTCTTTAATTTTCAAACTAAATGTCTAATGTCCCAATTTATTTTCATCCCACAAAGTCCATTATATGGAAATCAAGGAAATTAAGGCAATAGTTCCCTAATGTTGACTTTAGTAAGAGAAAATTGAGATATAAATCCAAATACTTAGAAGCCTCTAAGGATGAAATCCCTAGGGACAAGCAGTAGCACTTGCATTTTTCAAAAGGTATTTGTTTCTTCTAAAGGTTTGAAATTTGATGATTTTGTTGAATTTTCGTTTTCCAATGTTTAAGATCCAAGCAAAGTGTTTTGATTCCAATAAAATGCACAACCCTATAGATAATCAAGAGACAATATTTGTTGAATCCCCACTTAGATAAATCCAGCTGCACTTATTCTTGGTGGATGATTAAAATCTTGACCACGCTGGCTCCCCTCCATGGCACTCACTTCTATGGGTCAGCTAAGCTTTAGTACCCATAAAACTCCCATGGCATACTTCTCATCTCTACCAAGAACCACAAAAATGTTGGGCGGCTTCAGAATGACTATTCTTGCACCAACAAATAGATAAGGATTTGGGATTTTAAACAGAAGGTTCTAGTATAGGTATTTTGTTCATGGGGGATCATCCATACGAAAAGAGACCATTGTTTCCCTTCTTGTTGAAACAATCCTCATGATACTTGAACTTTCCTCAGGTACCCACACATTTATATACCGAGTGGAAGTTGTCTGGCTTTAGCCTGTTCCCAGTTGGGTCGTTCCCTAGGGTGATTAATTTTTCCCACCAAGCAGGCCCTCTAAGGGTAAACAAAAGTGACGAAGCACATCCGTAGTTTGATCAATCTTTTTTTGCGTGAACAAAGAGAGAACACACGCGATATACCTAACTCACACTAGCAAGCTTTGTTCAATTTTAAGAAACCCAAATTAAAGTGTGGAGGCAATATTTTTTACAACTTAATATCACAAAAAGACTTGATTCTCAAGATCGTCGTGAAGCGCAAGAGAAGTGCATATGCCTTTTTAAATAATATTACTTTGTCAAAAATATTACAAGACACAAAAGCACATGTTCATTTTAACTTCAAAGCAGAAAAATGAGTTCTTTTTAAGCACCAACTTTGAAGTGTGAGATTTTTTTGTTGAATTTTTAGACAAAATAAAAAATCTAGTAAGTTCCTAAGGTTCTTTTTAACCCTTTGATTTTTCTTTTTAAAACCCAACCGAAATTTATTTTGAGCCCTAAAACTTCAAGAGAACAAAAGCCTTAAAATGGGATTATAATTGTTCCCAAAGTGTTTAAAAACACTTGTTACAATCAAGTGATGATTCCATAGAAAGCTTTTTTCTTTGTTTCCTCCTTCCCTCTTTGATTTCCTAACCCTATGTGCTAAAAGAGTGCTCAGATGCACTAAAATAGTGCTCGGATGTGCTAAAACAGTGCTCAGATGTGCTAAAATAGTGTTCAGATGCACTAAAACATGTGAGTGGACAAAGGTGGAGCACATTTTGATGAATGTGCACATTAATGCAATTGGGTAGAAATTCAAATTTGGAGAAGTGACATGTTGGAGGGAGATAAGAAATGAATTGAATGCCACTTGTCTCAAGAAAAGGACATCTAAGAGGCCTGCCTTTAATGCCTTGTTGGATGGACAAGTCCTTTTTGGGGGGAGAATTCAATCTTGGAGAATATTCCCACTTTGAGGCCTTTTTTGAATGAAAATTGAAGATTTATTAATTAATTAAATTGATTTTCATGAGCAAGTTGCAAAAGCTAGAGGATTTGATGGAATAAGATTAGGATTAATCAGGATTTGATTAATTTAGATGAAAATTAGTTGATTTGACAATTTGATTAGGATTTAAATAAATCAAAATGAGAGGACTAATGATTTTAGACTTAATTAAATAAAGTTGGATTTATTTAATTAAAGAGGATGGTGTTAGACTTAAATTAAATAAAGATTAATTTATTTAATTTAAAGGAGATGACATTAGAGCTTAATTAAATAAAATGAACTATTTAATTAAAAGAGGATGATGAAGAGGATTAATTAAACAAAATGATTTATTTAATTAATAGGAGATAATGATTTAATTAGATAAAATTCATTTATTTAATTAAAAGATGGAATATGATGAATTTAATCAAATAAAGATTATTCAATTAAATGGCTAGTAAAGGAGATGATTCAGGACAAATTGGTGTTAGTAATTAGGATCAGGTGCATGTATATTTTACGTGTCTACAGTCTCACTATGTCATCTCTCCGCCAGTGTTGTCATCATCCCTAGGTGTGTCCTTATGACTGGGGCATATGTGACATACCAGAGTCCTATTGCTCCCAAGTGCTCCTAAAGCAACTCGTGCAAACCAGGATTCTGAGTCAATCTGCTCAAAATTCAAGACCTGTGCTCCCGTGAGTGTACTGGCTCCATGTCCTCCTGCATCAGTAAAGTCACCGCGTCAAGTTTCATAAAAAATTGAGGTCTTGTTTGGACTTTGCATGACCGAAACAACAAATGTGTTGTTCTTTGCAATGGTGTAATTGTTTGGAAATTCCAAACTGCGTCGTTAGAACCCTCTAAATTCCAAACTCCACCGCCATGGTGCAGTTTGACCGTGCATCAGTTTGTCCCTAAAACCTAAATTGTAAACTAGACCGTCATGGTGCTATTCGCATAGGCGGCATAGTTTGAAGCCTAAACCCGAATCTCTAAACTGGACCACCACGACACAAAACTCATTAGCAATGCACTTTAAGACCGCACGGCGCTGATTTAACACTTTCAGTGGCACCAAACAACACTGCTTGACTCAAGTTGACTTTGGACCCTAATAAATGGGCATGAAAGATGAAAAAACAAGTCAGGTAAGGGTCACATACCGATGGTCTTGCACCTGGTAGCCACTGGTACACTCGCACTCACTCTGAAACATGTCGTGAAAGCACACGTTGTGCCATCTCGAACAGTGGTCAGAGCTCAAAAGTGCTAAATCTCTAAAGGTTGAATGTGAAAATGATTTGGAAGTAGCCCGTCAAGGCCTATTTAAGCTTGAAAACTAGGGTTTTTTTACCCTGTTTAGCCGTCCAACTAGGGTTTTGGACCCCTGATCTTGTTTTCACCTAACCGAAGGTTGTTTTGCATCATTTTTTTTGCATTTTTGGCATCCTGGATCCTTTCTAGACCCGTCAGGCACCTTGTCCTCTTTTTTCATGAGATCACCCAAAAATCCAAATTTTCATCCAATCTCTCAAGGGGGCAGTATACCAGCATATTTCTTTCACTGGGGCAACAATGGGGCATCTGAAAAAATTGAGAAAATTTTGAATTTTGATCATGACAAGGTTATTCTTTGAACCAACGCAACAGGTGCATTGCTTCAAAGAGGGGCAAATTGTAGACACGAAAAATATACTAATTGATCCTATACACTTGATCCTGATTTACTAACACTAGTTCATTCTAAATCATCTCCTTTGCTAACCATTTAATCGAATAATCTTTATTTGATTAAATTCATCACATTTCATCTCTTAATTAAATAAATCAATTTTAGCTAATTAAGTCATCATCTCCTATTAATTAAATAAATAATTTTATTTAATTAATCATTTTAGCCCCTCTTTTAATTAAATAATTCACTTTATTTAATTAAGCTCTAAAGTCTTTCTATTAAATTAAATAAATTAATCTTTATTTGATTTAATCTAACATTATCCCTTTTAATTAAATAAATCAAACGTTATTTAATTAATTCTAAAATCATATTCCTCTCATTTTGATTTAAATTAATCCAAAAGTCTAAGTCAAAATTGTCAAATCATGATTATGCTAATCTTAATCCATCAAATCCTCTAAATTTTTCAAGTTGCTCATGAAAATTATTTTAATTGATTTATTAAATCTTTGTTTACTTTCAAAAAGACATCAAAAAGGGCATATTCTCCAAGTTTGAAAAATCCCTCCAAAAGCATTTGTACATCCAACAAGGCATTCAAGTTTCTTACATGTCCTTTGCCTTGAGCCAAGTGGCATTAACTTCATTTTCTTCTCCCTCCAACTTGTCATTTCATCAATTTTGAAATTCCACCTAATTTCATTTAATTACACAATGACCAAAATGTGCTCCACCTTTCTCCACTCACATGTTGACAAGTGGCTTCATGCTATTGGTTGGTCTTTTATCCCACATTCATCCATTTTTCCTCATCCTCCATCATTATCATCTATAAATAAGAGGCTCTCATTTGGATTTTGGATCCACAACTTTATGCAAAGTCATTATCTTGAAATTTTGAATTTTATCATCCATTGTTCATCCATTTTCATAGTTTTCTTCAAGTTTCATAGCTAGGTTATGCAGGAATTCCACCAAGGAGCATCAAATATTCATCAATCATCATTAAATCTTGCAAGGAATTGGGAAAGGGCCATTTTCCACATCAAAATGGCACCAATTCCCCCATGGGATTGAGAGTTTAATCATTTAAATAGGATTTAATAGCTTTTTTATCGAGTTCTTCATATTATTTCTTGTTTTATGTTTCAAATGGATTTCATGGGGAATGATGTTTCTAACTTGCATTTGGGACTAATTGTATGTTTGTTCTTCATGTTTTTGCAGGTCTAGGATCACCATTCACACTTATTAATCCATTCATATAATTTGATAAGTCATATACTTCAGCCAATTTACTAATTAGTGACTCAATGGAGTCAATCTGATCCTTGATATTTTGGTGGAGCTT
Organism: Sequoia sempervirens; assembly: GCA_007258455.2. Lineage (NCBI taxonomy): Eukaryota > Viridiplantae > Streptophyta > Pinopsida > Cupressales > Cupressaceae > Sequoia > Sequoia sempervirens. The sequence goes on along the minus strand of VDFB02000002.1, from coordinate 125,853,130 downwards.
GGCCATCTCAAGAAAAATTGATACAGAGCAATCACTTCATTTATGCAATCTTTAAAAAATTTCAAGCTTTCTTGTAGTTTATTGTGTTCACTAGCACACCAATTAGATACTTCTTTAAAGGTGGAAAAAGGGTCCCACCTTTATGGATGATAGGACACACAAGGGGATATGGAATCCTCTTAGTTCGCAACCATTACACTCAAGAAAACCCTAGAGATATCAATTCAAGGATAGGAATGGGAGAAATAGATCTGCAATAAGGGTGTCCTAGGGTATGATTAATGACTAAAGAGGGGTCACCACCAAGCTACGGCTTGGAAAGACTAATGATATGCAAGATCTAATGTCAAAACCTAATGCAATGCAAAGCTTTACTAAATGACCTAGAAATGCTTGTAAATCATAATAGAACGCTGAGAGATTAGAGGTGTGCATCTAGAAACCTGTAAGATCTTGAATGAATACTTGAGATTCCAAAACACACTAAAAATAATTTATGTTGGGACTCATATGCCAGTCTAGGTAATTTAGTCCCAGATTAGGGTTTCTGGGTGGGAACAGGAATATGGCAGAGATATGTTTGAAACACTTGAAATATAGAAATTTCACTGAACTAGGACTCATACACCAAAAGTGGCATATCAGTCTAGTTAGGATTTTCTAGAAAATTGAGACTTGAATCTAATCTTCAACCTCTACTTAATCTTCTCAATTTGATCTTTGGGTCTAAATTGTTGAATTCTAACCTGTAGATGTCCTTCAATGATAATATAGATGGTGTGACCACTTTGACAACTTTGAACACCTTGAAAACTTTCTCCAAACTTGCTCTTCAATATGTCTTCAACCTAGGTCTGCAAATCACACACAAAAGAGAGGGAAAAATGTTGGTTTGTTAGTGGAAAGGGGTTTGCCTTGGTCAAACCCCTTTTTTCTAATCAAACCTTGTAATGAAATGAAGGAATTATGAATGAACAACATGCACTATTACAACTCACCAAACCCAACAATAAAGTGCTACAAACATGTATGAAGTGGCTCCAATGGATGTAGATCTTCACTCTTGCTTGAATGTGATAGATCTTGACTTGAATTCTTGCATGAATCATGAGACCCTACATCACAATTGTTAGCTCAAAAACAAACATGATGCATGCTAACCTTGACATGATGCTTGATACTTGAATAATGCTCCAAAACACTTGATAAACAACTCTTGAAGACTCTTGAATGCTCTTATAAACACTTTGATGGTCTCATGAACTCAAATTCACCATAAGGAATACTCCCATGAAAGGATTGGATGAAAAAGACTGAAATAACCTTATATTTATACTTGTTTATGCCAAATTTCCTAAAATTACAACACTACAAGCCGACATCAGATCTAGGAGGATAAAATCTCACCAAAAATCTGAATTAAATTTAAGTTTGGGCCACACGGGGCTCATACACCAAAAGTTGTGTGAGTCCCATTAGGCTTAATTATGGGACACATTTTTCAAAAATGCTTAGACTCATGTGAAATCAGGATTGGGGCCCCGAAACCTAGGTGGGAACTATACACCCAAGGTGGTGTATGAGTCCCAACTCACTAAATCTGGGCCACAAAACCTAAAAAGACATGAATTATGATTGGATGTTGGTTTATGTCGGGATTATCCTCAAAAATATGCATTAATTAAGGCTTGTGGATGAAAAAAAAGGCCAAATAAGGCATAAAAAATCCCAAGTAATTAATGAAAACCCTAGATTAGTGTGAAAGTGTGGTATAACACTTTATAACACCCAAAATAAGGTACCATTAAGTCCATTTAGTTTACAATGGCCCAATACCTAATGTGAGTGTGTTAAACACACTATAACACTAAATCAAGGCCATATTAAGCTCCATCTAACAAGGAGGGCCCAAACAAATGTGAAAATGCAGAGAAGTACATTTTTTATCATTACATCTAGCCCCTACTTTAGTGAGAGGACCAACTTGCTTCAAACTAACACTAAAGTGGACAAATTTGCATCAAGAGGAGTTCAAATTTACCAATTCTAGTTAGATAGGATGACAATGATCAAGAGGGGTGATTAAGCCCCCAAGATCAAGATCCTATAGCAAACCAACATAGGCACAAAAGAAAACACATTTAAATGATAAATATCATCATCAAGGCACAAGCATACACTGCCAAAGGCATAAAGAAAAGCAAAAAATAAAACACAAGGGGTGTATCAAGCTTTGACCATTTGTCTCACATGTTGTGGATCAGATCTAAGTTGTTTGTCCAAAAATGCACACTCACTCTGAGGAAATAGAACTTCAAGTTGTTCACTAGGTGAGTATCCAAAGAGATGAGACGCATACACACACAGCCAGTATGCACTCACACACAAGCAAGTGGCTATGGTAAATTCATGCCTCGGTTTGGCTTTGAATCCAACCTGACCAAAGTTATACTTCTTGATAACTTTGATAAGGTTCCACACAACAATGAGCTTCGAGCTTCATGAGGCAAGCAAAACTTTGTACGTTTGTAACTCATGAACAAACAAGATGGCTCCATAGGCATGCAAATTGTGTTATGGAAGGTGGCCATATAACCAAAATTGTAAATGCAACATAGGGAACATTCAAAGGAGTATTTCTTAGTTCATGTAATTTCTTAACTTAGGGAAAATTGTGCTTAATGTCTTCACTCTAGGACCAATCAAAGAATAGAAGGTTTGCAACTTAGGGAATGCAATGTGTCACATCAAGCCACTAAGAGGAATATAATGTGCTAAGAGAGATCACTCTCTTGAAGGACATCACACCTAATGTCACCACAAAGTGAAATATGCATCATATGAAGTAAGAAGACTACACCATGAAACATGACATGCAAAAGAATAATGCCAATGTACGCCCCCACTTTAAAGAAATTTCTAAACACCATGTTGTGAGAAGTTACTTTAAAGTAGCAAATGACAAATGCTAACAATAAAGAGGACATGAGAGCTAACTTGGAAACCCCTATTCCAAGTCATATGTCTCCAAATAAAGCTACATCATGCAAAAATGAAAAAAGAGGGGTCCATGGATTCAGGGTCAATATGTTCTTGTTACAATATTTTTAGAGAGCTCAGAACTATCACTCTTCCTCAAATACTCATAGAACTAGAAGAATGACACAAAGAGAGAGAAAACAAATAAAAACCTTTTGGGTCAACATGGAAGAGACATGAATTTCTCCATGCCTTGTGTCATCCCAAAAAGGAAAAGCATAAGACCAATGAAAAGATAAAAGGAAAAGATTTTGGTTCAACATGGAAGAGACATGAATTTCTCGACGCCTTGCATCATTCCCAAAAGGAAAACACAAGACCAAAAAAAAATGTAAAAGGAAAAGGTAAAATATTTATGGCATAGAGAAGAATGTAGGTACAAATAGAGGAATGTCACAAAGATAGAGAGATACATCAAACAGAACATCACAGAGGATCACATTACGCACATGCAATCACATGAAAAATAAATAATGCAAAATATTAGTAAGGCACATGCAAGTCAACCTAATAGCAAGTCATTTGCATCCCAATCATGTGCATCGTATACATAAGGCAAACAACTAGCCAAAGGGACAATAGAAAGTTTTGAACTAGGACCATCACCAAGTTCAACACTCTTCCTAGGATAATTGTCATTTAAGCTCATAGAAGAGAAAAACAATGTATTAGATTCATTTTGCACCTCTTTTTCAATTTTGGAAATCTCCTCATCGTCATCTAAATTAATCATGATAGGAGGTCTAATGATAATGTCCAAATAAGTCTTTGGCTCTTGTTGCGATTGTGGTATATTATCTTTTTGTTGCGCCGAGGGAGACTCGTCATGTATTGCTTCTGTCAAGTTTGGATCTTGATTTTCTTTGTTTGTTTCTTCATTTAACCTTCAAGCAAGGGAATGACGTCTACACCTATGCTCTCTAGCACTTTTGTTTCTTTTATTATGACTTTCAAGTTGCATTTGTGTAGGAGGAGGTTTATCAACCATAGGTTTCTTTTCTTCCCTAGGGGGAGTAATGGAAGGAACCATGGAAGGTTGTTCAACCACTTTCTCTTTAACTTTGTAAACTTGTTTTATCCTAGGAGGTGTGATAGGATTTTTTTGACTATCTCTTGGTATTTTGTAGGAAATACGCAAAGGATCTATCTTAGGTTGGTCTTGGTTGTTTGGAATTTCTTTAGGTTCAATCATGGTTTCGTTAATGATGGTAGGCTTGGTCAGAGGCGGAGGCATGTTTGCAAGGGATAGTTTTTCTATGCATTTTTCTTTGAACTTTTGATAGGATTTTAAAAACATGTCTTCTCAAGGTTTTATAAGTTCTATAGGCTTAGGCCAAAATAAATCTAATGAAAATTTTCCACAGGAAGACAAAGGGTTAAATTCACTATGATGCATAGTGGAAATTGCATTGTCAAAGGAGAACTTTAAGCATTTATGCATGACCAACGGGATGACTTCCATGGAGTGTAGCCATGGGTGACCAAGCTTCACACAGAATTGGTCCAACGTTGATATTTTGGAGAATGAGACATCTAATGTTTTTGGTCCTATTTGTAAAGGTAAGGTGATTGATCCCATCGTAGGGCAAGCGAAACCGTTATGCATCTTTATCCATCCTTGTGTATTATCATATGTTTCTTGATAGAGCTCATGCACAAGTAGGAATTCCTCAGTGATCATTTTCTCTCCACAAATGGGATCAATTAATATCTCATTAGTGGGCTTATCATAGATTCGGCTGACTATGTAAAGAGGACCATAGGTGCATTTCTAATGATGTCTTTAGATGAGAAAGCAATGTAAAGAGGATTTTTAGTTCGGCCCTTACAAGGTTGAGTTTCAATCAACACAATGAAATCTTTTTCAATATTATCCATAGGACCTTGTTCAATGTTATCCATAGGACTTTGTTGAATTTTATCCATGTTCTCGTCATCTGTGTCAACATTCATCACATCATTCTTTGAAGTTTCATTAGCTTTGATAAATGAAATATTATGTTTTGGCATGGGGTTGGTGAAGATTTGAAAATTTTGGTTAGGAGTGGAAATGGACTTATTTCCTTGGTCATTAACACCTGCAACTAAAAGATGACTGGAATCAATGAGGTCTTCCACAAGATGTTTAAGACGCTTGCAATGTTCCATATCGTGTCCATTTTTTTGATCATAATGTAAATAAGCATTTGATCTAAAACTCGGAGGTAAAGGTTTATTAGAATTGGGAGATTTAACGGGAGGCAAGGTGATCATTTTCTATTCTAAAAGTTGTGACAATGTGTTATGAAGGGTATCGAGTAGGGGAGTGAATTTCCTTTTCGGGTCCCTATAGTTAAAGGGTATCATCGCGTTTACAACAATGAGGGCCCAAAAAAATGTGAAAATGTAGAGTACATTTTTTGTCATTACAACTTCTATGATTATTTTATCATTCAATTTTATTATGGCTTCTTGTTCTACCTTTTTCTCCAAGTGAGAGGAATGATCCTTGAAGGAATCCATCAAAATCTTTAGTTTTTGTTTCGGAGGTAAAGAAACATCAGCGTTTACTTTCAATAACCCTTCCTGAATGATCATTACAACATCATCAACCAATTCACTTTTCTTGACATGTTCTTCTAAAATTTCTTTCCTTAAGGAGTTATGTAGAATATCACCAAGTTGAAATTTGTGAAGAGGAGACATATTGGATAGATCTACCTAGCCTTCATGAGTGGGAATGTGTAGAATTTGAGGAGTTATTACTAGTTGGAACTGTATTTACAAAGATAGTAGTTCTTTGAGAGAATCTAAAGATGAGTAACTTTGACCACTTAGGTTTACCCACAAAAGCATATTGCTTCTCCACAATCTTCTCTTTTGTATCTTGAACATTCTCAAGATTATCTTCATTCATCTTCTCATTACTTTCTAAATTCTTTGGAGGGGCAGCCGGAGGAGGAGCACCAACTTCACCTTGACTTTTAGTGCCTTGTGTACTTGTAATAACCAGAGGATCAGTCTCCTCATTTTTATTTTTATCACCAATAGTCACATTACCTTCAAAAATTTATAGATCAATGTCCCAAGTGGACACATTAGGAATATCTTGCAGGATAGATTCATCTGGATAAGTATGATCCATACTCATCTTTATCTCCTCAAGGATCTTGATTTTCTTCTCTTCAGAGCCTTTTTCTTCTTACTTTTCTATCTCAATTTCAGAGACAACTTGTAATTTATGTACATCTGAGATGCCTTCTCCTTCATGTTGTCTAGAGGGTCCTTGCATTTCTTTTTGACCATATATATTTTCTATATTTGTATTTTTTGGAGGATCTTGTGATGCACCATCAACATTACCTTTCATCTCATCAATGATTTTCATTGCAGTGTCCTCAGTTTCATTTTGAATTTTCCTTTGTACATCCTCATCTAATCTTATTAGAAGATCTACTCTCCTCTTGGTATGAAGCTCTTTAGCTTGTCTCCAGGTGATATTTTCTTTTTCTTCTTGAGAAACAAGGATCTTAGTTTTATCAATTTCTTTTAGTTTCAAATCTTCATCAAATTTAATTGCATCTTCTCTTCTTTTCCTTAGAGCATCAACAAGGCTATCTACATCCTTGTCTATAATATCTTTGAAAGAGACATTCTACATCAGCATATACTCAATGGCAGATTTTTCAGTTATTTTTTTATCTCCCAGAGGAACATCAGGATGCAACATCATTGAATCATTTAATAAATTAAACTCCACTATTCCATTTAGTATTGTTCCAAAGACAAGAGTGTAATGTGTGGTTGGAGGAGCCTTTTCATTCTTTTCTTTATCAATTTTTTTCCCTTTCTTTTTATGTAAGGAGATTTCTTCTTTTTTACCTTGACTTGCCCCTTTCTCTCTTTTCTCTAAAATTGAAGATTTCACTTCTTCTACTTCAATATCCTCAATATCATCTGACTCTTCCTCATTTGACTTTTCTCTTTTTTCCTATCTTTTAGGCCTCGCATGTCCACTTTTAGTGGCCTTTTTCTTCGAAGTGATTTGATATTTGAATTTTCTTTTACTAACAAATGTTTGAGTTGATTCTGAAGTCGCTGGAGAAAATGTAACAATAGGAGAGGTTCTACCTAATCTCCTTGGACCAAGACTAGCTTATGGAAGAGTAGGTTTGACTTTGGGAGTCTTCATAGGAACATCATGTTGGACTTGTCGTTGCACCAAAAGATCAACCTATCGATGCCCGATACAAGCTTCAATTAAGAACCACATGAGGTGGTTAGACCATGTCACAAACCCAAGCGCTAGTGCTGCAAGGAAGACCAAGGGTCACACCTTGCAACAGTCCCCCCCAGTACAAGCATGGGGTTTTAACCTATGACTAGATTTGATACCAATTGTTGGACTTGACGTTGCACCAAAAGATCAACCTATCAATGCTTGATACAAGCTTCGGTTAAGAACCATAGGAGGCAGTTAGACCATGTCACAAACCCAAGCGCTAGTGCTACAAGGAAGACCAAGGGTCACACCTTGCAACACATCATATGTACCTCTTGGAGAGGTACCCAATATCTTGTAAAGACCCTCTTTTCTTTTAATTTAAGAGTAAGGTGGAGCACCTATTTCCTTCAACAATTTTTTGAATTTATTTTCATTGGTTTATTCTCTCTCTTTTTGGTAAATTTCATCCATGATCTCTCTATACGTACCAAATATTTTTATTTTAAGATCTTTAGGTTTTGAAAACATAATATCTATGTAACTTTACACAAATCCATTGTCAACCTCATAAGGTAGTTCAGATATCCATACAGTTCTAAGTTCTAATACTTCCATAAAATAATGATCCTTGTTTACCATAAAGGTTATCTCATTTTAATATTTTCAGACCAAACTAGATGGTATCTTGTATCTCCCCTACAACTCTTGTTGCAAGTTTTTAAAGAAACTCTAATACATGGTAGTATATGATTTTTAATCTGAAAAACCATCCATATGCTTCTTGATTTGTGCAACTATCGGAGTGAATTTATCCCACATTTTTCCTTTGAATCCAAGTAATTCATTTAGGAAGAAAAAAAGTAAGACATATGATCAAGGAACCAAACCTAAAGTTGTACTTGTTCTCCTTTGTTCTTTTCAAGTTTTCCATCAATTGTTCTCTTAATAGCTCACATAGGTCAACATTGGCATTTTATTTCACCATTTGATGAGTGATGTGACTTATTGTGGTAGTATCAGACCCTTCCCTATTTGTGAAATAGATTTTTTTTTTGCAATACCCATTGTAGCATATCAAACACTGGGATCTATTGTATCTTTTACTATTAGGTCTCTCTTATAAAAATTTGCATCAGTGAGTTCCATAATAGTTTCATTCTTTATAGATTTCCACACTAGGGTTGGTCCAAAGGTGGAAAGACCAATAAGCTCCATAATAGCATCCTTGGTGGTCAAGTAGGGTTTGTCTAACCACATGAAATTGTCACGATTATGGATCAAGATGATTCTTACTCATTCCTATCTTTTACAAAATTTTGGAAAGTCTTTCCAGATGTCCAACCCTTTTGCAACAATGTTCTGATACGTTGGCTTGTATTCTCCACTCTCATTTAGTATCTAATGTTGAACCATTTCAAATGAATATGTATGTTTAATTTCATTTATCTAAGCATGGATATAATTTCTTACATCCTCACAATACACATCCACTGGAATCTTTGAAAATGCCCCATCTTTTTCTACCTCCATTTATTTGAATGAAAATTTCTTCTATTCGGGCCTTGTCCTCTTAGTAATATCAATCAAAATTGGTGTAGCCATGATACCTCTTTCTGATACTAGGGTTCTGTATAAGCAAAACCAGAAAAATACCTAAAAAATATTGTTAGGGTTTGCTCACAACATACAAAGAGTCTTCTTCTCTTCTTCCTTAGCACTAGCATACACTTGATACTTTCAAATGAGATTAATTCAATTAAATTAGGAACTAAATATGTTTCACACCAACCCTAGTTATTTTGTAATAAATGCACTTAAATTTTCTTTTGACACGTAACAACTTTTTATGATCTAAGATATTACAGAGATCAAGGATCCTTTATGACACTTTTCAAAAGGTGTGATTGCTCCAAAGGAATGAACAATCAATTTCATATTGAAAATTACAAAATTATGTTTAAGGTTTCAGCATCTTATACATTTCATGGGTTTGACAGAAACTAAAATTGCAAATCCTCCTGAATCAATACTCTTTTTCCTTAGTTATCAGAGGACTCATCTACACCATGCTAAGGTATTGGTGCAGGAGCACCTACACCTCATCCTCCTTTTTTTTATCATTTGATGGAAATAGATGGTGAATAAGTTAGAATGAGTATTTTGAGGTCTTTTTTCTTTAATAATGTCTAACAATACCATTAGTCATGAATTAGGATGAGTCTTTAATATTAGGAGTCAAAAGTGTGAAAATTGCAATCTTGCACAAATGTTGCTCTTATAGCCTATGAAGGAAAAAAACTTGAATATATATATATATATGAACATGAAAGATTGATGTCTTGATGATGTAATAAGGTTGTCACAAGGTCATTTGAATTCTTTTTGAAGTATTAGGTGATAGGAGTACAAAACTGCTTCAAAAAATGCAATATTTTCATGTTATCAATTGTTGTAATCTCAACATTATGTTGTAATCAGCTTAACCAACCATTCCTTATTCAAAAAAATGGTTAAAGGACCATTGGGGAAGGTGGAAACAAGCTTAAAAAATCCTCCATTTGGTCGGGAGATGATTGATACTGGCATTTTTGGATATTTGAAGCAAATAAACTCTATTTTTCTGATATTTTCCAGCATTTTTCACTATTCTCATGCTTGGTACAGTCTGTAGCATTATTGTACAACATCATAATGCATATGGATTGAAAGGGGGAAGAGTCTACTTTAATTTGGTGGTGATTTGGATTTTTTTCATTAAGTATCAACAAAGTTACATCCATTTTAGTGAAAGAGGGTCAGAAACCCTACAAAACAAGGGTTTTGATCACAAAATGTCAATAATTCACCATTCCACTATGGGAAAATTATGAAACTTGGTGGAATGGTGGATTTAAGGGTCCTCTTCATGATTCAATTTGTTTCAGAGTGTAATATGGAGTCTTGCAATAATTATTTGATGCCCTAGCACGGGTGCCTTGTAACAGTCTAAAAGTGATCATTTGAATGCTTATTTTGTTGTTTTCTGAATGTTTGAGTAACAATGATTGATGGAAGGGATGTACAGGGTCTTGGGGAACACTTTGAAAATTGTTAAAGGCTTAGGGGTGTTGGGGTGATCCTTGACAATCCAAAACTTTCTTTGCACAAGTCTGAATTAGGCCTTCTTTTGGCTTGAAGGGCAGTCCCTTGAGGCATCTGCTTGTGGTATTGAGTCTTATGATTTTGGGAATTTGTAAGGGTCTATGTTGGATTTCTAAAAGAAATATTTTTTCTCTATTTATTTTCTTTAATCATTTTTTATCATGACTATCCTAGTGGGCAATGCTACAAGGAATGCATGGGCTAGTTGGAAGCGATGGAGGAGTGAGGGTTTCTATGAGCAAAGTCTGGTTGTTTGTTCATGATTTTTCATATTGAGAGTGTCCAAATCATCCCCAAGTCTTGTAGTGATGTCTGGTTGTGTGAATCAAGTTATATGATCAGATTTCCTTATTGAAGGGTATAGTTGAATAAGTGTGTCAAGTTGGGTGCTTCCCCTGCCACTCTACATCAAAGTGGTATCAGATCATCAAGGAGTAGATTTTTTTTCATTTTGCAGGTTGAAGAAGAAGGTGAAGAGGCAAGGTTGACAAGATGCCTCCAAAGAAGAATGATATGGCTAAAGAGATGAAGGAGATGAAAGATATACATGCTAAGGAACTTAGAGAGTTGGAGGAAAGAATCATAGCCTTGGAGACAAACAAAAGAAGGGAAGTGGAGGAGAGTGAGTCAGATGGAGAGGAAGATGATGATTTTGAAGATGTGGAAGAAGAGCTTACTCTAGAGGATCAAATAATTGCAAAGTTATTGAAGGCAGTAAAGAATGACAATCCTAAGGTAAAAATTGATGTTCCTAAGTATGGTGGTAGTTTAATTGATGAATAATTACTTGACTGGATTGCTACATTAGATAATCATTTTGAATGTGATGAGGTTCCTAAGGAGTAAATAGTAAAAATTTCAAAGACAAAGTTGCAAGGCCATGCTTTGGTATGGTGGGATTACTTTCAATCTAAGAGGAGAAAGCAAGGAAATTCTAAGATCACATCATGGGACAAGATGATATCAAAACTCAAAGGTAAATTCTTACCCAAGGATCATCAAGTTCAAATGTTTAAGAAATTGCAAAGCTTAAGGAAAAAGGAAATGGATATTATGTCTTATACTGAGGAGTTTTATAAATTGATTTTAAGATCTAGTCATCATGAGAATGAGGATGAAAAAGTTGCAAGATACATGGGTGGTTTAAGATTAAACATACAAGATGAATTGCTTTTGGCTAACCCTAGAACTGTAGAGGAATGTTATCAAATGGCAATCAAGGTGGAGGAGAAAAATAAGAGAAGGCAAGACAAGGAAATTAGAGGTAGAGGTAATGCATCAAGAGGAAGAGGATCCATGCCTAATACAAAGCTAACTAATGAGAATCAAGAAGATTCCATGAAAGGTCAAGAGCAATCTGATTTTAGAGGTGGATGGAGAGGCACAAGAGGCAGATTTGGTGGAGGTAGGAATTCTAACAATGTGTTTTTAGGAAGATGTTACACTTGTAATGAATTTTTCCATCCATCTTTCAAATGTCCTGAGAAGATTGGTGATTCATCAAGTGGAAGTAAAAGTGATAAAAGGGTATAACTTGTGCAAGAGGATGAAGTGGAGAGTACTGGTTCATCAAGTCGTCCTGTTGATCCTAAGTTTGGAGAAGCCTTGATGCTACACAAGCAACTTTTGAAGACTTCCAAAGAAGTGGAGCCATTGCATAATAAGAGGTTATTCAAAACCACTTTCAAGAGTAAGGGAAAGGTATGTAAATTAGTGGTTGATTCTAGCTCAACTAAAAATATGGTGTCACGTGAGATGGTAAACAAGTTAGGCTTGAAAAGAATTCCTCATGAATGTCCTTATTAAATTTCATGGTTAAATGATGACCAATCTTTATTGGTGAATGAAAAGGCTATTGTGTATTTTCAAATTGGTGGTTATCAAGATAGTGTTGTGTGTGATGTCCTTCCAATGGACTGTTGTCATTTGCTTTTAGGCAGACCTTGGCAATATGACAAGAGAGCTTTGTATGATGGTAGGGAAAATACCTACACTATAGTTAAAGATGGTTGTTCTTTTGTGTTGACTCCTCTTGTAGAAGATGTTAAAGGTAATGCAAAGGTAATAATGTGTGGCAAGAAGGAACCTATAAATGTGATAAAGGAAGACAAGAAATATAATCATGTAATCAGTCCCAGGTTTGCTAATTTAGAAGCAGCGGGTATGAGGTTTGATGCAGCGGTAAAAGAAGTGTTGACAGTGAGTTTGCATGAAAGTGTGTTAGTAGGAGCCATTGAATACCCTGTAGTCAAGAGAAAGGTTGAGAAACAAACAAATTTTGCAGGTGCAAAGGTATATAAGCCTAATTTGACAGTGGTAAAGCAAGATAAAGGGGTAGTGAGTGAAAGACAAGCAAAATAGGGCAGTAAAGATAGTTGCAAGCATAACGGTGACAAAGGGAAGAATAAAAATCACAAAGTTACTAATCCTTGTTTGTTTACAGGTGTATACCATCATAAACAATCAAATCTTGGATAGGGAAAAGATACAGGACTATTTGCAGGTCTGAGGACAGAAGAAAAGGTAAATACACATGTGAATACATTCCAAAATGCTAGAAGTGCATGGCAGTTTGCAATTCTAGTCTACATGAACCAGTGGAGTGGCTTTGTGGATCAGTGGACCTTGTTTGAAGCTTGGATATAGTGGTATCAAACACAACTCATGAGGCATGAGTCTTTTCTAAGGGGGGTTTATGGAGCAGGAGCACCTACACCTCATCCTCCTTTTTTTTATCATTTGATGGAAATAGATGGTGAATAGGTTAGAATGAGTATTTTGAGGTCTTTTGTCTTTAATAATGTCTAACAATACCATTAGTCATGAATTAGGATGAGTCTTTAATATTAGGAGTCAAAAGTGTGAAAATTGCAATCTTGCACAAATGTTGCTCTTATAGCCTATGAAGGCAAAAAACTCGAATTTGTATATGAACATGCAAGATTGAGGTCTTGATGATGTAATAAGGTTGTTTCAAAGTCATTTGAATTCCTTATGAAGTATTAGGTGATAGGAGTACAAAACTGTTTCAAAAAATGCAATATTTTCATGTTGTCAATTGTTGTAATCTCAACATTATGTTGTAATCAACTTAACCAACCGTTCCTTATTCAAAAAAATAGTTAAAGGACCATTGGGGAAGGTGGAAACAAGCTTAAAAATCCTCCATTTGGTTGGGATGATTGACGTTGGAATTTTTAGAGATTTGAAGCAAATAAACTCTATTTTTCTAATATTTTCCAGCATTTTTCACTGTTCCCGTGCTTGGTACAGTCTATAGAATTATTGTACAGCATCCTAATGCATATGGATTGAAAGGGGGAAGAGTCTAATTTAATTTGGTGGTGATTTGGCCTATTTTCGTTAAGTATCAACAAAGTTACATCCATTTTAGTGAAAGAGGGTCAGAAACCCTACAAAACAAGGTTTTTGATCACAAAATGTCAATAATTCACCATTCCACCATTGGAAAATACTAAAACTTGGTGGAATGGTGGATTTAAGGGTCCTCTTTATGATTCAATTTTTTTCAGATCGTAATATGGAATCTTGCAAGAATTATTTGATGCCCTAGCACGGGTTCTTGCCTTGTAACAGTCTGAAAGTGATCATTTGAATGCTTATTTTGTTGTTTACTGAATTTTTGAGTAACAATGATTGATGGAAGGGATGTACAGGATCATGGGGAACACTTTGAAACCTGTTAAAGGCTTAGGGGTGTTGGGGTGATCCTTGACAATCCAAAACTTTCTTTGCACAGGTCTAAATTAGGCCTTCTGGTGGCTTGAAGGACAGTCCCTTGAGGCATCTGCTTGTGGTATTGAGTCTTGTGCTTTTGGTAGTTTGTAAGGGTCTATGTTGGATGTCTAAAAGCAAGATTTTTTGTCTAGTTATTGTCTTTAATCAGTTTTTATCATGACTTTCCTATTGGGCAGTGCTACAAGGAATGCATGGGCTAGTTGGAAGTGATGGAGGAGTGAGGGTTTATATGAGCAAAGTCTGGTTGTTTGCTCATGATTTATCATATTGAGAGTTTCCAAATCATCCCCAAGTCTTGTAGTGATGTTTGGTTGTGCGAGTCAAGTTGTATGATCAGATTGCCTTATTAAAGGGTATAGTTGAATAAGTGTGTCAAGTTGGGTGCTTCCCCTGCCACTCTACATTAGGTATAGAATCATTCTTCATTTTATTTTATTCCTTCATTTTCCAAAAATTTTTCATCTCCTTCTTTCTCTATAAAATGATAGGCTTCTTTTAGGGAGAAAAATATCTTAAACTCTTTCCCTTGCAGAAACTAGCAATGTGTCCTAGTTTATTGTAATTGTAGTAGATAGTACTGGCTTGCAGAGCAAAATTGCTTCTTCTCACATTATATTTGCAATCAGTGGCAATATGAAAAAACTTGTTGCATGTGTATAAATAGCCTTAGAAGGATTGAGAGGTCATAGCATTGTTCCTTACAAATTTACTTTTACATTCATTAGCCTTGTGGCCAATTTTTTTACAAGCATAGCACTAACCATGAAATGATTGAGTGTTCAAAGAATTGTACCTTGAAGGCCTGAAGGAGTTCTAAATCATTTTTCTTCTACATTCAACTACCTTATGACCAAACTTATTACAAGCATAGCAGTTACCATTGAATCTAGTAGGAGAAATTGTTTGGGAGCGGGCTTTCGGTAGTTCTTATTTTTGCTCCGGAAGAGAATGAATCTACCTTCTTTATTGTTGTCATGATTTATCATTGCATCTCTGAAGGATGTTTCCTTAGGAATTTTTATGCACTCTTTCTCCTTCCTTTAGTCAAACTATCCTTCTGCTTTGAAGTTATCATACAAATTTGTAGATGCATTGATTAAGGGACTTTTCCCTTTTTCAAAACCTAGTCTAGATTTCCCTTTTGAGGGTTTTTCAGAATTAATTGACTCATCAAGAATTTCAAAGCCTCCTCTTATTTTTAGACCTTTGGGTAAAAGTATAATTTTTTGTCACACTTTATAAAGAAAACAGCCAACACTAATCCAACTTTTAAACTTGAATCACAAAAAAGTGGCATGTATGTTTTGAATTTTGAAATGATGTAAAGTAATAAAATGTGTATTTTTTAGTATATTTTATGTTTGTATTTTTTTGAAAAATTAAAAACTATTTGAATATAGTTTTCCATAAATTTACGGTATAATTTTGTTGCTGGTAAAATGTTGAAAAATGAAGTTACATGAGATGTCAATCTTTATATAGTAAAAAAAAAAATTCCTTCAAATTTTTTGTGTATTTATAACTTGAAAATTTAGTGCATGGATATATTTTTTTTTCAATTTTGATAAATATATATTTTTAAATAAATATTAAAATGTGTGTATTAAAAAATAGTTGTTTCCACTTGACATCAACTTTCATATTAACTATTTATCTAAAATAGAAAACAAATTATACCATCTTGATATAGATTCTTTTATCTAGCGCATCATATTTTTAGAAAAACAATAATAAGTTTTAGTATTTTTCATGACATGGTAATCAACCTAATATTTTTTTGTTGATAACCTACTTTTAGTAAAAATAAAATATAAAATATAAAGAATAGTTAAACTATTAAAAAATATATATTTTTGAAAGCTACACTTATGGATCTACAAAAGGATATTTTTATATTATTTTAAAAATGGTATTTACATGACTAGGAGTTGTCAAAACATCAAGTTTTTAAAATAATTTTATTTTTTTGATAAATTGGCTTTAAAGTGGTGCTACATATGCACTTATCTAAAAAAAATAGTTGGAAAATTTAAGGACATATCGAACTTGGCTAGAATTAATCTTACTAGATCACATGTTTGAAAAAAAAGTGATTTAAATAGTTAGAAATACTTAAATTCAGTTGTGTTGATAATTTGGCCTAAAGTGTGACACAAATTTATACTTTTACCCCTTTGTCAATTTTTTCTTTAGCTTTTTCAAGTTATTTTCTTAGGGATGCAATTTCTTCCTCAAGCTTTAAGCATTCATCAGTCTTGTCATTGAACTTGATATTCAGAAAATCCTCAATCCTCTTGCCTTCTTCAACTTTGACTTTTAAATTTGAGATCATGTATTCAACTTCTTTGGCTTTCATTTCACATCCATTGCCTCCTTCTATTTGAGCTTTCAGTTTTCTAATTTATTCTTTTTGATTCTTTTTATCTTTTTCCTTCAATTTATCTATTATCTCTTTTGATTTTTCCAGTATGCACTCATATTTGAAATTTTGCAACCTTGTTGCATCTAAATCTTCAAGAGTAGACTGGAGTTATCCTTCAAAATCTACTTCACAGTCTTTTGGATTGAGATCCCAACCTTTAGGTTCCATTGATTCTAGATCTTGTTCTAGAATAAATATATCATTGATTTCTACAATAGACCCCATGTGTTCAAGAGTAGGATCAACCTTAGTTGTTAAGCTCCTCAAGGCACTTGGCTCTAATACCAATTATTGAACACAATGATGTGCTAAGGGGGAGTGAATCAGCATATATTTTAACTTAACCATTTCCATTTTTCAAGTTAACAACTCATCACATAACCGAAAAGAATATAAAAAAACACATTCATCACATGAAGACACTAGGATTTTTACATGGAAAACCCAATGAGGTAAAAACCACTGTGAGGATTAACTCACAATATATATAGTTGTACTATAAAAAAGTATATATGCTTACACTTTTACATTATGCTTTTGGCCCCTAATTTATTGGACTTAATTAAGCTTCTAATTTACCAAATTATGCATTCCAAAGCCTAAGTTCTACCATTTTCCAAATGGGGAACCAATTAAACAAATGCATTCAATCATTAAATTTCCTCAAATCAAGTGTGTCCTAGAAATTCAGCCCAAGACCCATTCGCCCAAGGGTGAATGGGTCCCCCTCCTTAGCCAAGACCTAAATTAAAATATGTTATTGGTGGTATTTTAATATCTAAAATTCAATTATGAAGTGTAACTTTGGGAATCTAATTTTAGATAAATTATATAAACACCTTTAAATACCTAGTCATTAAATATCATTTGAAATATAAGCAATGTGATCTAGCAATTCAAGAGAAAATATTATTGTCAAGAGCATTCAAGAGCAAGACAAGAGTAGCCATTAGAGGAGTCATTACAGCAATTCAAGTTCCAGCATCATGTCAAAGTTTGTGTGTTCATGTTATGTGAAGGCTAACATTGTTGTAGGTCTCTAAAAATCCAAGCATTCAAGCATTCAAGCAAATCAAAAAAGCAAGATCCACTACCCTTGAAGAGATGTGTATGTCTTTAGTCTTTCAAGGAAGCCATTGAAGGGTGGTGAGTTTCAACATTGTGTTCTTTCATCATTTCCTTCCTTTCCATTCAATTTTTTTATCATTGGCATTTCCATTGTGCAAGTGGAAACACTAATATGGGGTTTTACTAAGGAAATCCCCTATAGGGTACAACATTTTCCCTCTTTATGATTGTGTAGGTTGCAGGTTTGAAGTGGATTGAAGAGAGATTGAAGATCCATTTTTCATTATTGTATTTGTTGTCATCAACCTTGTCAAGGCATGGAAACTCGCCTATAGGATTTATTTATGACATTCTGACTGTGCAATAGACATAGAGTATAAGTTAAGATCCGACATCAAAGGACCCAAAAAGTTGAGTAGAACACCCTTACAAGGACTCAGTAGCCATATGGCAACTTTGTCCTTGTAGGCCTAATAGAACCAAATTTTTTGGGCAGGTACATAGTCATCTGCACCTTCTAGATCTGTCATAACTTTATTGTTTCTATTTATGAATTATCAGATAATTACATTTATTGCATTAGGTCATCTAGTTTAATTATGGTAATCAATCACAATCATTTCCAAATCATTTCTATCCTCAAAAGGATACAAATCTAGATATGATTGGATCACCATTGAGGTTGATATTCAATCTATTCACCTTGCTAATTTGTATCCCAATGAAACATATAGAAATGATAAAAATACACTTTGGCTTTGGTACATTCAATTTAGGGTCATCACATTTTTATGTTCCAATAGCTCGCTACTTATTAAGAATTACAATGATTAAGGCTCATTGCCTAAAGACTTGTAGACTAAGGTGTGTAGAATTAGAGAAAGATACAAAGGCCCTGATGAGACTCACTTTCTCAGAGCAAGATACATGAAAATTAGAATGAGAAAATTGATTATGAACTACCTTGAAGAAGCATCTAACACATGTTGAAGTTGCAGTCATTGTTTCATACAATTTTCCCTTCACACTAATTTTGGACACTTCATCTCTTTCATTTTTATTTATCTCACATCACTATCAATCATCACCTTCACAAATAAATTTAGTCTTCTATATATATCCTCTACAACACTTCAAAAAAATTATTAAGTCAGCTCCATGATGACCTTTAGAAGAAACTCTTGAAATCTCATTGGTCGGCTTCAATTATTTATAGTATTTGCAAGAGAAATAAATGTGGATTAGCACACAGTATTATAGGATCCAAACACATCTAAACACATTCTCCAAAATAGGATTAACTTATCAAGATCAACCGCTAAGAAAGAAACAAGTCATGTCGGCTCAAAAGGTATCAATACTATCAACATTATCACTATTTGTCCTCACATGGCTAGGGAGATACCAAAATAATTATGTGGACAAATATGTACAAGCATTGTAGACCATGCACAATATTCATCCAAACTTTTCCTGAAGTATTTGATCATAATGTGCTAGCACAAGAGGAGAAACCCATTGACAATATAGGAACAGAGCTTTCTGGACAAGTTGTAGAAAACTGTTATTTAAAAACTGATCTTGTGGAACACAAAAACACCTAAGACTTACAAGGAATAACTCATGCCCCTATGTGAAAATATTCCCAAGTCTACATGGTCACATCTATCTCACTGGAGGAATGTGGAGTATTTCAACAAGCCTTTAACATTATATTGCTTAGACCGAAACACTGTTAGCTCTAACTCTTTTTGTGGAAGCTGGAAAGACTTTATTTCTTGGATATAATTCCTTCACAACACAGCCAACTTATCTCTTGAATTGTAATATAAGAACTTACTCTGTGGAAGGATGCAAACCAAAAATTCATGACTATGTTATAGTGAATACATTGTTGATACATTTTCCAGTCTTCTACAACTTATCTTAGTGTGTGGTAAACCAGTCACGAATTATATTATCGTATACATGTAGGGAACATATTGGAACAAGTGTACTAACCACCACATCACTCATTATGTACCAGTCAAATCACCATTCATACATCTAACTGTATTGTTGACTATAATTCTACACTTGCACTATCTCTGGAATATGTATAGACTTCATCATACACATCTAACATCAATGATATCCCATAATAGGTTGACATCAATAAAAACACCTATTACCAACAAGTATCTCAATCTTAGCCTCTACTTTGAATAAGGGATTATTTCTAAGATACTTTTCCACCTTTAGCTCTTCCCCTTGTTTATTTGAACTACTTTCTTTGTGTAATCCAAGAGAAATTGCACAAATTCTTTCATAATTTCCAAGGATTGAGAAAGTATTTCAATGGTATTCTATATCTTAATGAACTTTAGCTCCACATAAAATCCTCCTCTCTCCATGCCTCTTAACTCTCTTTTCCACTTATAAGATTTAACGACTCTCTCCGAGGGTAATTATTCATTTCCACTTGAATGTGTTGTTTGATTGAAGCTAAAATATACTCATAAATCCAAAACATTCCAAAAAATGATGAACAAGATCTAATAAAAATTTGATCTTGAAAAGAAGAAAATGGTGTACTCTCTTTACACTTCTAGGGTTTTGGACCTGAAAGGAGAGAGACAATTTTCTTACTCTTCACTCAAGAACAAACCCTTGAGATTTCATTGCACTAGAGATTGAAATCTGGAAAACGGCTATCCTAGGGGCTTGAATGATGTCTAATGAGGAGTTCACCACCAAGTGTAAACTTGGAAAAGACAATGAATTTCAAAACACAATGTGATATGCAAAATGACCTAGAAAGATGAATAAAATGCAATAAAAAGTTATGAAACTAGAAATGTGCACCTGGAAACTTGTTGGAGATCGAATGGAGCTCTAAAATCCTAAAAAATGTTGATTTTTAAACCTAGTGGGACTCATTCATCATTCTAGGTGAGTCAGTCCCAGATGTTGATCTCTACACAGGATCAAGTTTCAACCAAATGGGTATCCAAATATGCAAAGATCTCCAAAAAAACACCTAGAGTGGGACTCATTTTCCACTATTGGCGAATGAGTCTAGTTTGGATTTTTTAGGAATTCAAAGTTTGGATCTCCTCTTCTTAGTTTTCTCTTTTTGTTCCTCTAGGTTCTCGGATCTAAAACTGCCAATTTCGAGCCTGTAAGTGACTTTTTGTGAATATTTTGACTTTGCAAGTAGGAAGATGACTCCAAAAAGTTTGAAACCTATTCTTCAATCATCTCCAAGCCTTCAAGGCACCTAGATCTACAATCACAATAAGAAAGAGAACAAAAGTGTTGATTGTTAGGGAATAGAGGTTTGCCTTGGTCAAACCCCTTTTTGGAAATTAAACCAAATGACGAAATAAGATAATGAAGAATGAACATGAAGTAATGCAATTAGAACCTTTTCATGATGATGGATCTTGAATTTCTACAAGAATTGATGAATAATCTTGCTCTTGAATGTCTTAGAAATGATCTTGTAAGCTATCTTGATGACCTTGTGAAGATTTGGAAAGCTTAACTCTTGCTTGCTTGACTTGAAAACATGAATACATGATGAAACAATGATTTGAAATCTTTTTTATATAGGTAATGCACTCACATGACCGTTAATTTGATCCCCAAGGCCGACATTGAAGAAATTTGAATTAAAAACCCATTTTTCCTACTCAAATCCTTCAAAATAGGCCAAACGGGACTCATTCACCATCCTGGGTGAATGAGTCCCACTTGGATGGAACTCATTCACCCAAGGTGGTGAATGGGTCCCATAGGGGCTATTTTTCTAGCTGGAATGTCAGGAAGTGAAGAAATCAGGTTTATATGTTGATTTTATCAGGTTTTTGATCAAAATATGCCTTGGAATGCACAATATGGGGTCATAGGGGCCTATTAATGATGATATTAAAGTTATAAATGCAATAAGGCCCAAAATTCCAGTGTGAAAGTGTAAATAAATACACTTTACAACACTAAATTAAGGAAAAATTGAGTCTATTTACCTTAGAAGGGCCCTAAATCCCATGTGAATGTGTAAAAAACATTACAACACTAGATTAGCTCTACTTGATTTACAAGCCCCTTAAATTTAATGTACAAGTGCAGATAAATACATTTTACAACATTAAATTGAGGGATAGTTAAGTTAATTTAGCTTTAAAAGGGCCCAAGACCTAATGTGGATGTGTAAAACACCTCAACACACTAGACCAAGGCTACATTAAGTTTAATTTATCATTAATTATTCCCATATCAAGTGTGAAAATGTCAAGGGACACATTTTTTGACACTACATTTAGCCCCCACTTTAGTGAGAGGATGAACTTGCTTCAAACTCACATTAAAGTAGACATTCAAGAGGGGTCCAATCGTACCAATGCAGATGGTCTAGGATAACAAAGATAGAGGAAGCGGTCAAGGCCCCAGGATCCAAGATCCTAAGTCAAATTGACATAAGCACAAGAGGACACACACAAGGTGTAATATTTGCAACAAGACAAGATACGCAGTCATGCAATGACAATAACTAGAAGGAAGAGAAATACAAATGAGAAAAAATAAAAAGGTGGATCAAGCTTTGACCATTTGTCCAACACAATGTGGGTTAGATTTAGGTTTTTTTTCCAAAAATGCATACTCACTCTGAGGCAATGAAACTCTTGGCTCTCCATTGGGTGAGAAGTCCCAAAAGGTAAGCAACATAAACTCATGGCTGCTATGCACTCACACACATGCAAGTGTCTATGGGGAAAGTCATGCCTCAGATTGGGCTTCCCACTCAAACCATACCAAAGTTATACCACATGATAACTTTAATAAGGTGCCACATAAAAAAGATTTTTGAGCTCCATGAGGCAAGAAAAACTTTGTATGCTTGAAACTCATAGAAAAATAGGATGGCTCCACAGGCATACAAGTTGTATTATGCAAGGTGGCCATATAACAATTGTTGTAAATGCCAAAGTAGTGTAAGGAATGTTCAAAGGGATTTTTCTTAGTTCATGCAAGGTCTCTTCTTAGGGAACATCGTGCCTAATGTTTCCAAAAGAGGAAAAATCGAAGAAATATCACACTCTCAGAGGAAATCAAGCCCAATGACACCACCAAGAAAAGGATGCATCGCAAGAAGAAAGAAATTGCACAATGAAACATGATGGGTGTCGATGTATTCCCCCACTTTAAAGTGGTTGCTAAAACCATTACTGTGAGCAATTGCTTTAAAGTAGAAGAAGAGATGAGAGCTTATTCAAAAATCCCTATGTCAAGTCATATGTTTCTGATAAGCTACATCATGAATAAGGTAGTATGTCACATGCGAGCCAACTTAAGGCATGTCATCCACATCCCAAGCTTGCTCTTATATGTTCATGAAAGGTGATCAATTAGCCGAAAGAGGCAACGACAAGTGACATACGAGGACAAGGCTAACTAACCCCTTGCCCCCACTTAGTGCAGGATAAGGGTGGGATAAATAGGATGAAAATAAGTGTCAGTTAGAGGAATTAGGTGCTTCAACACAAGGAAGAGCACCACATTCCTTTAGATGTTGAATTTTTTTACCTAGAGCCTTACATTCATCAGTGGAATGACCATGAACTCTGTGATATGCACAAAATGAATTTTTCTGGTAGAATTTCTTTCATGTTCTTGGAGGGAGAGATATCAAACAATCTTGGATTAGTCTCAACAAGATACTATCTTCATCAATAGAAGATGTTACTTGATTATGTGAAAAAGATATCTCTTGCCTAGTACAAGATGTCATACCTACACAAGACTCTTTAGATTGCAAGATTTTGTTCTCCCCTTTATAGGAGAGTGTAAAATCTAACAAACTAAAATCATTAGTGTTTTGTGATATGACATTGACATTAAGCAAATATTTCTTTGTTTGTTTGGTTTCTTACAAAGGATAAATACCACTAGTGTCTATTAGTTCAGGATGCATTACTATTAAATTCAGCTTAGAAGAATCTTTTATGAGAGTGTTGATGTTAAGTGAAGGCTTGTTTATTTCTATCAAAGGATAATAACCAATACCATGAGTTGTTTCTTGTGTGTTAGGCTCAATGGGGACATAGATACCTTGTTCTCTAGCACCACATCGTTTTCCACTATATCCAAGTTGTCTCATAAGCTCATAACCTCTTCCATAAAGCTTCTTCATCTATTTTGGATTTTGTGATTGTTCATGGTTGAGTTCATCAAAGTTTGTTGTGTAATATGTTGTCTTTTGTTCTAAAGTGGTTAAGGTGGATGCTTTCGAAGGGTCTTCTGAATTTTTTGTTGACAATACCACTTTTTCTTTTCCCTTTTTAGAGTCTATGTATGATCTTGTATTCTCCCATGAATGTTGGTTTGAAGTCTAAGGAACCCCAATCATCTTCTAATAGCTTTGTGACTTCTTCAATGTGTTTTTCTTTGTCTTTTTCTTGCACGAGGTCTACTTGTGTAGTTGGTGTCAATGTTTTCAAAGGATTTTCGTTGATTTTCTCAATGTTCAAACAACTGTTTGGGTTAGGGTCAGCTTTGAGTGTAAACACTTTGTTGTCCTAGATATATTTCATTTGGCGATGAAGAGTAGAAGGCACCCCACTCATTGCATGAATACATGGCCTACCTAAAATAAGATTATATAAAATATCATGTGACATAACATGGATCGGTGTCTCTAATGTGGCCTTTCCAGTTATAATAGGCAAAGTGATCACACCGAGTTGTTTCTTTCCTACAATATCAAATCCACTAATAGATAAAGAGGTAGGTTGAATGTTTGATTTATCAACACCAAGCCTATCCAAAAGGGTCACACTACACACATTAAGGTCGGATCTATTATCCACAAGGCTCTCTTTATCCATTTTCTTTTGTATTCAGATATTATTATGAAAGCTTCATTTTATTTTTACACTTCCAAAGGGGGGAGTTCACTTTGGTGTAAAAATTTGTCAATGTTTATTCCTTGAATCGTAGTTGCTATGTCATTCAGGTTTGCACTAGGGGGAACCACAACTTGTTGCAAGGCTATTTGAAGCATAGTGTGATAATTAGGTGAATTCTAAATTAAATCCCATGGGGATATCTTTGCATGAGTATTCATAAGTTGTTCTACAAGATCATACTCCTTTCCATGAGGACCCAGTAAGATAGGGTTAGGTAATGGGAGGGATGTTGAAGGTGTTTGTCTTGGCTATGGATTGTTCCTAGTTTTATATGTATGAGCAACAGTATTATGAATCAATTGTTGCGAAACATTGTTCTTAGGTGAGTAAAGGATAAGTTCGGGTTTGTTTTGAGTTTGAGGTTTGTGTGAAGGTGGGTAAAGGATTAGAAGATTCTTAGGATGTCCCACAAGATATGTAGTAGGTTGAATAGTCAAGGGGGATCTAGTGGACACTTGCGCATTCATAACCTCAGCGGTCTTAGTTTGATGTATCTCTAATAAAGGGTGATCTAGTATCACCTTTTTACTATCACCCTTGAAGGAAGACACATTACTATTGTTGTCATTTTCTTGCACCATGATAGTCTCCCTAGTAGGAGAGTTTTTAGGAGAACTACAAACCAAATTCTCTTGACATTCAAGGATTGGTTCTTCCAAAATGACTTCATCACAAGTAAGGGAGTTATCAATGGTTGGATTGTCTTGTTTATCAATAGTGGGGATATTAGGAGAAGGCTCTATTTGTTTGTCCTTTTTCTCTAAGGTCCCATTCTCTTGTGCCATATTATCTACCATAGTAGGAGAGCTTGTAAGATGTTCATCACATTCCATGGTTATATTTTGTAAGGTATCTTCATCACAAGTAGGGAAGGCATCAAGAGAAGGAAAACTATGGTTTTCATGGTTATGAATGGTTAAATTATTTTTTTCAAATAGGTCTTTCCAAATGTTAGGGACATTAGGAAGGAGAGAAGTAAGGTTAAATCACTTTCAATCAACATGTCCTCTTGACAAATGTGATTTTCATGATTTTTCACAATGGTATCCTCTTTTACTAAATCCTTCTTACAATTAGGGGAGGTGTTGAGAGATGGATTTGGGATAAGCCAAGTGGTGGAAATAATCTCATCTTCTTTTTTTATAATGTCTTCCAAAGAGGGAGAAGGAGAGTGACAATCAAGACTCTCAATACTTGTATCCTCTTTCAGCAAGATACCTTCATCACTAATAGGAGAGGTATCGGGAGAAGAGAAAGTATGATTGTTATGATTGTCAACACTACCATCCTCACCAATGGGCAATGTAATAGTAAGGATTTTATCAATGGTTTGATCCGCTTTCTCTAATATGTTCTCATAACTATGAAAGATAGTAAAAGGATGACTAGCATATTTCTTAATGGCCTCATTGTTGTAATCTCAATTGAACTCATAAGAGGGGATGTTGTACTTATGCAATCCATTTTTAACCATATCAAACCCACATCTCTTGAAATAAAACATGCTATTATGGAAAAGTAAAGAAAGTGAAATTCTATGACCTAAATTGAAATGAAATTTTTAGATTTGAAACAAGCTAATTGCACTATGCAATAATTTGAAAGATGAAATGTTGTAAATCTAAATTTCGAATTGAGAAATGCATGAAATGGACTAATTTAAGTTAGATTTAGTGAAATGCATGTAATAGAAATTCAACCCAATGAAACAACTAACCAATGGCAGCAAACAGAAGCTTAAAAACAAGGTTTTTAGTGTTGTAAAAGGCAGTTTCAGATCTATTATGGGACTGATTCGTCCAAGGTGGTGAATGAGTCCCAATAGGGATTTTTTTTCAAAATTTTCAAGAATTTTCAATGTATTTTGATGCTTTTTATGTTGTATGATATGTATCCTACGTGAAAATGCAAGTTTTAGATGATTTGCAATGATTTGAGATGCAAAAATGCAACCTATATGCACTTTCACTAATGCAAAATTTTGAAACCCTAGAATGCCAACTAACTAATGCAAACCATAATGCAAAGTTAATGCAAGCTAAATCTAGGATGATTATGGACTCCAAATGAGAAAAGAAGGTATTCTAAATGAAGGTTCACCAAAATGAAAAGAATAAAATGGTGTACTCTCTTTGCACTTCTAGGGTTTTGGACCTAAAAGGAGAGAGACAATTTTCTTACTATTTACTTTGCGATTTCAATGCAATGGAGATTGAATCTAGCAAAGGGTTGTCCTAGGGGATTGAATGATGTCTAATGAGGGATTCACCACCAAGTTTAAACTTGGAAAAGACAATGAATTGAAAAACAAGGTGTGATATGCAAAATGACCTAGAAAGATTAATAAAATGCAGTAAAAAGTTATGAAACTGGAAGTGTGCACCTAGAAACTTGATGGAGATGGAATGGAGCTTTGAAATCATAAAAATGTTGATTTTTAAACATGGTGGGACTCATTCACCATTCTGGGAAAATCAATCCTAGATCTAGGTCTCTACATAGGATCAACTTTCAGCCAAATGGGTATCCAAATCTGTAAATATCTCCAACAAACACCCATAGTGTGACTCATTAACCACTCTCGGTGAATGAGTCCAGTTTGGATTTTCTAGGAATTCAAAGTCTGGATCTACTCTTCTCGGTTTTCTCTTTCTGTTCCTCCAGGTTCTTGAATCTGAAACAGCCAATTTTGGGCCTATAAGTGACTTTTTGTGAAGACTTTGACCTTGCAAGTAGGGAGATGACTCCAACAAGTTTGAAACCTATTCTTTAATCATCTCCAAGCCTTCAAGGCACCTAGATCTGCAATCACACAAAGAAAGAGAACAAAAGTGTTGATTGTTATGGAATAGGGGTTTGCCTTGGTCAAACCCCTTTTAGATAATTAAACCAAATGGTGAAATAAGATAATGAAGCGTGAACAAGAAGTAATGCAATTAGAACCTTGTCATGATGATGGATATTGAATTGCTGCAACAATTGATGAAGAATGTTTCTCTCGAATTCCTTAGAAATGATCTTGTAAGCTATCTTAATGACCTTGTGAAGCTTGGAATGTTAATTCTTGCTTGCTTGCTTGACTTGAAAACTTGAATACATGATGAAACTATTATCATATTCTTACCTATGGTTCAATCAGGTAGAGCCCATTGATATTTAAAATAAAATGATACATTTTCTATCTCCCTTACATTGCATTCATGTGTAAAAAAGAAATAACTTAAAAGATTACAAAAATTTAAATCATTGCATTTATACAGATGCATGAAACATAAGACATAATTTTTACAAATCTCTTCTGAAAAAGTAATCTTTATTGAATAGAAATATTCATTTGACTCACACAAGTCATGAGTTTACTTTTGGCTTATTCAATGCAAATCAAGATAGATATATACATGAATAAGTAAATGAAGAAAACAATGTGCATGTAGGGAAGGTAACTAGTCATTTCCTGAGAATGACTGGTTTTCTTGTGTCTTCTTGTCCAACTGATTCCCAAGTTGACTTGTCCTTCATAGCTCTTGTACTCTTGTTTCATGCAATAAGTCAAGCAATGTGTTAGAGCAATGTTCTAAGCAATGAAAGGTTGCATACCATACATGATCACTTACATATGCACATATAAACTGATCTCAATCTGTATTAAACAAACATTCATATCCTGGTTTTTTCTAACTTGTTTGCTTCATGTGCAGATACAGGAGATGTATGTTACTCTTTTGTTAAAATTTAGCATGTGGAGTGAAATGGGCTCCAATGAGGGTTAAGCCCAGCATGTTGCCTTCATTTTTTTTGAAGGTTGAAATCCATTGTTTCAGATGTCCTTTAAGTCCTCTCTGTACATTTTAATAAGTTGTCAAGATAGAAAATGTTATTTTATACCATACGCATATCCACCTCTTAAGTCATGATATTTGAGTTTCAAATAGCAGTACCAAAGAGGTGAATATGTGTATGCTAGAATCATTTATCATTTTTTTTCTTGATGAACCTATCAAAATATGCTTCAGTTCAGTATATTCTTAACATAGCAGTCAACTCTTGTAAAAAAAAAAAAAACTATTGATTCATGATGAATCAAGTCATGGAGATAGGGACATAAAGTAATAGCAGGTTGTTGATAAGAGGGGAAATTACATGGTCAGATATGCAAGCAGAACAGGAGATAATCATTTGAAAATAGCGAATGCAATTAAAGAGACAAAAATCTTTTTCTGAAGACAATACTATAAAAGACTTTTTTTTAAGCAGCTTGAGTTTAAGAGTTTGAATGAAGCACTTTTTTTATAATTTTGTACCTACAAAGTTATTCATCAAAGATTAGCAAACCAAATCCTTCAAATTGTACAAAATAGAAATGTCACAGAATAGTGTTTTTCCAGAAGGATTTTCTGTGTGGTTTTCCTCAAACCTGGGTGATCCAAAATATGAAAGCATAGATCAAGCATGTGAACTCTTCTTTGAATTCCTTAAAAGAATGCTTATTGACAAAATGTAGAAATAATGGCCATTTACACATGTAAAATCTTCCATGAAGGAGTACCTAAATTGTGGTAATCATAAGCTATAGGAAAATTCAAGAAAAACCCTTGAGGGTTTTTTTTAAAAATTCATGAGGCCGAATTCCAGATGGAGTAAATCCTTAATCAAGATTTTTTTTTACAAAAAAGAGAATCAAAGATACAATTTTGCTATAGAGAAATAGGGGGTTTCAAAAAACTTTTGAATAATATAAGAAAATAAAATACCCAGATGGCTAGGGTTTTCAAAGGTTCAGAAATGAGGAGTTTTAGATGGCCATAAAAGTCTGAAGGCCAAGCTTTTAAAATTTTACAGAAAGGTAAACCCTATGAGGGTTTTTAACAAGAAATAAAGGTCGAGCCAAAAAAATTATCTATATTTTTGCATGAAACCCTCATCTCTAAAAATTCATGATGTCGAATTCCAGATGGAGCCTGCCATAAAGAGAATAACTGTGAAATATGTATGACGGCTCATAGCCATGATTTATGAAAATCACAGTAAAAGAATAACCATAAGCATGAAAGCCCTGTGAGAAAATCTATGGTTGCCACTAAACATTGAGTCAGGAAGAATGCAAATTAAAAACCCTTGAAGGGTTTTCAATTATTTAAAGCAAAGTATTTCTGGGAGAATCGTGCCAGATGAAATAAAACAGAGCTTATAAATCATATTATAGTTCAAAAGCCACAGTCAGCCAAGGGCCAGATGAACCCTCCAAAACTTTTGAATAATTTAAAATGTGAGAATTAGTTTTGAAAAAACTTACCTTCAATATGTTTGCCTTAGGAAGCTTCATCAAGATTTTAATGCTATGAATGGAGGCACGGCCAAGCACAGTAAAGGAGCCAAACACAAAAATAAGGATAGAAAATCTTCAGTTTAAGAAGAAAATCACAGAGCCATGGTCGTGGCGGCCTTTTTCAACTAAAAGGATAGATCAAGTGAAGTTTTTTTATCAAAAAGTGCTTACCAAAGCTTATGAATGGAGGAGATCAATAGTAAACAACAAATAATGTCTCAGAACTTCATTTTTTTTTCATGGTATCCACACAGGAGCTCGAATGATAGAAACCCTCGGCAACCACAGAGCTTCTTTGTGAATTTTCAAGAAAATGAATCAAGCTTCCTTTTAGGGTTTCTAAACCTTATTCTATATGTTGATGAATGAGATTTTCTCTTTGTTTTAAATTTTGTTTGCAAACTAATACCTAATGCCTGTGACTTAGACTAAGTAATAATTTGTGTTATACATTTGTTTCTTTTAACTTAAGCTTTCAAAATGCAAGTGTTGATTGTTGACTAAGTGAGCCCTCTTTTAATTATCTTGTCTGATGCATAGGGTGGAGTCTTATATTTATGCATATGAGTATATTGTAAAATAATTTAATATTAAATGGTGTTTGAATCATTTGATTTAAATTATTATTTCTTACAATGCAAAATAGGAGCATGTGTATGCGTATGACTAATTCATAAAAGGGAAATGGAGAGATATGTTTTTAGTTATTTATGATTGAGAGAATATTGGGAAGTTGAAGTTTGTTTGCAAACATATGCCACAAATATTGGAGCTATTTTTTTATTCTTTATGAGCTTTCGAGTGTATTTTGGAGCCATTTTGAGTTGTCATCATGTTTGACATGGTCAAAATTGACCATTTCAATGCTTTGGAGCTTTTGTGGATAAAATCTAGTTGCTTTATTTTTGGCTTTTTGAAGCCATCCAACCCAAGAAGCTTCTAGAACCTGTTTTGGTGGAGCTTATTTACTTAGTCATTTTTTTACTCATTTTGTAATCAATTCTTGATTATGCAATTTTCTAGACAGTGACTCTTGCAGTCCTTTTTACATATTTTTGTGCATACTTTTGTAACTCTGGAGATATGGAATAAAGTGGATACCTTAGCCATTTCTGGTGATCAACTCTTGCCATTTTTGTTCTCACAGCTTAGTGTATGTATATGATTGATCAAATTGTATGTGAAGTTTATCTAATTTCCTTACCATTTTGTCTCATGTGTTATACCTTTTTTGTGATTAGTGTGTTTATTCAGGTTATTGACTGTGTTTATAAAATACAAACTTCTTTATAACTGTGAAGACTTTCTTCCATTTATAGGTTGTGGTATTTAACCTCTCAGTAAAGTTTCGATTCCCATTGTCTCTCATTACTTTGGTGTATCACTCAGTGTTTCCATTTCAGTATTTTATTTTTAGCAAATCCTTCACCCTTCTCCTTACAAAATATCAATAGTTAGGTGATAACCAGTAGGAATCCAACCTTCTCCGGAGGTTTGGTCTCATTCAAAGTGAGATCATTCCCATGTTTTCTCTAAATTGTTGAACATCAGGTTCAACAGGGTGCAACTTCAGTAGATAACAGTTTTGGCACGCCCGGTGGGACACATCCCTCAATGCTTTTTGCTAGTTTGATGTGCAACTAGTGAATTTGTGAACTTTTAGATGTTATTTTAGCATATCTAGCGACTCCGTTGAGTTGAAAGAGCAGTAAAATCAGTGTTGTTACAGCACATGAGAAGAAGACAAACTATGAGTTCCAAATAATTTGAGTATTTACAGCTATCACCACCCAAAAGAAGAGGCGGGACAGTAATAAAAACTCCTCCATCAAAGAGAGTTCAGTTAACACCACCTGGTGTTAGGCAGGAATTTTTCTTCTCACCACCAAGGAGAAGAGGTAGACCATCAAAAAGAGGGAGTAATACTCATTCTACTTCACCAAGTTTTAGAATAGTAAGATCATCCTCAAGCAGCCCAAAGCATATTATTTTTGTTGCTTCATTAGGCGTTGTTCCTGTATTTTCAAGTTTTACTACTTCATTTTCTGCTATTCATACTCAATTTTATCTGTCTCAACCACTTCAAATGGCTGCTAGAAATCAACCCTTTGTACCATTTAATGGAGGCAGTCCATTAAATCTTGCACAACAAAATGACATTCCAGTTGTTGCCTTAAAAAAATTTCCAATCTTCACTGGGGAAGATCAAACAACTCCCATTGAGCACATAAGGGATGTTGCTTCTTTATGTGGTGTTCACCACATTACTCAAGAGGACATAGTTGTAAGGCTACTTGCTGCATCATTCAAAGGAAGGTCTTTGTAGTGGTTTAGAAGTCTACGATTTGGCATCATCGCAACTTGGGATGAGTTAGGAGATAAATTGCACAAACAATTTCAAGATAGATCAGATAACTTGTCCTTATTGGAGCAGCTAACTACTATAAAGAGAGCTCCTCAGGAGCAAATGAATGACTTCAACTTTTGGTTCCAGAGGACTTGGGACATAATTCCTGCAACAGTGAGACCTCCTCTAGAATATGTGTTTTTGTATTACTTGAAGGCTCTTCACAGTGATATAGTTGTTATGACACAGTCAATGGGAGGAGTGTCCTTTCCAGATGCATATGAGACAGTAATTAGAGAAAAAAATTGTTTGATTCAAGCAGGAAAAATTGCTCCTAGGCCACCAATGCCTATTTTTCCAGAAATACAGCCTAGTAT
The DNA here is from genome assembly GCA_007258455.2 of Sequoia sempervirens. NCBI lineage: Eukaryota > Viridiplantae > Streptophyta > Pinopsida > Cupressales > Cupressaceae > Sequoia > Sequoia sempervirens. The sequence continues at coordinate 125,820,500 of VDFB02000002.1, read as the reverse complement.
GCCACTTCAGATACCACCTTTTGCACCATTTCCTGTTGTTCCAGCATTACCAGTTGTTGTAAATAGGAATCTGTAGTCCCAGTTCAATCTCAGGAATTGCAAGAAATAAAAGAGAGTCAACAAAAGATTGAGAGCATTTTACAGACTTTTGGGAATAAATTGGTAAAGTTAGAGAAGCAGCAGCCATATAACAAACCTGCAAATTAGCCTTTTCAAGGTCAACAACAACAGTTCAAGGAAATAGGCAATAGTACCAAGTTGATTACCAAGGTCAAAGACAAAATATTGCTACAAGGCCTTTTCAGGCATATAACCCTGCTCATATTAGTGCAGCTAGGGACATTGTCCCTGTTCAAAACAACTTGGCTGAAAATTATGAATGGTGTTACTCGTGCAACTAGCCACATAATCAGGCCACATGCTCTAATGGAGTGAATAACTAGGTGCTAATGGTGCAAAGTGGTTCAAGCTCGCAACAAAATATACCTAATGATGGAGCTCCATAGCAATAAGAGCAGCTTACAAGTGACACTACTCTATTGAACTGGAAAGGAGAAGAATTATGTGGTGTTAATGCAGATGATTCTCTAGTTGCAGAAAATACCATAGCAAAGAAAAGATCCTTTGAACTTCAACAAGCAGTTGATAAAGGAAAAATAGCAGCTGCAGAACCATCTACATCGCAAGTGCCTCGCATTCTATAGAGGAGTCCATAAGGAGTTTCCAAGGAGTAGTCACACTTGCAAGCGGATCATGCTGGTGTAAAAACCCATCAAAAGGTAACTTCGGTTGCACATTTTAATATTATTGAGAACATGAAAAAGATGAGTGTGTCTATGTCTATGTGGGATTCTTTGGCTATCCCAGGTCAAAAGGATATATTGCAGTTTGCTTTGTCTAATTTGAAGGTGTCTGAAGAACCATCAGTAGGTCAAGATAGGGATGTGTTTACTAATACCCCTCAGGATAGCCAGCAACTAAGGAAATGGGTAAGGATGTTAAACCACCTCCATTTTATGTATCTTTAATTATTGGTGACAAATTAGTGCACAACTGTATGGTGGATAGTGGGGCTAGTAGTTTTGTAATGCCTAAGCAAGTAGTAGATAAACTTGGATTGAAATATCATCCTTTAGAGAAAGGAGTGGTTTAGTTAGATGGAACTTCAGTTAATACTTTAGGTGTTATCAAAGGCTTGAGCCTTACACTTCATGCTTGTCCAAAATTTTTAGTTCCCCAAGACATATGTGTTATTGATTTACCCCCTTTCTTTGCCCTATGTCTCTCAAGAGACTTTACTACTAAAATAGGAGGTTATGTGTCAGCTGATTGGTCACATATGCTCTTTAGAAGGAGATATGGAACCAAGGTTACCATTAAATCTAAAAATTTGGCCAAGGATCACATTGAGCCATATAACCCAAGTGTAATTAATGATGTTCCTACTGTTGCAGACACAAATTGTGTCATTTTTACTAACAGTGAGCTTGTTGCTACTCAAGAGTCGCAAGCAGAAAGTGTTCCTGATGTGTTGTTACATGAATGGGTAGCAGAAAATGTAATGGACAGTCCTGATGAATTCATTCAAGATGCTGGTATGGGTAATTACGTGCTTCTTTAACCCAATGCAGAAATGCCAAATCTTGAGAAAAGTGAAAAATAGTTGCTAGAACAGCAAAATGAACTTTGGGAGATGTTTTTTGATGGTTCCAGAAGTAAGAATGGAGCTGGAGGAGGTGCAATGCTTATGTCTCCACAAGGTGACAAGTACTTTTTAGCCTAATATTTTGCTTTTGCGTGCTCTAATAACATTGTTGAGTATGAGGGACTTATTCAAGGTCTTGAATGGGCAAGAAAAAGAGGAATAAACTGCCTAAAGGTTTATGGGGATAGTGAACTAATAGTTCATCAAGTTAGAGGCCTGAATGTTGCTAAGAACGATGCATTGAATTCCTACAGAAATAAAGTGCGAGATATAATAGAGGAATTTGATGCCTTCAACCTTGTATCTATCCCAAGAAATCAAAATAAACATGCTGACATACTTGCAGCAATTGGAGCACAGTTTAACATCCTAAATGATATCAAAAAGGAGAAAATACAGCAGTATGTCAAAGTTGTAGTTAGGCCATCAATTCCTGATAACAACATCAACTGGCAGGTATTCGATAGTGATGAGAAAATTTTATCTTTCTTGCTCTAGGAAGATCAATTTTTTGTAGTGAATCAAGAGAAGCTTAAACAACAGTATGATGATCAAGTCATACTACTAAGGACAAACAAATTAACCAAGGTTTTGGTTACCTTGGAATCTATTTTCAACACTAATGACCAGCTTAAGAAGAGTAAAGTCAGAATTCAAGTGAAAGAGGACCATTATGAAGAAGTTGAAATCCTTAAAGGTAAGCTTCTTAAGATAGGAAAAATTTGTTCAGCTGAAGATAGAAAAGATTTTATTGCTTTATGCCAAGAGTTTCATGATGTTTTTGCTTGGAAATATTCTGATTTAAAAGGTTTTGACCCTCATATTGCACAACACACAATTGAGTTAGAACCTGATGCCAAGCATGTTAGGCAAAAGAAAATACCTTTGAACCCCAAGCTTGAACCTTTAATGATTAAAGAGCTAACCAAGTTAGTTGAGGGGGGTATTGTATTTCCAATTAAACACACATCTTGGGTTTCTAACCTTGTTCCAGTTAGAAAGAAGAATGGGGAGATAAGATTATGTGTAGATTTTAGAGATCTTAACAAAGCATCTTTAAAAGATCATTACCCATTACCCTCCATGGAACAGATTCTTCAAGTTGTTGCTAGTTCAGAGAGATTCTCTCTTCTAGATGGTTATTCTAGTTATAACCAAATTTTAGTCAAGGAAGAGGACCAATATAAAATAGTGTTTACAACAAAGTGGGGCACTATGGCCTACAAGAGAATTCCTTTTGGCTTATCTAACACTGGTGCCACTTTTTAGAGGGCCATGGATATGGTGTTTCAGAGTCTAATTCAAAAAATTTTGCTTGTTTATCTAGATGACATAATAGTATATTCCAAAAAAGTAGATGAACACTTATCACATCTCAAGCAAGTTTTTGAAAAATGCAGAGTAAGGTATATCTTTCAATCTAATTAAGAGTATATTTGTTGTTCATGAAGGTAAATTGTTAGGACACATAGTGTCAAAGGAAGGAATTACTATTCACCCTAAGAGAGTCAAGGCCATACTTGAACTGCCATTACCCAATCACAAGAAGGGTAGACCTACAAATATTTTTAGGTAGAATCAATTTTTTGAGAAGGTTCATTCCTGATGTTGCAAATATATTACAGCCTTTGACTTCCATGCTTAAAAAGAATGCAATTTTCAATTGGACTAAAGAAGCCAAAAATAGTTTTGAAGCAATTAAAGAAGCTTTAGCATCAGCTCCAACACTGGTAAATCCTAATTTTTCAAAGGACTTCATCCTTTATGCTTTTGGTAGCATTAGTTCAATTTCTACTATGCTGGTTCAGAAAAATAATGATAATTTAGAACAGCCAATAGCCTTTTCCAATCAAGGTCTAGTTGATTATGAGCAGAAATATACATTTGTTGAAAAACATGTTCTTGTTGTAATTAGGAGTCCAAAGAAATTTAAGCCTCTAATCTCTAACAATAAGATACATGTTATGGTTGCACACCCTAGTGTGAAAGAATTTTTGTTAAATAAAGAATTGAGTGAGAAAAGAGCAAGGTGGATCACAAGAGTTATGGAGTTTGATGTTGACATTAAAATTACAAAGCTTGTTAGAGGTAGAGGATTGTGTGAGCAGCTTGCCTCAACCCCTAAAGATACACATAATACAGAATCAAAAATTGTTCTAGTTAATGATAATGAACCTCAAAATTTTGCACCTGCATTAGCAACAAGTTAGGTTCAAGATATGACCCATTTTCTACAAATTGGTGAATGTCCACCAAGTCTAGAGAGAGCTAAAAGTAGATACTTCAAGTTGCAATCTATTCCATATGTGCTCATTGATAATATTCTTTTCAGGAAAGATCTGAATGGTATTTTATTAAGGTGTATTGACACTAATCAAACAGAAAAAGTACTTCATGAATTTCATGATGGAATTCCAGGAGGTCACTTTGCTCCAAGAACAATAGCCTGGAAAATTATGAGAGATGGTTATTACTAGCCAAGCTTGATTAAGGATGCCTATTCTTGGTCAAATAAATGTGTAAAATGTGCTCTTTTTGCAGGAAAGGAAAGGCTGCCAACTATGCCTCTGTAGCCAATTTAGGTTGGCCAACCCTTCACGAGATGGGGCATTGAATTTATTGGACCAATAAATCCACCCTCTAGTGTTGGTCACAAGTGGTTTCTTACAGCCACTGACTATTTTACACGTTGGATAGAAGCAATAGCTTTGAAAGAAGCTAATGAATCTTCAGTTTTAAATTTCTATGAGGACATAGTAACTAGGTTTGGAGTTCATGATTCCATCATTTCAGATAATGCTCTTGCATTTGTGATATTAAGAGTTACAGATTGGGTTTTCAAACATGGAATCCATCTAAATACCTCTTCAAATTATTACCCATAGGGTAATGGTTTGGCTGAAAGTACTAATAAAAATCTAATCAAGATTATTGAAAGAACCATGGAGGAGAATCAGAGTTTGGCACTCTAAATTGAAATCTGCTCTTTGGGCAGATAGAATAACTCCTAAGAGGTCAATTGGAAACTCACCATATGTTTTTTGTTTATGGAAAAGAGGCAAGATTTCCTCTATCTATAGAGCTACTAGCTCTAGACATTGTACATTAGTTGGAGATGTTTGAAGAACAGGACCAAATGTATGTAAGATATGCAGAGCTCATAGACCTTGAAGAGATAAGGGATAAGGAAATGAAGTCTCTGGAGTATCATCAACTCCAAACAAAGAAGGTATTTGATAAGAAAGCTACACCCATAATTTTCAAAGTGGGTGATGTTGTTCTCAAGTGGGATGTACTGAAAAGTAGGCCAGGTAAACATTCAAAGTTTGACAATTTCTAGACTGGTTTGTTTATCATTACTGAATGCAAGGAGCATAATTCATTCCAGTTATCAAAGATGGATGGAGAAATATTTCCAATCCCAGTTAATGGGGTTCACCTCAAACGGTGTTTTAAGGTATGAATTTCCTTTGTGAATATTAGGTTAGATTTATGCTTTCAATAAAGTGTTGTTGCACTATAGTTTAGCTGCAAGTTTCATTCCCTAAGTGTTGTTCCAGCATAGTAGATAGTTTCATTTCTGCATTTTTCCATATTTTCAATAAGTGTCCTGACATTCTGAATAGTCTCAAGTGAGTTACAGCTATGTGCAAGTTGTTTTAGGTCTACCTCTAAGATTAGTAAGTGACTCCATACCCAATAGAAAAATCTAGGCTATTGGTTTACATGTTTAGTAGGCAAACATCCATCAAATGTCGCCAACAAATGTTACCATATTTTTACCTATGGTTCAATCAGGTAGAGCCCATTGATATTTAAAAGTAAATGATACATTTTCTGTCTCCCTTACATTACATTCATGTGTACAAATGAAATAACTTAAAAGATTACAGAAATTTAAATCATTGCATTTATACAGATGCATGAAACATAAGACAGATGTTTTACAAATCTCTTCTGAAAAAGTAATCTTTATTGAATAGAAATATTCATTTGACTCACACAACCCATGAGTTTCACTTTTTTTATTCAATTCAAATCAAGATAGATATATACATTCAAATAAGTAAATGAAGAAAAGAATGTGCATGTAATGATCAATTTTGCTTCTGGTTTTGATTGTGTTTGAGTTTTGACAAAAAACTCAAACACAATCAAAACCAGAAGCAAAATTGATCATAATTATGGATTGTGGAAACTTGATATCTCTTAATGTGCATGTAGAGAGGGTAACCAGTCATTGCCTAAGAATGACTAGTTTTGTTGTGTCTTCTTGTCCAACTGATACCCGAGTTGACTTGTCCTTCATATCTCATGTACTCCTATTTCCTGCAATAAGTCAAGCAATGTGTTAAAGCAATGAAAGGTTACATACCATACATGATCACTTACCTATGCACATATAAATTGATCTCAATCTGTATTAAACAAACATTCATATCCTGGTTTTTTCTAACTTGTTTGCTTCATGTGCAGATACAAGAAATGTATGTTACTCTTTTGTTAAAATTTAGCATGTGGAGTGAAATGGGCTCCCATGAGGGTTGAGCCCAGCATGCTGCCTTCATTTTTTTTTGAAGGTTTAAATCCATCGTTTCGGATGTCCTTTAAGTCCTCTCTATACATTTTAATAAATTGTCAAGATAGAAAATGTTCTTTTATACCATACGCATATCCACCTCTTAAGTCATGATATTCGAGTTTCAAATAGCAGTACAAAAGAGCTGAATATGCGTATGCTAGAATCATTTATCATTTTTTTTCTTGATGAACCTATTAAAATATGCTTCAGTTGAGTATATTCTTAACATAGCAGTCAACTCTTGTAAAAAAAAAATATTAATTCATGATGAATCAAGTCATGGAGATAGGGACATAAAGTAATAGCAAGTTTTCGATAAGAGGGGAAATTACATGGTCAGATATGCAAGTACAATAGGAGATAATCATTTGAAAATAGCATATGCAATTAAAGAGACAAATTTCTTTTTCTGAAGACAATACTATAAAAGACTATTTTTTTTAAGCAGCTTGAGTTTAAAAGTTTGAATGAAGCACTTTTTTTAGAATTTTGTACCTACAGAGTTATTCATCAAAGATTGGCAAAACAAATCCTTCAAATTGTATAGAACAGAAATGTCACAGAATAGTGTTTTTCCAGAAGGATTTTCTGTGTGGTTTTCCTCAAACCTAGGTGATGCAAAACATGAAAGCATAGATCAAGCATGTGAACTGTTCTTTGAATGCCTTAAAATAATGCTTATTGACAAAACGCAGAAATAATGGCCATTTACACATGCAAAATCTTCCATGAAGGAGTACCTAAATTGTGGTAATCATAAGCTATAGGAAAATTCAAGAAAAACCCTTTAGGGTTTTTTCTAAAAAATCATGAGGCCGAATTCCAGATGGAGTAAATCCTTAATCAGGATTTCTTTTTACAAAAAAGAGAATCAAAGATACAATTTTGCTACAAAGAAATAGGGGGTTTCAAAAAAAAATTGAATAATATAAGAAAATCAAATACCCAGATGGCTGTGGTTTTCAAAGGTTCAGAAATGAGGAGTTTTATATAGACCCTCGATGGCAATAAAATTCTAAAGTCCAAGCTTTTAAAATTTTACATAAAGGTAAACCCTATGAGGGTTTTTAACAAGAAATAAAGGTCGAGCCAAAATTGTGCTCTATATTTTTTCATGAAACCCTCAACTCTGAAAATTCATGATGTCAAATTCCAAATGGAGCCTGCCATAAAGAGAATAACTATGAAATATGTATGATGGATCGTAGCCATGATTTATGAAAATCACAGTAAAAGAATACCCAGAAGCATGAAAGCCCTGTGAGAAAATCTATGGCTACCACTAAACATTGAATGAGGAAGAATGCAAATAAAAAACCCATGAAGGGTTTTCACTTGTTTAAAGCAAAGTCTTTATGGGAAAATCATGCCAAATGAAATAAAACAGAGCTTATAAATCACAGTATAGTTCAAAGGCCATAGTCAGCCAGGGGCCAAATGAACCCTCCAAAACTTTTGAATAATTTAAAATGTGAGGTTTAGTTTTGAAAAAGCTTACCTTCATATTTTTGCCTTAGGAAGCTTCATCAAGCTTTTAATTCTATGAATGGAGGCGTGGCCAAGCACAGTAAATGAGCCAAACACAAAAATAAGGATAGAAAATCTTCAGTTTAAGAAGAAAATCATAGAGCCATGGTGGTGGCGGCCTTTTTCAACTAAAAGGATAGATCAAGTGAAGTTTTTTTATCAAAAAGTGCTTACCAGAGCTTATGAATGGAGGAGATCAACAGTAAATAGAAAATAATGCCTCAGAACTTCATTTTTTTTTCATGGTATGCACACAAGAGCTCGAATGATAGAAACCCTCAACAACCACAGAGCTTATTTGTGAAGTTTCGAGAAAATGAATCAAGCTTCCTTTTAGGGTTTCTAAACCCTATTCTATATGTCGATGAATGACATTTTCTCTTTGTTTTAAATTTTGTTTGCAAACTAATACCCAATGCCCGTGACTTAGACTAAGTCATAATTTGTGCTATACATTTGTTTCTTTTAACTTAAGCTTTCAAAATGCAAGTGTTGACTGTTGACTAAGTGAGCCCTCTTTTAATTATCTTGTCTGATGCATAGGGTGGAGTCTTATATTTATGCATATGAGTATATTGTAAAATAATTTAATATTAAATGGTGTTTTATGAATCATTTGATTTAAATTATTATTTCTTACAATGCAAAATAGGAGTATGTGTATGCGTATGACTAAGTCATAGAAGGGAAATGGAGAGATATGTTTTGAGTTATTTATGATTGAGAGAATCTTGGGAAGTTGAAGTTTGTTTGCAAACATATGCCACAAATATTGGAGCTATTTTTTTATTATTTATGAGCTTTGGAGTGTATTTTGGAGCCATTTTGAGTTGTCATCATGTTTGACATGGTCAAACTTGACCATTTCAATGCTTTGGAGCTTTTGTGGATAAAATCTAGTTGCTTTATTTTTGGCTTTTTGAAGCATCCAACCCAAGAAGCTTCTAGAACCTGTTTTGGTGGAGCTTATTTACTTAGTCATTTTTTTACTCATTTTGTAATCAATTCTTGATTATGCAGTTTTCTAGACAATGACTCTTGCAGTCCTTTTTACGGATTTTTGTGCATACTTTTGTAACTCTGGAGATATGGAATAAAGTGGATACCTTAGCCATTTATAGTGATCAACTCTTGCCCTTTTTGTTCTCACAGCTTAGTGTATGTATATGATTGATCAAATTGTATGTGAAGTTTATCTAATTTCCTTACCATTTTGTCTCATGTGTTATACCTTTTTTGAAATTAGTGTGTTTATTCAGGTTATTGACTATGTTTATAAAATACAAACTTATTTATAACTGTGAAGACTTTCTTCCTTTTATAGGTTGTGGTATTTAACCTCTCTGTAAAGTACTTATGCATGAACATATTGTAACAAGTTGAGCAAATTTAGTTTTAACCGGTTTTCGGCTGAGTGCAAAGTTCTAATTTCCAAATTGTCTCTCATTAGTTTTGTGTATCACTCAGTGTTTCCATTTCAACATTTTATTTTTAGCAAATCCTTTACCATTTTCCTTACAAAATATCAATAGTTAGGTGATAACCAGTAGGAATCTGGCCTTCTCCAGAGGTTTGGTCTCATTCAAAGTGAGATCATTCCCATGTTTTCTCTAAATTGTTGAACATCAGGTTCAACAAGGTGAAACTTTATTAGATAACAGAAACAATGATTTCAAATCTTTTTTATATAGGCAATGCACTCACATGACCATTAATTTTATCCCCAAGGCCAACATTGAAGAAATTTGAATTAAAACCCCATTTTTCCTGCTCAAAGTCTTAAAAATAGGCCAAATGGGACTCATTCGCCATCCTGGGTGAATGAGTCCCACATGGATGGGACTCATTCGCCCAAGGTGGTGAATGGGTCCCACAAGGGTTATTTTTTCAGCTCAAATGTTGGGGAGTGAAGAAATTAGGTTTATATGTTGATTTTATTGGGTTTTTTATCAAAGAATGTCTTGAGATGCCCAATATGGGGTCATGGGGGCCTGTTAATGATGATATTAAGGTTAAAAATACAATAAGGCCCAAAATCCAATGTGAAAGTGTAAATAAATACACTTTACAACACTAAATTAAGTCAAAATTGAGTCTATTTAACTTAGAAGGGCCCTAAATCCCATGTGAATTTGTAAAACACACAACACTAGATTAGGTCTACTTGATTTACAAGCCCCTTAAATTTAATGTGGAAGTGTAGATAAGTGCATTTAAAACATTAAATTGAGGCAGAGTTAAGTTACATAGCTTAAAAAGGGCCCAATACCTAATGTGGATATGTAAAACACCTCACAACACTAGACCAAGGTGACATTAGTTTAATTTATCATTAATTACTCCCATATCAAGTGTGAAAATGCCAAGGGACACATTTTTCGACACTACAAATCTATAACTAATATTGATATTTTATTCACTTGGTCACCAACTTACAAAAACTAAGTAGATGGAATTTAAGTGCAACAAATGATGGTAAATACTTGTAAGATTAGTTTTGACTTGAGAAAATAAATTATTAGAGAGTTAACAACATAGAAAAAGAGACACAAATTAATTAACATTGATAAATCCTTTGGGCGTAAGGACTCCACCAAAATGTGAGAAAAAACACTCTTACATACTCCAAATGATAATTTATAACCAATTTATTAAATTGTTATTATAATATCTCAAGAGCCCTCAACACTCTAAAATACTCTTCCAAGATTAGTTACAACTCTTTGTTTCAATTGCCTATCCCTCCATTCTAAACAACAACACAAATGAGTGTAAAATATTACAAAATACTCATAATTCTTGAGCTACAAGACTCAGCTACATCTATACAATGCTTAATTTGACATAGACATGATATATAAAGATTCCCAAGCTTATCAAAACCAATAACAACCATTAAAAAGAAGAGAAAAATAAAAAATTGATATTTGAAACTTGAAAAGGCACTCACAAATTCCATATAGAATGAATTCACCATTTTTCTCTAAGAGAGTTACACAAAGTCACTTTTTCACATGCAAAATTTCCTAAGTAAAACATAAATTTTCCACTTCAATAATTTACTTTGAGATCTATTTCTTTCATTTAGGTCATATTTTTTACATATAAACTTGAAACAAAGTGTTTTTTAAATTGGACATATTTTAAGGAGTCCAAATATAATAGTATTCTAAATTTGATTTCATCTACACATTAATTTTTCCCTTGCAATGCAACTACACTTTTAAGGCCAATAGTGAGTAGAACCCAACCTAGAAAAATGTTATTATAGTGTCATAAATTACATACCCTTGCAATTTCACACTATATTGCATGCCCACTTTGGTGTCCATTCTCTTAGCTTTTGTGTAGGCCCATTTTAGCCCCTGTATAAACCTTTTTCCTTCTCAAAGTGTTCAAGCCTTATTTTTAGGGTCACTTCTTCATGTCACGTTTGTGTTTGGCCTATGTTTTTCTTGTCTCCTATCATTTTTTAACATTAATTTTGTGGGCACTACCGAATACCATGGACTTTCATGTTTAATGCTAGTGTCCTATGATATTTTTTCATTCAAAGTATGTTTCTAAGTGTTTCTCCAATTGTCACCTTCCAGGTCAATGGAAATGGCTCAAGCTTCTTCAAAAAAAATTGTCAATAGCCTTATTTTCCTTCCTCTTCTCATTTTTTAATGGGATATTTTATTTTGTAAGATCTCTCTCTCTTGGCTCTCTTGTCTCTCATAGCACTCAAGTTTTACATAGCACTCTCATACATCTCTCTCAAGCTATTTTGCAACAATTTTTTAGCTCTCTTTTTCTCTCTTTGGCTTCCTCAAGCCTTGCAAATATCATTCTTATTTTTCATTGTTATCTCAAGAAATTTCTTAATTTGTACTCCTAAGCACCTTGGTATTATCACATCCCTTATCAATTCATTTTATTTTATCATTATTTTTATTTCTAGATGCACTTAGAATAAGAACAAACACTTTTTCTCTTTTTATTTATTTATCTTGCTTGTTGTAAAGGTGGAAACACCAAAATAAGGGTTTGACTAATGTAAATCCCAAAACATTTTTCTCATATTGTTGTGCTTGTAAGTTAGGTATATTATGGAACTTGAGTTATGCATTCTATAATTTTCTACTCATGTTTGTGTTAAACAACAACGTGACGTAAGGATGTCCATGCAATGCATGGGTGTCCTTGATTGAGACTTCTAGCTTTATATCCTAGGTTTTTTTATTAGTATTTTTCATTTTTGTAACTAAAAGGTTAATTGATTATTTTTCTGTTTTCATAATTTTCATTAGATTATTTCCCTTCAAGCATTTTAGCTACTTAAATTTAATATAAATCTAATTAGTGAAATTTATTCTCAAAGGACCTTAGCTTTCTTTTTGTTAAAGTCAAATTTCCTATATTATAGTTTAATTTACCAAAGAATGTTCCAAGATGTTTCATACCATCCTCTAATCTTCTCAATCATTGGAGAAGTAAATCACTATCCAAAACATGTCATGAAATACAAAAGTTGGGCTTGTTTTTAGATCATACTATCTTTTGTCCTCGTGAAAATGTCATCATTCATTTTCTTGAACATACACAAGATAACACCAATTGACAATCACTTCCAAATGTCCAAGAACTTCCAAATACTAGTTAGAACACCAAACCTAATAATAAATATTATATAATTTTATAATTACATTTTAAAATACCTTCTACAATAAAATTTATTGTTTGAACATTTTATACTATTTTATAATTACATTCACATCCACTATTACTTGTGAGACTCCTCTCTGTTGCTTCCATGACTACTTTGTAATGAATGCGGGCCCTTCCTGCATTTATCTATATCAAAACATTCAAGTCTATTATAGTGCTTTGTTCAAGTCTCAGGGTATAAAATGCCACCCTTTTTCTTAAATAGCCTGTAAATTATTATTATTTAGGTTATATAGAACCCATTTCATTATTAAAATGCTCTTCAATGTTATTTGAAGAAACCCCTATTCTTCTGCCATCCTATTGCCAGACCCAAATTAAAATGATTAAATAGTAATCCGTTCCATTGCTATAATTGGAATCGTTTATTCTCTATCATGCCCCGCATGCTCTGTACCATTTCAAACCAAACAAGGCAAGATGATGGCTTCAATAAGAAAACGACGTCACTTTCAGTCAGATTTTGTTCAAGACCGTACGCACTGCAGCACAATCACGGACTTACTAAATCTTTTGAGCGATCCTTTCATGATATATCTGAACCACCACCCACTCTCATTTGCCTGTTATTGCTCTTTCAGTTATTAATGGGAGAAGCAAAATTGACTTTTACCTCTTCTTTCAATTCAGACTGTCCAAAGTACTCTCTACAGAATATGAAACGTCAATGCAATTTACTTTCAGTCAGATGCTTAAGACTATACGCACTGCTGTACAATCACGGACTAACATAATCTTTTGAGCGATTCTATCGTTTATTTTTTAAAGCTTTTACTTAATTCATCAATCTTTTAAGTGTGCATTCTTTGAAAATCTGAGTTAGTAGACCGTCTCATTTGTTGGAACATCTTTGTCGTTGGTCAAAAGATCAAAATGTTAATGTCACGGAGATAAACCGAGGCGGTTAGTCAATATCCCAAATCCAAAAGGAGACACTAACGATTAATCCAAATCATTAAACTGTTATTGCTCTTTCAAGCAAAATTGAGTTTTACCTCTTGGTTGAAGCATTACATTCAATCAATCTTTTAAGTGTGCATTGTTTGAATATCTAAGTCAGTTGACTGTCTCATTAGCCTGTTATTGCTCTTTCAATTACTAATAGAAGAGGCGAAATTGAGTTTTTCCTCTTCGTTGAAGCATTAGATTCGAAATGTACAAATTGTCAGCTTGATAAAAAAAAGGTTTTGACCTAAGATTTTCATATTCTTTTTTGAATAACAAATAATAAAATATATACTAGCACTTGTAATAAAGGAGGTTCAAGGATTACGTCAATAAAAAATTATATGAATGTTAATATGTTAGAGAGTACGTGTTTGTGCATAGAAATTTTAATTGCACGTAGCTGGATTAAACAATTAATAATAAATAGTAAGTAATGGAATGAAATAAACTTAGGCAAATTTAAATTTTTTTCTCAAAAAAATTAAGTATTATCTGATCATGAAGTATTTGCATACAGATTTAAAACAAAAAGCAATGCAAATGAAAAAAGAAAACTGCCATCAAATTGACAAAAAACACTGCAAATGGAAATAGAAAGTTCCCATCCATTTGTCAAATCAATATTTATTTGGCTTTTATGTGATAAGTGAGATATTAGAGGCCTGATATTTTGAAAGTTTTTGACCATTAACAATAGCTGGTTTACCATTAAACGACAGCTGAAACTTGTTTTATGATAACTCAATAGTAATTTACAGAGTTTCAAGTTCAAATCTCACGCTATATATAACCTAAAACTTATACAGATTTTCCCTGCTCCCCAATTTTAAACCCAAACCCCTCTCTCAACGGTCGGAGAGGAGCATATCATCGTAAAACTAATATTAATCAAAATTTATATCTACCATTTATGTTAAAATTATGTCAGAATTTTTTACCTCCTCTTTGCCACCTTCACACGTCGTGAGTTTATTCCTTCTCCATAAGTAAAGCACCAAATGGGTTCCTAAAATATTAAATTTATTTTTTTCCAAAAGGAAATATATCCTACAGCTTAATCTCAAAGGACAGATCCCAATAGATTTTACGTATTTATCTGTAATGGTGATAATTGAATACCACGCACTTGTCTCATTAGATTTATATTCATTTCCATTAGATTAATTTTGATGCGAGGATCAGCATGCTTTTTAATAAGAGTACACATTCAGTGAATTTAGTTAGATCTTGTCTTCACATATGTCTAAGAATTGGTTCTAAGATTCTTTTGTTTACTCATTCACTTAGTTTGATTTTGTGGTATGAAACTGGCTTCTATCTTTTTAATATTCAAAATTTAAATTTTGTACAAGTCATCCCTTTCAATGTGTCATTAGTTTTATGTCGTAATTTCAAGTTTATAATATTTTAAATTATATTTTACCATGTTGTATAGAAAGATAATTTCTAATTCATTTTAATATATAAAGAAATCTAACAATATCTAGAGTCTTTATCATCAGCATTATCGTTCAAAAAGCACATCTAAGCATTCACCTATCATATCAACATCTACAATTAGTGACAAATAAGAATATTGTTCATGCATGTTTGTTGTATTCAATCATTGTTTACAAAGCATTGAGTTGGTTCACCTAGATTTTGGCTAAGAAGAACATAACCCTTACTTAGTAAGCTCCTCAAAGGTATTTATAAATGTCACTAGTTTAATTTTAGATATTAGAAACCAAGGTGAACAAGTTTTCAACATCTCCTAGTTCATCTTCCACTTCTTCAATCAAACCTTCACCTATTGTTGTAGTCACTCCTCCCATTTCTAGGTTTCCTCATACACCTTTTAGACTAACACCTACACCTCATGTTCCTACTTGTGCCCCACCTCCCTCCTATTGTATGGTCCTTTTTACATATCCCCACTAGCATTAGCTATGTCACTAGTGTTATCCTAGCATCTCATTCTATTAATATCACTCCTTTATCCTTTCCTTATAATGTTAGTTCATTTTTTTCTTTTCTATATATTTTTCTATTATCCCTCATCCTCTTTATACTCCATCTATTGTTTCCCATTATTTTTCCACCACCAATATCCCCACCTCCACCCTTGATGATCTATTACAAAAGCTACATATAGTTGAGCGTAAGGTCAACACTATACCTACTAGAGAGCATAGAATTAATTTTACTCTACATCTTACCTCTCTTGAACTTAAAATATCCACTATCAACTATATTTTTTGCACCTTATTTGAAGTTGTATTATAGAGAAAGTGACTATACCTGAAGAGATTCACATAGTAAACTTAGCATATATATTACATGTAATCATGGAATCTTAAATAATACCTCTAATTTTATTTCTAATCTCACAACTTGAATTCTTATAATCCCCTTCAAATACACAATACCTTTTAAAATATGCCCTTATTTTATCATATATCTTACTCCTCATACATGAAACTAAGCATTTAATTTCTACAACTATATCAGCCAACTCTAAAATAATTTATAATAGAATATTATAAAATAAAATACATTAAAAATATTTTTATATATAATAATTTGTCTTTGATTCCTAGAATTAAAAATATAATAGAAAAACTAACTATTTGATGTCAATATATGATCATTTAAATTTTATTTTATACGTTTGGATTGAGAAAATAATTCCATACATGTGCATAGAGTAAACCATAAGAAACTAAAAAAAAAATTACCCATTACATATCTATAGTCCATAAAATTTTAAAAAGTATTCTTAAGTGTATCATATTGCAATAGTTTTTTATCACAAAAATAGGGTAAGGGCCCTAATCCCATACACCAAAGTATCAAAAAATAGGCCTCACGTCCAGCAATTCAATCCTAGCAAAATAGCCACAACAAAACAATCAAATTGATCGAAAGAACAGAACTTAACCAAGCCCCCCTATAGAGCATCAAAAAGGAACCATGAAACCATCCAAAGAAAACAAAAAACTATAGGAAACCACACCAAACACAGAGGCACGCAGGCCATATGAAGGAAAAAGGCATGCAGGCCCCAAAACAAGGAAACAACAAAACCCAACTAAAACTTAGGACTATTAGTCAAGTCCCACCCCTTTAACAAGTCCATCTCATCATTCCAGGGGTCCTTTCCTTCTGGAACATTTTCTATGGTTGGCTTATCCATTTCCTAAGTTGATTCCATTCTCCTCTACCTCTTCCTAACCTTAGACAATCCATTCATAGTTCCAAATATTGCCCTCTTCATAATACCATGGGTAATGGATATCAATCTGTTAAAAGCCTTGTCCATCCTATCAACTTTTCCTGTAGAGAAAAAAATTGGATCTTGTAATGTTGAAGAGACCTATTACCAAGAGCTCTTTCATACTTAGGGTCAGCCATAGCTCGCACATTTTCTTCTTCATGTTCTTTATCTTTTTGCTCAGTTGCTTCTTCTTCGTCTTCCTCTGATTCCTTCACTTCATCTTGTCCAAGACCCTCCTCCTCTTCATCATCCTCACTATTGATCGAGTCATCACCCGGGTCCTCTCTGAAAACCACCTCCAACTCCTTTTGGATCAAATCTAAGGGTTCCTCCTATGAAGGGGTAAATTCTTCATCTGAGGAACCATCTTCATATTCATCAAAACACAACATTTTCCCCACCATTCTTACAAACCTTCTTTCTCCTTTTCCATTGTTGGAGTCTTCCACATAGTCATCTTCCCCCTCATCTGAGATTTCAATTCTAAACTTTTTTGTTTTTCTCAATTCAATATTATCTTGGCCCTTATATTTGACACCAGAGGGATTACCCTAAATTTTCTTTCTATTAGAAATTGAACCAGAAGGGTCCTCTTTGATTAAAGGGAATTTTGGGGCTAACCTTTTAGCATGGGTATTCTTGGAATGATAGAGGGGTAGACTAGAAAATTTCCTCGGAAAGTTCAAGTGTAGCAATATGAAGGGGGGATTAACATTCGACTGAGCCTCAGACAAGGGATTGGCTAAAATCGTTCCTTACTAGAGCTAGGGTTGAGATGGGGGTAGGGTTGGTTATTCAGGGATTCAACTTACTAGGGTTCATCAACATTTGAAGGGTTAGGCAATGGAGTGATGGTAGAGGCATGATTATATAGCCTTTGAATCAAGCCTTGGTGAAGGGGAGGCGAAGCACCTTTAGCTTTGCATTGTTTCAACAAGGAAAGTAGAAAAATTTGTATATTAATTATTTCATTTCTCCTTATGTGATTTAAAAATTAAAAATGGTAATCATCAACAATAGTATATAACTACCTTCTAAGGTAAAATACTTAATTATGAATACTCACTAGTCCATATGGAGCCGGAAGATTTTCACAATCATACCCATTTTGACATCTTTGTGGCTTCTCATCACCTTCCAAAAAACTATCAATAAATTGTTGATAGTGTAATGGTGTGAATTTGTTCCCCTAGGGAAATTTCACATTTACGCTACCTCCTAACTTAGAAAATTGATTCCAATAATGAAATCCCTATTTCCACCACCTTTCCCTGTCCACTTGGCAGTTGTTTTGCATATCAGTGGGGGATATTTTTTCTTGGACACTAGCGCGGTGCATGGACGTCTACGTGGCACGCTGCCATCCTGACAAGATTCTCACCTTTGGAATCCACAAAGGCATTGCACTCCTCCATTAGATGCGAAGTGTAACGCTTGTTGCTCCCTGGACCAACTTCGAATGGCTCTTTTGCCTCCATTTTCACCTTTCAAACATGGCTATCTCATTTTTTTTCATGCTTCTTAATCATCTTTACACTTTGGGAAACTTTTTTCACTCTCTTCACTCATTTTCAACATTTTCAAACTCCACCACCTCCTTTGAAGTTGCAAGTTAGTGTTTTGTTGGTTCACCCTCTTCGTTGTTGCGGAAATGTTTGTCTTTAAAGGCTTGCATGCTAGCTCCCTCCTCCATTTGCGTTGAGATCACTTGGTTGAGAAGGTGATATCCTTCCATTTCCTATTCACTTTGCATTATCGTATTTGATATTGTAGCATATTGTGTTTTCTTATTGCTTGGTATCTCTATTTCTAAGTAATCTCCTTTATCATATTTCTTCAATTGTTTCTATCTAGTTTTCCATGGAGGTGGAAACACCAAGGCGTGGGACTGACTAAGGTAGTCCTCTAAACATAGCCCCAACATTTTCCCATCTTTTGTTTGCAAGTTCTCCTTGAGGTGAAGATCTTGAAGATATCAACTTGTGGGTAGGAAGGTGCACTTTCCTCACTCTTCTTTGTCAATTCATAAAATAGGTTAAGTTAAAGTATTCTTCTTGTTATTTTTTCATTCTGCTACTTTTTGTTTATGTTATTGCAATAAACTTCATTAGTTCTAGGTTGTTAGTCAATTTTCTATGATTTCATACTATACCTTGCACTTTTTGTCCATATGGACGCCAGCACACCACTAAGACACCAGCGCACCACTCGAGTCACTGGAGTCTGTGTCCCGCGTTAAAGTCCCTTGGCAGTAAGCTATCTAAGTTGTAGTCTGAACTCTGAAAATCTCCTCACCTGACTTCCAGAAATATTTGGGCTCATAGAAGGATAGTAGCAACTAGGTTGCTCTTCCTTCTTATCCTTTAAACTTTGAACTCTTCCAAAACATTTTGTTAGCTTGAGGTAGATCAAGGGAGCCTATTGTTCTAGACTCTCTTGTGACCTAGAGTCCTAAGCATATGTCCCCCTCCTCACAATTTTGGTGAACCCGACGTGAACAACAAAGTTTATGTTTCCTTATGTAGGGATTCCTCCTCCCGTATCTTGTGTAGGTTGCAGACTTGAGGGTTGTGAAACTTTATGAGCTTTACAACTCAATCTACAACTTTTGGGTATGTTGTGCAAAGGAGTGTATGACACCGACACCTAGGGATGGATTTCTCGAAGGTCACTACTGTATTCACCTCTCAAGAGATGGTCTCAGGGGTAGAGACAAATTTCTTTGATGAGACCACTCATTCCCCTACCCCTCCTATCTCTCCTAGACGGCCCCACCTTTGAACGATGGCAATCCTCTCATTATTCTTGCAAAGCATCTCATTGCTCTAGGTAGGAGGCTATTGGATCTCACAAATCATTTGGGGAAAGAACAGAACATGGCTAGGGCTGCTAAGGTTGTCAATGAGATGAGATATATGTTAGACAAAGATCGGGTGGGCCTGGAACTCCTCTGAGGCATCACCAACATAGTCAAAACATATGTCCCCTCATACAACTCTAGATCGGGTGTTACTTGAGGTTCTGGGCCTGAAACCTCTGGAAGACAAGTAGGAGTTTCAATTCCCATAACCTTGGTGTACATGGTCAAATCAGGCCCTTCCGTTAACACAACCCCTGTGCCTGAGGTACCTCTGACCGTCAAAGTAAATGAATCTCTCTAATTTTTAGCGCTATTCCTTCTAATTCTAGCAATAGCAACTCTGGGGGCCATGTTGGATTTGGCAATGGAAGCCTTGGTGGAATGGAGGGTGGTGGCTTTGGTGGTTTTGATGGTGGTTTTGGCGATGGTTTCGTTGGTCTTGTTTCATCGTCTGACCCTGTTCTGAATGCTCTACTATAGAACATGGGCTAGATGCAGAATCAGCTGGTGAACCTATCCCAAGCCACCTCCCAGCCGATCTTTCAACCTTTCTTCCATCATAGTCCTCTTTCGATAATGATTTTGAACACTCCCTTCCCCACAGAATGCAGATTCCTAATTTTGAGAAGTATGGTGATAAGGGAGACCTGAAAACACATATGTTGGCATTCAATGCGATGTGTACGGACTTCTTTCACCACAAAACCTTGATGGCCAATTTATTTTCTATATCTCTCAAGGACACAGCACTAGAGTGGTATTGTTCCTTGCCTGATAACTCCATATTCTCGTTTGATTAGCTTGTGAATCAGTTTCTCCAATAATTCCAAGCGAACATCGGGCCAAAGATGGCCTTTTCGAATCTCATCTAATGTAAGCAGGTAGAGCATGAGAAGATAACTAACTTCATTGCTTGATATCAAGAAGAAGGTTTCCATTGGAAACTTGTAGAGGTCATGGCAAGAGAAGTTAGCTTTGATGAAGTACCCTTCTTTCACGCATTTGTGTGCAACCCTGCGGGAATACCAGTAGATGATCCCCTAGTTTGGGGGATCTTCCTCACATTCTTGTCTTGAGGGGAGGTCCATTATATTGATATCTGGAAAAGGAAAACCTATTGTGAATGTAGTTGTCACATCTAGTGAAAAAGGCCTCAAACGTAACAGAAAGTGCACAGAGTTGTCTGAATTTTATTCCTCTATCTTAAAAAATTTATTGAAGGATAAGATAATAACCTTACCAAATCCTCGGCCCCTTATTGAGCCCTGCCTTGATTGGTATGAAGAAAACACATTTTTCCAATACCACCAGATTAACGGACATGATACCTAATGATGTATGTGCCTACATCATGAGATACGAGATCGCATTAATGACGATACTATCTGCCTTGATGGGAAAAAGTAGAATGTGTATAAATCTATACTAAAAGCTAATAGTGAGTTGCAGATTTACATAGACCTTTTTCCATCACACTCTGTGAACTTGATTTTTGAGCCTTTGTACCCTTGTGAGGAAGTCCTTTCAAATTATTTCAATATGGTCTTGTTTACTCGCATTCCCAGTTCACCAGATTTAACCATTACATCGTAGGATGTGCCCATGAATGGGAATCCTTCTCCAACGCTGTGGCCAGAATCCTAGTGGGCCCTACGAGTCATGTGAATGTGATCATAGAGGAGACATTGCTTCTGAATTTTCTTCATAAGGAGGAATACAAGAATATGAAAAGCACCATACATACCCATGATGGACTCTCACTTTCTCCCCTTGGTTCTGTCTCTCTGGGTGATCCCACAATAGTGGTTTACAATTTTTGGCCAAACTAGACACTGAAATTATTATTTTTAACTATATCTTCACATTCGGGAACCTATAGCGGCTAAACCATGAATAATTTGAAGATCATGCAAACTAGAGTCTCGTCACATTTTTTCTATAGATTCTAAAAAAAAAATTCAAAATTTTTGGAATCAGATTGCACTTCTTTTTCCATCTCCCATGAAAACTAGTTTTTTTAAGAAAACAACATTTTAAAAAAGTGATGCACATCGTATAACGCATAAATTTTTTTCCATAAAGGATAAAATTCTAATTCTTTCAAATTTAGATTTTTAAATCCGATATCTAGTGCTTCCACTTGGTTAGATAGTTTTTTATTGAATATTTTTTCTTTAATCAAGTTTCAAAGTCAAACCAATTACAATTTAGACACAGGGCGACCGTATAATGCGTAACTTTTTTTGAAATATATCGAAATTCAATTTTATTTTATTTTTGGATCAAGGACTTCAATATCTGGTGCACTCATATTTTCCAAAAAAAAATTGATAATCTGCTATTTTTCCACATGTGCAAAATAGAGACCTTCATTTTCGATGAAAAACCTGTGTTTAATAAAACTAAAAAAACAAATACATAATAAAACCAAAACATATTAAAATTATATTTGTTAGATAGCTCGTTCCGAGGACTACCTGATTCCAGTTGGGTTTGTGAAGAATCCTCCATTTTCATGTTCAAACCAAGCTTCAAAGCATAAAAATTTAGGTTTTTTTTGTATTTCAGGGGGAGAATGAGGAATTAGGGGGGTTTGTACGAACCCCTTGGGGTTCGTTCAAACCAAGGTTCATTCAAACCCCCTTCAATATGCAATTTTATTTTTATTTTTGGGCAGGAAATGTGGGCCTAGTAATTAGTGGGCTCGCTCGAACCCTAGTTTGGCCGAATCCCTTTTGGGTTCGATCGAACTTGTAGGTTCATTCAAACCCCTAAAACCATTTTTTTTGCAATGGGGTCATTTTTTCTCAGTTTTCCTTCCTCCATCAAATTTTAAACCACTATTGTGGCTTCACCCCTGAGCTTTCAGTTTTGGTAGGTTCCAAGGCCATGAATACTATTTTTGATATCATCCTAGAGTCGGACTTGTTCAGAGTGAAGCTAGGCATTCCATGGCTAGTTTCCATGAACGTAAGATTCCCTTCAGTGATCCATAAATGTTTGAATTCTTCTCATGAGGGCTTAGTGCATGTTGTGTACGACATTGGGTATAAACCCTTGGTGTCGTGTGGGGCCTATTCATTAAATCAGTTATGGCCTTCCCCTATCGGTTTGCTTCCTCCAAACACAAACCTATTGTATCGCACTTATGTTAAATACAAGAATGGGGGCATAGCACTGAAATTGAACTACCCTCCTTCCCCCTACACTATTTCACTTAAGGCTTAAATGATCGTGCAGTAGCAGGTTGACTCTTCCTCTTCTCAAAAGGGGAAGAGGAAGTATGCTTGTTCCCAAGAGCCTTTTCTTCTTTTATTATGTCATATGCTTCTGCCTCCCACCCTTTTGTGGGGCCTTTGGCTTCCTCCATGCATATCATGGGGAGCATATTCGGGTGGGTGGGAATTCTAGTGGTGGTGCCCGCTCAAAAAAAGGCCAACCATCAGGTGTTCAACCTTCCTGTCTTTCCCATAGTGCCTTGGCCCATTGTCTATGGTAAGGGTAAGGGCCCCCATGGAATTGTCTGTACGTCTCAGCCTCCGCAACCTCCTACTACTCCCACCTCTTTAGTGGTGAATGGGAAGAGACCCGTCACCAAGGCACTTGAGTATGCTTCTCCACCAATTGTTGCCTTTGTTCCTCCATCTCTTCCTTATGTTTCTATTTAGAAGTCACTCCCTCCATCAACAATGGCTACAATGGGCACTCCCATCAAAAAATAGGAGCCTTCTAATTCTCCTAAAGTTGTAGCTTACAGCTCTCGGGGTAGAAGAAATTGCCTTGTACATGAGCATAAGCATTGGAGAAAGGCTCTGGCTACTGAGTAGGCTACCTCATGGAAGGTAGAAGAGGATCCAGTAGCTCTTGCTTCAGCATCTCTTGTTGTGTCCCTCTCTCTTTAAGCTTTTTCTTTTGTTCCCAGCGCCTCAATCTTGCTTTTGGCTCCCCCCGCAAATGTTGATGACCCTCACCTCAAAAGAGTGCAGGTGTTCATCGATCCCTCGATTGTGCCTCCTTTTCTAATGTCCCTTCTAAACATCTTTCCTTTTTCTAAGAATATGGATATGTCAAATACTTCGGTGGTATCCACTACAATTTTTTCCTCTTCCTCCTTGCCTTCTTCTTCTATAGGGATTTCACATACTCTAATGAAGTGAAAGTTGGAGGACGGCCCTTCTTCTAATGGGGTCAGAAGAAGGGATTTCCTTCTTTGGGAGATGTCTATGCTTTGGCTTGTGTCATCCCGGTGACAGAGGTAGCCCCGGCATCCCTTGAGTTTGTCACTACCCTCGAGTCTTTCGGTGAGGTTGGCAGTGGATCTCGGGAACCTCCTTCTTTGCCCACCCAGTTGATACATGGCACTCTTGTCAAGTGCATGTTCAACTCGGTGGATGATGTCCCAACTCTGTCAATGATCTTTGCAAGATTGATGGTGTTTTCCACACAGGAATTGAGCGAAGAAGACCTCGAGGGGCCCTTTCCTTAGCTCTTGTCGCAAGAGAGTCAAAGGGTGCTCCCCTTGCTATCCCACCCTTGCAGGCTCATCTGACCTCTCCCTATAATGATCTAGATTGGGATAACGATGACATCTTGGTTGATGAGAACTAGGAGAGCGCCTCTTCTTTATCTATAGATTAGATTTGTGTGTTTGTTGTGTTTCCCTCATGCTTGTTTCATGTGTTCCTAGAGGACCCTTGTCACCTTCATAGGTGCTTGAATATAGGAGTGACATTGTGTCGTAAACTTCTTCTATTTTTTGTATCATTCTTCTATTTGTTGTGCCTTTATTTTTTAAAATTGGGGACAATGCAAAGTGTTGGGGGAATTTAGGCCTCCCTTCCATGTTGACCCATTTTTTTATTTTTATTTTGTTTTCATGTACCCTTCTTCATGATCTAATATAGTAGGAGATTAGTGACAGTTCATATGTATACTATATTATAATATCTATCTATATTAATGAGCAATTCTAACCCCAATTTATCAGACCCCCTATCTCTTGATCTCTTCACCTTTGCTTATCTTTCTTTTTTCTTTGCTTGCTTCTTGATGTTGTGGTTCCTATGTGTTGTCCCTCGTGTGTGTGACAACATTTCCACACCTACATCTTGTCATGTATCGTGGGCCACGACATCTCTACATGTTGTTCCTTTCCTTAGAATGTCATGTGCTCCTTCAGTTCATATGCACCATCCTAAGTGGGGACCAACCTCTCCAATTTTCAATAAGGTGTATTCAGTGGCCAATGAATCCCTTGTTGAAAATCTTTGTATTTTTCAAAAATTGAATACTTCACAAAGGATCCCCTTAGCAATATTTTCTTTTGAAATCAAATTCATAGCAAAAAGAATTAAGAATTCACCTTCGAAGAGGCCATTCTTCTTATTTTTTAATTCCTTAACAAAAGAGAATCTTTCAAAAGGATTCCTTGGTGAAAGGGTCGTTTGCAAAAAAATTCATCGCTCTTCAAATGGAGCATCCCTTGAGCAAACCCCTCTTTTTTTTTAAGGGTTCCCAAGGGACCCCTTTGAAAGCCTCTCTTTCAATTGCTTGTTCTAAGATATGACTATATGTTTGTCTATGTAACGTTTTTCTTTCCTAGCATGTTTTTTTTGTGCATTAACATGTTTCCTTGTAGTACTGAGTACCTGTAAGGGTCAATCAAACTTTGCGCAGCCTTTCACATCTAGCTTCCCTCTAGACCGAGCACTTGTGGTACCTCCTTTGTAGGATTGAGCACCTGCGAAGCATTTTCATTCTACAGAACCAAGCACCTATAGAACCAATTGTTTTTCTTCTGTAGGACCGAGCACCTGCAGATCCTTTTCTTCACCTTTTGTAGGACCAAGCACTTGCAACTCTCTTGTTCAAATCTCTATAGGACCAAGTACCTATGGAGCCATCTCTTTCCTAAGCCCGAGTTTTTTAGATCGTGGTTTGCTTACTCGACGATTCAGGTATATGTTCCTTAGCTTTATCTCTACTTTACTATGCATTCGCTAACACTTATGCTTGCTAAAGTGGGGGAAAAATGTAGTGGCATAAATTTGCACCCCTAGGAAAATTCCACATTTACACTACCTCCTACCTAGAAAATTGAGTCTAATTATAATGCAATCCCTATTTCCACCACCCTTCCCTGTCCACTTGGCAGCTATTTTTTATGTTGGTGGTGGATATTTTGTCTTGGATGCTAGTGCGACACGAGGACTTCTGCGAAGCGTGTTGCCATCTTGATAGGATTTATGTTCTGGAATCCACAGGAATTACACTCCTCCATTAGACGCGAAGTGTAATGCTTGTTTCTCCCTGGATTGACTTCAAATGGCTCTTTTTCCTCCATTTTCACCTTTCAAATGGTTGTCTCTTTTATTTTTTTGTGCTTCTTGATCATCTTCACACTTTGGGAAACTTTCTTCACTCATTTTCTAGCATTTTCAAGCTCCACCACCTCCTTTGAAGCTGCAAGTTAGTGTTTTATTGGTTCACGCTCTTCGTTGTTGTGGAAACGTTGGTATTTGAAGGCTTGCATGCTCACTCCTTCCTCCATTTTCCTTGAGAGCACTTGGTTGAGAAGGTGATATCCTTCCATTTCATATTCACTTTGCATTATCGTATTTGATATTGTAGCATATTATGTTTGCTTATTGATTGGTATCTATATTTCTATGCAATCTCCTTTATCATATTTCTTCAATTGTTTCTATTTGGTTATCCATGGAGGTGGAAACACCAAAGAGGGGGATTGATTGAGGAAATCCTCTAAAAATAGCCCCAACATTTTCATGTCTTCTGTGTGCAGGTTCTCCTTGAGGTGAAGATCTTGAAGATATCAACTCGTGGGTAGGAAGGTGATCTTTCCTCACCCTTCTTTTTCAACTCGTAGAATAGGTTAAGTTAAAGTATTATTCTTTTTATTATGTCATTCTACTACTTTATGTTTCCATTATTGCAATAAACCTCATTAGTTAGGTTGTTGGTCATCTTTTTGTGATTTCAAACTGTACCTAGCACTTTCTTTTCGTATGAATGCCAGCACAACACTAAGACACCAGTATGCCACACTAGAGTCTATATCCCGCACTATATGTTGGACGTTGTGGTTGTGTTGTTGATATTTGGTTTTCATTGATATCAACACTATTAGCATTGTTTCATTAGAAGTTGTATATGTTGAGGATATTGAGAGAATTGTAATAAGAAGTGCTACAGGTTTTCAGTGGTGAAGTGAAGTTCTTTCTGTGTGTGTGTTTAGTACATTGTTGTTCTGAGATTGTGGACTAAAGGGTTTCTTGTTGAGTATGTCTAGTTTATCCACGTTGAGTTTCAGAGATCCACATGAATATTTGATTGAGTTATGGTGATTTTCGCTCTAACAGTATTTTTGTTGCTTCAATTAGTGTTCCTGATTGAATATTTTTTGATTTCAGTAGGTTCAGTTGTCGTGGATGCTTCTCTAATGTTTCATTATGCTTTTGAATGTTTCTATTTTGTTATCTATCTTTTTGACATGTCTGCATTGATCGTTGTGCTCATGATCTGAGATTTTCTCTTCTGTGTTCATGTTTTTCATATTCTTGGCCAACAAGGTGTTGAAGCGTGTTGTGGATCTTCTAGGAGAAATTAATTGAAGTATTTTCATGTTGGAGATGTTTTTTTTGGTCTTCACTATGTTATGGTCGACCTTGGTTGATTCGCATGAATAATCTTTATTTTTTTTTAGCCAACTGCTTGTAATTATTTTATTATCTTTTTGCACGGTCGACATATAGCGATGTAATTTCTTGTTGCGGATATATAAGAGTGATTGTTTGAAGAGTGAAAATGGTGTGAATGTGAAGTGTATGAGTCTTGTGTGTGAATAAAGCTCAGATCATTCGAAGGCAAAGTAGAGAGTGAAGAAGAGTGAAAAAGTGTTCATGTGCTTAACCGGAACTGTAACTAGGCATTAGCAAATGTTATTTTCTCAGTTCAAATATGGATGGTTTTAATCTGAATCTTTTTGTAAGTTAGTGTGTCTTAGGCAGTAATCCTTGTTGTATTTGAGCCGTGAGCTCTAGGCAGTGTGCTTGAATGCATGTGCATTAGTGTGTCTTAGGCAGTAATCCTTGTTGTATTTGAGCAGTGAGCTCTAGGCAGTGTGCTTGAATGCATGTGCATTCCCCATTCATATTTCCTTATACTTTTAATAGGGTATAATCTTGTGGATTGACCTCCACCATGGGTTTTCCCCTAATAGGGTTTCCACGTAAAAATCTTGGTGTTATGTGTGCTTCTGATGTGTTGTTCATTTATGCTTTCATGATTAATGATTAGATCTGAGAATAAGGTTACTAAGTTGAATAAGTTTTAGATTCGATGACAACTCATTCACCCCCCCTCTCAGTTGTCTTCCCTTTGAGTTGCCAACAATTGGTATCAGAGCTTGTGGTTCCTTGGAAGAAGTTTAATAGCTTGAGGTGATCCGGGATGGCGACTTATAAGAAGGATAGTCCTAGATTTGATGGAAAAAATTAGTCTTTGTGGAAAGCTCGAATGGAGTGCCATCTAAGATGCATTGGTTAACCCTACTGGAGCATTACATGTAATAGGTATGTTATACCTCTGAATAGTACTTATGTTGAATATAATATCAGGGCTAAGGAGGCATTGTTAAGTGCTTTGACTGATACTGAGATAAAAAAATGTGATGGATCTGAAGATTGCTTATGAGATCTGGAAGAATTTGGAGACCTTGTATGAAGGTGATGCAAATGTGAAGATTGCTAAGCTACAAAGTCTGACAAGAAAATATGAAAATTTGAAAATGGGTGATGATGAAAATGTTACTACTTTCATGCAAAGAGTAAATGAACTTGTGTGTGGTATCAGATGTGCTAGTGGATAGATAGATGAATCAGAGATTGTTGCTAAAGTGCTTAGATTTTTTCCTGATTCTTACAAAGTTAAGGCTAGTGCTATTGAAGAACTCCGAACTGTGACAAATGTTACCAGAGATATGTTGATTGGTGAGCTTACTGCTTTTGAGTTGAGTGAATTTGGTGATGCCCTTCCTAAGGTTGAATCTGCATTTAAGGCTACTACTTCTAGAAGAGATAGACAGAGATATGATATGGGTGAAAGTTCATCAAGAAAGACATTCAAGTATGAGGATGAAATGAAACAGTTGGATGAAGAAGAAAGATAGCTTGAAGAACTTGAAGCATTGATTGTGAAAAGAGAAGCCAGAGGACAAGGTAAGTATAAGGGAAATTTTCTTATTAAATGTTTCTCTTGCAATAAGACAGGTCATTTTGCATCAAGGTGTCTTAAGAGAGTTTCCAAGCCAAGATTTAACAAGCCTAAATTCCAAAAGAAGTGTTACTATGTTGTTGATGAAGGTATAACAGATGATGAATTTGACAAAGGAAATGCAAGTGAAGATGAATTTGTGTTTATTTATATCAAGGAAAATAATCATGTGTCTATTGAATTTGCTAGTTGTACAAATGTGGAGAAAGCCCTAGCTGCTCGAGTTGAAGAGAAAGATGAATGGGTAATTGACAGTGGTTGTTCTCATCATATGAAAGGAGATAAAAGTAAGTTTGTGAATTTGGAGAAGTATGATGGTGGTGTTGTGAGATTTGGTGATAACATAGCTGGTGTGATCCGTGGAAGAGGATGCATTTCTCTTGATGGTAAGCATAACACTGATGATGTCTTGTTGTTGAAGGTTTGGAGCATAATCTTTTGAGTGTTGGTCAAATGGTTGATAAGGGATACAATCTTCAGTTCATGGATGGTAAGTGCAAAATATTGGGAAATTATGGAAATGTGATTGCATCAGTTACACAAACAAAAGGTAATATCTTTCATTTGAATGTTGTGAGTAAAATTTGTTTGATTGCTCAAGTTGATGAGAGTTAGTTATAGTATAGGATAATGTGTCATGTTAACTTTGATAACATTGTCAAGATAAGTTCCACTAAAGCTATGAGTGATCTTCCTAAGCTGATGAAACCTACTAATGCCATATGCAAAGAATGTCAGTTAGGAAAGCAAACAATAATTTCATTTCGAAGTAAATAGCAAAACTCAAATGGATTGTTGAAACTTGTGCATATTGATTTGTGTGGTCCTGCTAGAACTAGAAGTTTACAAGGTTACAAATACTTCATGTTGCTTATTGATGATTATTCAAGGATGATGTGGGCTACTTTCTTAAGGGATAAATTTGAAGCTCTGTAAAATTTCAAGATCTTTAAGGCTATGGTTGAGATAGAGATTGGTTTGAAGATTAAGTGTCTAAGATCAAATAGAGCTGGTGAATTCACTTCCTGTGAGTTTAATTTTTTTGTGAAGAGCATGGAATAAAGAGATAGTTATCTGCACCGTGGACCCCTCAACAGACTGGAGTTGTGGAAAAGAAGAATAGAAGAGTTCTAGATGCAGCTAGAACCATGATGTTGGAAGGAAATGTGCTTCATATCTTCTAGAGAGAAGTTGTGAGTACTATTGTGTACACACCTAATTGGGTACAAATCAAAGGTGATACTGGTAAGACTCCTTTTGAACTATGGACTGGTCAAAAGCCTACTGTTAGATATTTCAAAAAAATTGGAAGCAAGTGTTATATCAAAAGAGATGAAGATATAGGAAAGTTTGATGTTAGGAGTGATGAAGGAATCTTTCTGGGTTACGCTATTAAAAGTAAGGCCTGCCAATGTTCCAACAAAAGATTGAGGAAAATGGTTGAAAGTGCAAATGTTAAGGTTGATGAAGACATAATTGCACTATCCAGAACCTGTGGATATGATTCTGATGATCAGAATGACAGTACAAGCAAAGGAAAGCAAGGTCAAACTGCAAGTCAAGTTCAAATCTTTTTGGTGAATCAAGAAAATCAAGAAGGAGAAACTGATGGAAGAAAAAAAGAGAGATCAGAAGAGCCTGAAGTTGAACATTCTACAAAGACTCTGAGGTATGTGAGATTGAATCATTCAGAGAATTAGATCATAGGTGATAAGAACGAAGGTGTCCAGACTAGGTGAAAAATTGCAGAAGAATATTGTTTGATTTCAAAGACTAAGCCTAACAATGTGAATGAAGCATGCAAAGATGAGCATTGGGTTGAAGCAATGAAAGAGGAACTAAAGAAAATTGAGAAGAATGATACATGGATTCTTGTTCCCAGACCTAAGGATAAGAATGTAATTGGAACTAAATGGGTCTTTAGAAAAAAACTGAATGAACAAGGTGAAATGGTTAGAAACAAAGCAAGACTGGTTTGTAAGGGATATTCTTAAATGGAAGGTATTTATTTTGAACAAACCTTTTCCCCTATTGCTAGAATTGAAGTTGTGAGATTTTTTCTTGCTTATGTTGCTTATAAAGACTACAAGGTTTATCAAATGGATGTCAAGTCTGCTTTTCTAAATGGTGAATTGGAAGAAGAGGTATATGTTGAGCAACCTAATGGATTCCATTTGACTGATCAGGAAGATATGGTGTTTTGATTGAAGAAATAATTGTATGGTCTTAAGCAATCCCCTAGAGCATGGTATGCCAGATTGGATAAGTACTTGGTGAAACTTGGATTTAACAAAGGTATTGTTGATAGTAATCTATATTTCAAGAATGGTGATGATCTCACCTTGAGTGTCTTTATTGATGTTGATTGGGCAGGAGATGTGAATGACAGGAAAAGTACTAGTGGTGGAGCATTTTTCTTTGGAAATAAGTTGATTTCATAGTTGAGTAAGAAGCAGAATGTTATTTCTTTATCTACTGCAGAGGCAGAATACATTGTTGTTGCTAATAATTGTACTCAAGTATTGTGGATGAAACAAATGTTGAAGGATATCAGAGTTGTGTATGATGAGCCTATTGTTATATTTTGTGATAACTCAAGTGCTATTAACATTTCTAAGAATCTGGTGCTACATTCAAAGAACAAGCATATATCTATAAAAGTTCACTTTTTGAAAGAGAAGGTAAGTGAAAAGGAAGTTAGATTGGAGTATGTGCCTACTAAGGAGAAGAATGCATATATCTTTACAAAGTTGTTGCCTAAGGATACTTTTGAGTATCTCAAAGGGAAGTTAGGGGTGATTACCCCTCCTAATCAGATCTAAGATGCATTGCATTGCATCAATCCATGCATTTCATGATCATATTTTGATCTGGATTGATGTTGCGGTGGCTGATACTCAGGGGGAGTAGTCAGATGTTCAGAAGTTTGGATATATGGTTCAGAGCTTGTATTGAAGAGATCTTTGGCATTGATGTCAAAGGGAGAGAAGAGTAATGTGAAAAAAAAACTGTTGATTATCTGGGGAGAAGAGCCTTGTGGGGAGAAGATCATGTGAGGGAAGAAAAGTCAAAACCTAAAGGAAGAGTAAGCGTAGTTGTGTTGATATTTTTCACATCATGAATTGCCATCAATACCAAAGGGGGAGATTGTTGGATGTTGTGGTTGTGTTTCTGATATGTGGTTGTCATTGATGTCAGCACTATTAGCATTGAACCTCATTAGAAGTTGTATATGTCGAGGATATTGAGAAAATTGTAATAAGAAGTGCTACAGGTTGTCAGTGGTGAAGTGAAGTTCTTTCTATCGATGTGTTCAGTATGTTACTGTTCTGAGATTGTGGACTAAAGGGTTTCTTGTTGAGTATGTCTAGTTTTTCCATGTTGAGTTTCAGAGATCCGCATGAAGAGTTGATCGAGTTATGGTGATTTTCATTCTAATAGTTTTTATGTCTCTTTAGTTAGTGTTCTTGATTGAAAATTCTTTGATTTCAGTAAGTCCAGTTGTCGTGGATGCTTCTTTGATGTTTCATGATGCTTGTGGATGTTTCTAGTTCATTATCTATCTTTGTGGCATGTCTGCATTGATCGTTGTGCTCGTAATTCGATATTTTCTCTTGTGTGTTCATGTTTTTCATGTTATTGGACGACAAGGTGTTGAAACATGTTGTGGATCTTCGAGGAGAAATTAATTGAAGTGTTTTCGTGTTGGATATGTTGTTTTCGATCTTCACTATGTTATGGTTGACCTTGGTTGATTCACATGAATAATCTTTATTTGTTTTGGGCCGACTGCTTGTAATTATTTTATTATCTTTTTGTGGTCGACTTATAGCGATGTAATTTCTTGTTGTGGATATATAAGAGTGATTTTTTTAAGAGTGAAAAGGGTGTGAATGTGAAGTGTATGAGTCCTATGTGTGAATAAAGTTCAGATCATTCGAAGGCAAAGAAGAGAGTGAAGAAGAGTGTAGAAGAGTGAAGAAGTGTTCATGTGCTTAACCAGAACTATAACCAATCATTAGCATATGTTATTTTCTCAGTTCAAATCTAGATGGTTTTAATCTGAATCTTTCTATAAGATAGTGTGTCTTCCTTGGGCAGTAAGCCTTGTTGTATTTGAACAGTGAGCTCTAGGCAGTGTGCCTGAATGCATGTGCATTCCCCATTCATATGTCCTTATACTTTCATTAGGGTATAATCTTGTGGATTGACCTCCATCGTGGTTTTTCCCCTAATAGGGTTTCCACATAAAAATATTGGTGTTATGTGTGCTTTTGATGTGTTGTTCATTTATGCTTTCATGATTAATAATCAAATATGAGAATAAGGTTAATAAGTTGAATAAGTTTGAGATTTGGTGACAATTGATTCACCCCCCCTCTCAATTGTCTTCCCTTTGAGTTTCTGACACTATAATCCCCTGGTAGTAATTTTTCTAAGTTGCAATCTAGACTCCAAAAATCTGCTCACTTGACTTCCTGAAACATCTGGGCTCGTAGAAGGACAACAGAAACTAGGTTGCTCTTCCTTCTTAGCCTTTAAACTTTAAACTCTTCTAAAACATTATGTTATCTTGAGGTAGATCAGGGAAGCCTATTGTTCTAGACTCTCTCTTGACCTAGAGTCTTGAGCAATTAGTCCTCCTCTACATATAGTTACCATTACTAACCTTTGAAACTTTCAAGCCTTGAAATTCTAATCCAGTAGCTTCAATAATAAATCTTGGACTGGTAGTGAAAGTGATGCTACCAATTTTAACCCTATCCTCTCACCAAGAGTTGAAGAGCTTGGAAGTCAAATCATCATTAAAGCCTTTCATCGCCATGAAAAATGGGGTCATACTCGCCTCTTCAAAGAGCTTCTAGAGCTCCACGTTCTGACGCAGAGGCACACTATACAACATCTCTGACCTCTTTCTTGGCCCCCCATGTTAATTCCGCAACTACTAGAATTTTTCTACCCTTTCACCTCAAACTTGCCGACTAAATTCTCATAAGAGCTCACCTCCAAATAGTAATGACAATTCTCCCAAGCTTTGGAAATGAAATGGATTTAATGAACCCACAAAATCTTTAGAAAAGATAGAATTTTATCTCCTTTCTTCTAGAAAGATCATCCAATATTTTTAGCAATACCACTATCATAATTTGAGGCTAACTAAATTTTTGGCCAGATCATTTCAATCTTTAGCCACAACCCAGAACTCATGTAAGTAATGCAATCAATCTTTAATTTGGTGAAGGCTTTTAAAATTAACTTATTTTCAAGGAGATAAGTGATGTGACTCTTTTCAAAAGGTGACATAGAAAGCATGTGGTGGGCCTCCTTATTAGTACTCCACAATCGAAAAGGGCACAAAATATTTGATACTTGTGACCTTTACAATATTACTACTTAAATGATTAGGCATGTCAGGACCATCCACAACTTTAAAATACATCAACTTAAAATGATTACTCCTTAAATTATAATTTTTGGAGGGATTTAATCTTGTTAAATCCATCCTTTTCATCATTATGCATCTTTTCCAAAATCCAAGTCACCTTAAATGGGCTTTGATTTAAACCCAAAGTCCTTTTGTTGCCACCCTTCTTATCCAATAATTTAATCTCAAGGGAATACCATATAGTTAAATGAAGAAGCATGTGGTAAAATAATTTAT
This sequence comes from Sequoia sempervirens, assembly GCA_007258455.2. Taxonomy (NCBI): domain Eukaryota; kingdom Viridiplantae; phylum Streptophyta; class Pinopsida; order Cupressales; family Cupressaceae; genus Sequoia; species Sequoia sempervirens. The sequence continues at coordinate 125,785,959 of VDFB02000002.1, read as the reverse complement.
TAATGTTGACATAAGAAAATCCAACCATACTATTTACTCACCTATCACTCCTCAGACCCGTCATCATCTGATCTGGAAGATTCAAATTCAAAAAAAGGCAGCAAAAGTTAAGTCTTACCCTAGCACATAATCCATTTTTAAATTCCATATATTATGTAATTCGAGACTTCATTTCCTTCATTGTAGATAAATTTCGTATTGTCATTTGCAAATGGTCATATGAGATGAATTCCCTTATGCATTGGGGGAGATTCTCAAATTTCAAACATTGTCACTAGAAATTGGATAAACCAACATTGGAAGCCGCATCTACAGCTTTATTTCCCTCCCTTAAAGTATGTTTCAGAATATATTGCTCAGAGGTTTTTATCATTCTTTTTGAGTCCTCAATCATACTCTTAACCTTCTAGGGGGCCTCTACAACACCTTTAAGAGAATTAATTATGTTGGGTGAATTTTTTGTTATCAACTAATTGATAACAAAATGGTTATATCAGCCATAGTATAGTGAGATTAAATCTCTCCTCTCAGAAAGGGGAGGCTCCATTCTTATTGTGAACTATAAATAACTAGTAATTAACTAAGCTTATGTACACTAAGATTAACCATGGGGTGTTCCATATCATCCTATTCTCTTTCTTCAGAATAGATGTTTTCTTTTACAAAACTACAATGATAATACTATGGTGTTTACAACATGTAACAAAACCATAAAATACTAGAGATGGAGCAATAATATCCGATATCCGATTCTGATAGATGAAAGAATAACTAGAATGATACCAGCATGTGTTAATGGTAAGAAAACCCACAAAATCACAGTCTTTTGTTGTTTCTTATGATGATTTGAAATTAAAAAGGTGTGATATATGTTGCAGCCCAAAGTCTACAACATATGCCACAATAGGATCAAATAAACGAAGGTGATAACTCACAGCCCAAAGTCTTAAAATTACCTCCAAATTACACACATAAACACAATTTTCAAATATGATATTGGAAATCAAAGACTTCAAAAATCAGATTTAGAGTACCTCTTAATCATGTGATTCCATGCTATGATTCAATCATGTATAAGAGAATGTAATAGGAAAGATGTAAGAACAATCCCAATACACAACAAACTTGATCCACGTTGGCAAAGATTGGACACCATCTTGCTTCTTTTTATTGATTGAATTTGATTCACAATTTGAAAACAAAGTTTCAAATCACTCTTCAATTTAGCAGTGTTTCACTTCACAAGCTAAAAGATCATATTAACAAAAGATCTCCCTCTTATTTATAGAGAGAATCCAAGAGCGAAAAAGTAAATCTATAACTACTTTGACTTATTAAAAGGAAGAGTCTGGTTTGATTTGGGACTACACTCCTCTTACATGTAATTGTAATATTACGAAAGACGTGTAAAATAACATCTACAAATTACAAACTAAATAAAGAAAACTTGAGAAATTTAATAAGTATCAACAAGCACATTCTTTTATTCTTAAACATTCTTCTCCAATAAATCTTCATATTTCTTCAATGCATCCTAAACTTCAAACATGTTTGGCCCAATTGTATAGCTGGAGATGGTGAGGACTCGTGTGGAGTCCTCGATATTGATACATGTTTTTTTATGCTTATCCAATATCACTTTTAAGTCATCCAAAATCACTTGAAAATCCACTAATTTATCAATGGAAGCTAATGAAAAAGCTTCAGACTCAATATTGGTATGAATTAATAAAGTAAATTATTGGATAACTACATGCACGAGAAGAACCTTATGATTGTCATCAAGTATTTGGCAAGGAATTTCCCCAATCTTGACAGTGATATCAAATCCTTTGTCATTGCTTATCTCTTGAGCTTCTTGTAAATCTTTGATTAATTCATTGATGACATCTCTCTTATTTTTCATTGCTTCCCAAAATTCTATGAGAATCTTTCTTATGGGGATCACCCCATTTTCCACCAACACATCTAGCTTGAAATCTCTCAAATTGGTCCAAGCTTCTAGATCTTTCTCTATCAACTACAAATCTTGAGATAATACATCAAGTGTTTAGTTCAATTCTAACTTAACATTTTCCATATTGTCGATCAACTCAATGGAATACTTCAATAATTGAGTGTCTTGTGCCATTATCCCATCTATCCATGCATTGACAACTACCTTGGGCACCAATCCTTTCAACATTTTGAATTGTAGCATCATCCACACTTGTGGTAATAGGTTCAATGGACTCAGAAGATTGAGTTATCTTTCAGAGTACAGAAGTGAGCTATTACACCTTGATCTTTAGTTGATCCATGATAATTTTAGATCTCAAACATATTTTTCAATAAAAGAAGCCATTGTTGCACACAAGTCCTCCTTGGCACTTTCATGTCTTTGCTTTCCCAGTTTAATTTTTGTGATCACATAGCACCTTCCACTTCTTTAACAGTTTTGTTTGATGGAGTTTGTGCCACTTCGGCATACTTATTACCTGACTTATCAACCATCACCCTTGAAATAGTTTTGGCCTTCTTTGTTGTTTCGTTCTTCACCAGAACTAATTGGCCAAAATCAAAGTCATCTAGGGAGATGGCTTGTTTCATCCTCTTGGGTATCTATGATGTCAACCAAGGAAGAACAGTGGAAGAATCCCCTTCTATTCTTATTACCAAATTTTTTTTGGATGGGGGAGTTGATTCTACAATAGTAATAGTTAAAATAGGTGGAGTTTGGGTCAACACTATAGTAGGGATCACCACACTTGACACCTGAGGTGCAGATGTATCCATGAACTTATCAAAATCAGTTTGGGTGAATGTGTCAAGAAATGATGACGTCACATCAAATAGACTGGGAATGGAAGAAAGAGAACCAAAGACATTCTCAATATTTCCTCGAGGACTTTAAAAATGGACCCACTAGTGGGTGATGAATGAATAGACTATACAAACATGGTGGGAATAGTAGGAGTAGTGGAAATAGTAGGTAAAGATTGTACACTTGAAGCAATAGGAGGGGTAGGACTTTGTACTATAGTAGTTATGGGAGAAGAAGAAGGGATCTTGTAGGCATATGAGGTAGTCATGTTGTGGGATCCTACCACAATCATTTTGGATTATATGAGAAAGATTTCCCAAGACATTAATTGTCTGTGAATCTTTTCTTTTCCTTCCTAGTTTCTTAAGACATAGATCCCTTATAGATTTGGTATAGATAGGGATGTCTTTGATAGCTTGGATAAGTGGAATTTTGATACTCACATCTTTCGGTTGTCCTAAAATATCTGTCTCAGCCTGTGTTTGATGCTTTTGTATAGCTGGGCATTCAGAAAAAGGTGGCTTGGGATTTGTGGTAGTTTAGTGTACCTAATTTGGCTCAAGTTCCAAAGATGGTTTATCAGAAGCCTCAACTACAGGTTCATCATCCTTCGTTTCTATAATTTGGGGCGATGAAGGTCCAGCAAGTTGATTCCATGATTTGAGGTGGACATCACTCACCTCTACCCTATAAGTAGCGTATTGCATAGCTTCATTAGTATAAGCCTGTTGAGCAGGCTTAGCATTAAGGTTAGGTGCAGGTTGGGTAGGTATTTTTTGTTGCTTGGGTGGTTGGGATGGAAGTTTTGATGGAGGCATTAGATCATGTTGTTGTTGTGGCGGAGGAGCATGGATTGTTGGCAGTTCATATTTTGTTGTTGTCATTGTTGACCTTTCTGCCACTGAGGTTGCCATTGATTTTGTTGGGTTGGCCATTATGGATTGTAATTGGAACCCTAAAAAATTTGTTGTGATCAAGGATTTGGTTGTTGGTTCCAATTTGGATGGGCTTGTGGCCACTGTTGAGGTTTTTACCACTGGTTTTGGTTTACTTGCTAGGGTTAAGAGTTCTAAGCAATAAAGTTATGATTCCTAATAGGAAAGGATGAATTAAGATAAGGGGATCTTGTGGCATACCTTGTCTTTGTTGACATGGCCTCCTTTGTGCTATATAAAAGAGATGTCCATTATCTCCCTCAATGGGTTGGAAATCAAGTTTCTCAACTTCATCTTGTTGGATATTGGCCACTCTTTTGCATTTACAATTTTCTTTTCTTTGCCAATAGCTTGGACAATACTCAATGAGCATAGCCTTAGCTTCCTCCTACTTTTTCTTAATGTGGAGAGTATTCAATTGAGTTTTCAAATGACTGATTATATCCTCCTTCATGTTGGATAACATATTTCTTAGCTCTATTTTTGAAACCCATGTAGATGATTTACCAATAATTGATGTTCTATCTCCTTTTGGCCTTTTTGTAAAGGTCTTGAAATAATTCTTGTAGGCCTTACAAATGTATGAAAATGGTAGCTAAGAAATATCTCCTTGACCAATGAGGTTCAAGGCATCCATACAGTATTCATTAACTCCCCTTAAAAAGACTAACTTGAGAGACTCTTCTGACAACTTGTTCTAGGGGTTTTTCTTTAGAGAAAATTGAAATCTTTCCACATAATCTTCTAAGGGCTCATCATCCTTTTGTGTCATTTTGAATATATCATATTTCCTCTTATCAGGTCCTCTACAATAGTCTTAATACTTCTCCAAAAATAGTGTCTTCGTAGTGTCTCAATTAGGAACATCTTAACCTAATCCCATGAACCATCTCAAAGTTGCATCTTTGAGAGCGGCAAGGAAAAGCTTTAACCTATGTGTATCAGAAGTATAGTCATTACTTCTACATAAGACATCAAATTCAAAGAGGAATGTATCTGGGTCCTCAATCATTAACCCATAGAAAACTGGTAAGGCCGAAGTAGGAATGTTCTTCAACATTGTAGCCCTTTGCTAGTCAGTTATAGGGAACTCAAATGTTGGTCAGTCTACATCATCATCTGCTGCATCACCCATGGTGCGGTATGTTCCTTATGTACATGTGCTAGATGTTGGTGAGAAGGAAGTGTATTCTTCAGTTGTACCTTCACTCTGAGTACTATGATCACCAATTTCTACAATAGCTTCCTGACATGTGGAGGGAAGGAACCTACCCAAGGAATCTCTCTGCCTCTACATACATGAAATATAGCTTTAGATTCAGCAATCCTACACAATGTTAGTATATGTCCAGTGTTGAAAAGGATGGTATCTAATAGTCTTAATGCTTGAAAAGAGAAATTAACTATGAAAATTTTAAAAAATAGTCTATGAAGATAGCACCATCCCCGGTAACGATGCCAAAAATGTAGTCTAAGCTAATGTATTGTAAACTTGGTAGAATCTACTCAATTCAGAGGTTGAACTAGCTGAACAGTCCACTCTACATCACTTGAGACTACATTAAATTGTCAACCCAAGGCTTGTAAGCTTATGATGGTGTAGCATTATATATGCCTTCATGGACTTAAAACTACCTAAACTATCCTACTTAATTTATTTTAATTGATGTAAATTCACAGAGTTGCAAAACAGTAAGAACATAAACCAGAACTAGTTGCTATTGGTTCCTACAACAAAGACTATAACTGAACAGCTACTAATGAATTAATATTGTATTAACTAAAAGCTTAATTAAAACTAATGACTCAGCTAAACTATCCTCTGAGGTGTTACTAATAACCATTACATGCATATTCACAAGCATTCATTCATAATAAGCAAGAAATGAAATTCCAATTAACTTGCATATGATTCATGAATAATGATAAACTAATAATAGCTATCAATAGAAATAAATAACTGAAAGGTGAAGTGAAGAATAATAGCTTGAGTGGCCTGCTCAAGTAACTATTCCCACTTTAATTGAACTCAATCTAACTAATAGATTCTACGCATCCCATAAGATCAACTCCATGCATTGCATATTGTAAAAGATTATAGAAGATCTTTCCACAAATTGGACTCAATCATTTGGAATATTTTTCATGTCTTGAAACAAAAAGAAATTGGTAACATAAAATTGATAAAATCAACTAACTATCCCATGGGTTCAACTAACAGCTATATACAAACTGAGGGAATTTTTATTGAAAGCAACAACTAACTAAAACTATTAACTCCACTCCCAGATAATAGAGCATGGACCTATAACTAAAAAAGAAAAGAGAATCCTATCAAAACTAGAACTCTATCAAAATAGAACTCTATGTAAACAAAAAATCCACTTGTCAAAATTCCATAAATAAAGGAGACTTCTTCTTTAGCATTTTATTAAACTAGTCATAATAATGCACGCCCAATCTTCATTAAGTGCCTCTGATCAACGATCACCACATTTAGCTTAACCCAGATCTTCCCATGCTTCGGTGTCCAGTCATCCCTTCTTCTACAGGTTCACTCCGCAACTGTTGCGCTATGGTTTCTTTTGAGTTGCAAACAAGTTAATTCCACAAAACATGTACACAAGGATAACTATCACAATTAACTCATAGCATTCCATCAATATTTCATGCATTCATTCATATAACCCATATAATACTATTTATTATAATCATAATTTCATCGTCATAATTAAGGTTTAATTCTATGTAATGGATGTAAAAGGATAGCATAGTGTAGAAACATTATCTGGAGAATACATTTAACAGTATCTTAAAACAGGTATAAAAACAATAGAAACTAAGTCATTTTCTAGACCTATCACTCCCCCCAACTAGCTTTTTGCTTGTCCTCAAGAAAAACACTAGGGGTCCTGATTATACTATTGTGCATTTTTCTTAGGTCCATAATTATGTTGACACCCTGAACCTGCCTCAGATAAAAACCTTGATGTTTTGAAAGCTGCCTCATTTGGATTGTTCCTGCCCTCTCACATTCATCACTTTTCTCCCATGTCTAATGTGGGATCGAATAAAGGAGAATAGGTGGATGAAAATTGAGTGGCATCCAATGAAATCCCTAGCTAATACCAATTGTTATGTAATGGCGTGCCCTCTGAATCATTGCAATGAAATTATCCATGGAATGTGGCTCTTTCTTCTGCAGTTTTGATGTCAAACTATTCCATCTATCTTGCACATACTTAAAACACTGTTGTCCTACTCCCACGGCTAAAATTTTCATTCTATCATAGTTTTCCTCCCTGAGCTTCATGATTTTCTTTCCTACTCCCTTGTGTGTAAGAGTCTCATCCATTCATCAATTATTGTATATGGATCCTTAGCCTCTCTTTTGATTGGGAGTGCAATAGATTTTTCTTTTTCTTCATATTCTTCCATTATCTCTCCCCTAAGCTATTCATTCCTGTAATAAGAGGAAAATGCCCTGATCTAAAGATCCCCCACAAAGATTAAAGGGTTCCATTTGGTTTCATTAGGTATCACATAGTTTTGCAAATAGAATTCACACAACCGATCCTGATCTTCGAGTGTAGATGCAGCAAAAACTTCAATAAACTCTGAAGTTTGAATCATGCCAATTGAATTCTTGCTAACTAATCTACTAAACTAAAAACATAAAAACCTTTCTTGTAAAAATAGTGCATAAGTTGTTGGTGGAGGCCTACACCTTACTATTTGTGCAGCCTTTCCTACTATCTCTTCCAACTGAACTATTGTTTTATTCAGTTCCATATCTCTTTTCTCCAATTCCTATTCATATTTTTCCTTTTCCTTTCTCCACTTTTCCTTATCCTTTGCAAACTTATCAGTTATTTTCCACAATTGGTATCCAAGTGAGCAGGTTTTATGATAATCAGGAGTTTTAAGAGGAGGGTGTCTCTCATCTAGCACTGCCAATTCTTTATCCCATGTTTTAGTAATAGTCAACTATGCCAGCACATCTAATTTAGTGCCATGACCATATAGCTACAACTTTTCTATACCTCTCTTTCTTTCTCCTTCTACTCATAATTCTATACCAATTCCTCCAAGAGTTTAATTTTTTCTAGTGCCTCTTGGAGTTCCTTTCTCACATCCCTATCTTCAATGTAAACTTCCTTTGCACTCTCAAACTGCTCATTAGTCTCTTCATAATCTCTAGGAGTGGGGAAGGTTTCTATCTAAAATTTCTTGGCATAAAACATGTCTTCTGATTAAGAATCAAAAGTGCTCTCTACATATTGTCTCTTCTTCACTGGTATATTCTCAGTACCAGGAACATTCCCCTCCAATTTAGAGTCAATTTCAACATGCATGACATTTCTCTGAGGTTGTTCCTCTTGATGTTGTTCTTCCTAAAGTTTTTCTTCTACATTTTTTATTGTAGCACTTTGTTTCCTAAGCCTACCAGAGCATCTAGGCATTAATATTTCTTCCTCAAATTTCCTCTTTTCTTTTTTAACACTCTTTTTATTTTTAGGAACATCCTTTTTTTTCTTTTGGGTACCCCTCTATTTCTTTGAAATATCTTCTGCTAGTTTCGAGGGTGTAGTGGAGGTAGATGCACTGCTTCTCTGGCCTTTAGATTTTTGTGACATAGAGGAAGAAGGTAATTCCTCATTCATGGGAAGCCTAGACTCTGGTTTTGCAGGTTCTTCATGATCGCTTGGGCTATGGGTAGATGAGACCACAGGAAAAACATGAGGGTTTTCCTCTTCAAGCTCATTTTGGGACTCATTTTGATTTCCTGCATCCTCAGACGCTACAAGTACTTCTAGAAACCTATTAATGTCTTTGCATTCTTTTGCCCTGAAATCCTCCCACCTCACTTGTGGGTATTGGATTCTTAGACTTCTTTTATCAGTAAGGTAACTAAGCAGTGATGAGAGAGGGAAGTATCACTTTTCCTTTTCTGGTATTTCAAGGCCATTCATTTCAACAAGTTGTAAAGATAATTTGGTACATTTACTACCTTATTGTGCTTGAGATGACTTAACAATTTGAAATGGGCCATATAAAAAAGATTTTGTCTACCATCATAGGTAATATATCTAATAATATAAGAGTCACATCTTTCCCACAACCAATGGAGAGAAAGTCTTTTTGTACCTTGTGATGAGGAATCCAATTCCTCTCCTCTTATGCAGAATTCTTCCCGAGCTGTAACTGCATCAAACCAAGCTGAGAATTTTGTTCATGTCCTTGGTAGTCCTATAACCTGTGCAATGGTGATTTTAGAAGCATCTACAAAAATTCCCTTTACCACTACTTCATCGTATTGAAGGGTTTCTACAAATATCCTTGTTAAATCATCACTATATTTCATTAGCTTCATAAAGTAGTCAAGTCATCCAACCCTTGTGAACATAGGCAGGACTGTTGCATCCTCAAAAATTTGTTGGTGAGTCACTGGCTCTCTTCTTATAACATCTCCTCCCATCCTTGCTTTCTTCTCTGCTCAATATATCAAATTTAGCTTTAGAAATTTAATTCAATCTTCCCACCACCTTTGAACTTCTCTACCACTTCAAAACCTCTACTTCCTCATTTTTTACTACTATACCATACTACAACTGCAAATTTCCTTTTAAATTCAACTCTATTCTAACTAAGTTGAAGTTCTTATAAGCTCTTAGGGTTTCAAGTTTTAGCAATTTTGAAAATGGCAACGGAAATAGCAACAAAAATAAAACATGACTAAGGGTTTTGCATGTCATGGTATTCATTAAATTTGGTTGTGGGTGGAAAATTTGAAAGGACTGGCAAAAAGACCAAGAAGGGTGTACCCTACCTCCAACTTAATTGGTGAAGTGACCTCACTTCACGTTGATGATTTGGAGGTGGCGTAAATTCATGATGATGGAAATTAAAGATATAATATTTCACATGCATGGAATTATATGAAAAAGTGTATGAAAGTTTAAAGAAAACTAAGTTAATCATAACATCATACCTTAAGTACTGCCTTGTGGAAATAACCAGCTTTCGTGCGTGGAAACTGAAGGAATATATTTATTCGTTGATTTGAGGTGACACATATTAACTACAAGATAATGAATAGTGGGTGGCGAGTGGATATGATGGGACGAAAATTTAAAGTATGAGTTGGTGATTTGACAGCTTAAGTAGTTGAAATGAAAGTGGATAATAAAATAATTATGCTGCTTTATTTTGCGTGAAATGATGGATATGATACGTGAATATATTTGAAATGAATGTGCAGTAAATATGGCACCAAATGCGTTGAATATTCTTTTGGCTGCTAGATGTTGCTATGGGCACTTGCAATGTCAAGTCTCATTTTGAATGTTGACAGTGTGAAGCTACAGGTCCCTTCGGCTGCAAGATGCTTGTGAATATTGATAACAATTCTCTCTGAAGATATGTTGAACATTATTATAATGTGTAGTGTATGCTTATGAGAAAAAAAATGAAAATTTAGTGCCAAGGAAGCTCAAGGATTGAGTTGTGTAACTCAATCTCTGGTCCACTAGAAGTGTTGGGTGTATCCCGTATTATTGAAGTAGGACTTTGTGTATCACATTTTGTGTCAAGTCCGTTGAGAGCACCATATTGTTGGATTAATGAAAAGATGAAGTCATCCTTTTTTAATGGTTTCTTGTATAACTTCATTCTATGACCATTAACAAGAAATGAAAACTGGATTGCATCAATGGTGTGTAATTGTACTATCCCATTAGGGTAAACCTTGCTAATTTCATAGGGACCCAGCCATCTAGACTGGAATTTTCCCTTGAAATCTTTATACCTTGAATCATATAATAGTGCCCAATCGCCCATAGTGAACTCTTTTGTTTTAATGTACTGATCATGTGTCATTTCATCTGTTTTTGTTGTACTACTTCTATATGATGCACTGCTTCCATTCTTATCTCATCTAACCCATTTAAGGAATGAAGCCTTTATTTCTATGCTTATGTTAAATCCATTCCCAACTCTATTGTTGTCCGCAATGTCTTGTATTCAAATTCAATAGGAAGGATTGTTGTCTTCCCATAGACTAACTCATAGGGTGTAAATCAAGTGGTTGTTTTCCATGTAGTTTTTTATGCCTAGACTGCTTTAGGAAATCTTGAAACCCAATATTTCCTATGCAGTTGCATTATTTTGGTGAGAATTATTTCTATCTCCCTATTGGTGACTTCCACTTGATCATTAGCTTGTGGATGATAGGGTGTTGATTTCTGATGTCTGTCTTGGTATTCGTCAACCAACTTGGCAATTAGATCAGAAGTAAATTGGGGCCTTTGATTAATGACTATTTCTCTAGGTGCTCCATACCTAGTAAAAATATCTTCATATAAGAACTTAACCACATTACCATCTTTGGAAAACTGTAGGGCCTTAACTTCTACCCATTTTGTCAAGTAATCAATGCAAACAACGATATATTTCTTGTTGTTTGATGTAGGAGAGATTGGCCCAATGAAGTCTAAACCCCATTTGTCAAAAGGTGCCAATGTTAATTGAGGTTGTAAGGGAATCTCATCACTCTTTGTTGGCCATCCCATTCTTTGACACCTATCACAGCTTTTGGTGTATTTAACAGCATCTTTATGTAGAGTAGGCCAATAATAGCCAGTTGTGAGGATCTTAAAAGTTGTTCTCTTTTTTGCAAAATGACCTCCACATGGCTCATCATGACATACCTTCATGATGTCAAACATATCATCTTCCATGATGCATCTTCTCATGATGTTATCAGGCCCTATATAAAACAAATAACCAGATAGCCAGGAATATGGAAACAATTTATGAACCAACTATCACTTCTCCCTTGGTGAAAAATGTAGTGGAATATTCCCTGTGACCAAATAATTAACAATATTTGCATACCAAGGTAATTGTACTTGCAAAGCAAACAAGTGTTCATTTGGGAACATATCATCCACCACTCCTTCAATTGATTCTATTGGAAATATTGACATAAAATCTACCACTACATTTTCTTTACCAGGTTTATCTACTATCGTAATGTCAAACTCCTGTAAGAGAAGTAGCCATCTTACCAATATCCTTCCAACTACTAGCTTGTTCATCAAATACCTTATTGTTGTGTGATCTATATGGACAAAGACTGGATAGCCAGTAATATAGTGTATGAATTTATTAATAGCATAGACCACAACAAGCATTTTTTTTTTGGTTACTGTATCTAGTTTAACTCTGCTCCTTGGAGATTCTTGCTGATATAATAAATTGTATGCTCCTTGTTGCCATCCTTCTGACCCAATACTGCTCCAATTGCAAGATCTAAAGCATTGGCATGTATGTGAAATGGGAGAGTCCAATTAGACCCTCTCAACACTGGTGCTTGAGTCAGAGCTTTCTTTAGTTCATCAAAGGAGTGTTAACACTTAGAGGTCCATTCAAATTCAATGTCCTTACTCAACAAATGAAAAGTGGTGCAGCAATCTTACTAAAGTCTTTGATAAACCGTCTGTAGGAGCCTGCATGACCAAGGAAGCTCCCGATATCCCTTTGTTTTTGAGGAACAGGTAAAGTAGATATTATCTCTATCTTGTGTGAGTCAACCTAAATTCCTTCACTAGATATAAAGTGCCCCAACACAATTCCCTATGTCATCATCATAAAACACTTCTCATTGTTGAGTGACAGGTTGTGTTCCTTACACCTTTTTAACACTTTTTCTAGGTTACTCATAACTTTCACCATAAGTGGTGAAGTCATTCATGTATATCTCCATGTGGTCATGTGCATAATCAGAAAATATGTTGAGTACTACTCTTTGAAAGGTAGTTGGATCATTGCATAAGCCAAAGGGAAAAATAGAGTAAGCATAAGTCCCCCAAGGACATGTAAATGTAGTCTTGTCCTGGTCCTCTGGAACAATTTTAATTTGGTTATAACCACTAAAACTGTCAAGAAATGAGAAGTACTTCCTCCCAGCTAGAGAATCAAGTATTTGATCAAAGAAGGGCAAAGGAAAGTGATCTTTCCTAATGGCTGGGTGATCCCACAATACTGGTTTACAATTTTTGGCCAAACTAGACACTAAAATAAAAAAAAATAAACTAAATCTTCACTTTCGAGCACCTATAGCAGCTAAACCGTGAGGAATTTGAAGATAATGCAAACTAGTGATTTGTGACATTTTGTCTATAGATTCTAAATATAGTTTTTTCAAAAATTTTGGAATCAGATTGCAATTCTTTTTCCATTTCCTTTGAAAACTAGTTTTTTTCAATAAACAACATTTTTAAGGTGTGACGCTCATCGTATAATGCATAACTTTTTTTCCATGAAGGATAAAATTCTATTTTTTTCGAATTTAGATTTGTAACTATGATATCTAGTGCTTCCAATTGGTTTCATAGTGTTTTATTGAATATTTTTTCCTTAATAAAGTTTCAAAGTCAAACTAATTACAATTCAAACATAGGCAGATTGTATAACGCGTAACTTTTTTTGTATGTATTGAAATTCAATTTTTTTTGTTGGATCAAGGACTTCAATATCTGGTGCACTCATATTTTTCAAAAAAAAAATTGATATTCTACTTTTTTTCCACATGTGCAAAATAGAGAACTTGATTTTCGACGAAAAACCTATGTTTAATAAAACTAAAAGATGAATACATAATAAAAACAAAACATATTAAAATTATATTCATTGGTTATCCCGTTCTAAGGACTACCATCATCCAATTGGGTCTGTGAAGTCTCCTCCATTTTCATCCTCAACCCGAGCTTCGAAGTGCAAAATTCTGGAGTTTTTTGGTGCTAGAGGGTGAGAAGGTGGGAAAAGGGGGGTTGGGTGAACCATGGGGGGTTCGCTCGAACCCCCAAAGGTTCACTCAAACCGGGTTCGAGCGAACCCTCTTTCAAAAAAGGTTTTCTTTGTGTTTTTTGGTGGGAATGGTGGGACCTTGCATTAAATTGGTTTGCTCAAACTAGGGTTCTAGCAAACCCTATTTTGGTTCATTCGAACCAATAAGTTTGTTCGAACCCCAAAAACAAAAAAAAATTGCATGGGGTCATTTTTTGCAACTTTTCCTTCCTCACTCGAATTGTAAACCATTTTTGTAGGTTTACCCAGCTATATTCAATTCCCTATAATCTACATAGACTCTCCATTTCCCACATTTCATGGGAACAATTACCAAAGGTGAGACCCATTCACTATTTGATATTGGATAGATAAAACCTACATCAAGGAGCTTTTTTAGCTCAGCTTTTACTATCTCTCTAAGAGCAGGATTCATGTGCCTCTGTGGTTGTCGAATAGGTCTATAGCCATCATTAATATAAACCTTGTGCATACATAAATTAGGATCTATGTCTTTCATATCATGGTAATCACATGCATATGCGGCTGAGTGTGTTTGGAACACTGTTTGTAGAGAATTTTGTTGTGCCTCTATCAAAGAATTATTGATATTCAATGTCCTTCCTAGCATGATTTCCAACTCCTTTGATGACTCTTGAACTGATGAGAGATCAATGCTTGGTATAATGGGAAAACATTGTTGTGGTAGTAACGAATGAAATAGCTATGATATCTCTTTTGTAGAATTGGTGGGTATGATACTTTGCAAGGGGTCTTGTAGGCATATGAGGTAGTCATGTTGTTGTGGGATCCTACCACAATCATTTTGGATTATATGAGAAATATTTCCCAAGACATGAACTGTCTATGAATCTTTTCTTTTCCTTCCTAGTTTCTTAAGACATAGATCCCTTATAGATTTGGTATAGATAGGGATGTCTTTGATAGCTTGGATAAGTGGAATTTTGATACTCACATCTTTCAGTTGTCCTAAAATATATGTCTTAGCCTATGTTTGATGCTTTTGTATAGTTTGGTGTTCAGAAAAAGGTGGCTTGGGATTTGTGGTAGTTTAGTGTACCTAATTTGGCTCAGGTTCCAAAGATGGTTTATCAGAAGCCTCAACTATAGGTTCCTCATCCTCCATTTCTGTAATTTGGGGCGATGAAGGTCCAGCAAGTTGATTCCATGATCTGAGGTGGACTTCACTCACCTCTACCCTATAAGTAGGGTATTGCATAGCTTCATTAGTATAAGCCTGTTGAGCAGGCTTAGCGTTAGGGTTAGGTGCAGGTTGGGTAGGTATTTGTTGTTGCTTGGGTGGTTGGGATGGAAGGTTTGATGGAGGAATTAGATCATGTTGTTGTGGAGGAGGGAGCATGGATTGTTGGCAGTTCATATTTTGTTGTTGTCATTGTTGACCTTTCTGCCACTGAGGCTACCATTGATTTTGTTGGGTTGGCCATTGTGGATTGTAATTGGAACCCTAAAAATTTTGTTGTGATCAAAGATTTGCTTGTTGGTTCCAATTTGGATGGGCTTGTGGCCACTGTTGAGGGTTTAACCACTGGTTTTGGTTTACTTGCTAGGGTTAAGAGTTCTAAGCAATAAATTTTTGATTCCTAATAGGAAAGGATGAATTAAGATAAGGGGATCTTGTGGCATACCTTGTCTCTGTTGCCATGGCCTCCTTTGTGCTATATAAAAGAGATGTCCATTATCTCCCTCAATGGGTTGTAAATCAAGTTTCTCAACTTTATCTTGTTGGATATTGGCCACTCTTTTGCATTTACAATTTTCTTTTCTTTGTCGGCAGCTTGGACAATACTCAGTGAGCATAGCCTTAGCTTCCTCCTACTTTTTCTTAATGTGGAGAGTATTCAATTGAGTTGTCAAATGACTGATTATATCCTCCTTCATGTTGGATAACATATTTCTTAGCTCTATTTTTGAAACCCATGTAGATGATTTACCAATAATAGATGTTCTATCTCCTTTTGGCCTTTTTGTAAAGGTCTTGAAATAATTCTTGTAGGCATTACAAATGTCTGAAAATGGTAGCTAAGAAATATCTCCTTGACCAATGAGGTTCAAGGCATCCATACAGTATTCATTGACTCCCCTAAAAAAGACTAACTTGAGAGACTCTTCTAACAACTTGTTCTCGGGGTTTTTCTTTAGAGAAAACTAAAATCTTTCCACATAATCTTCTAAGGGATCATCATCCTTTTGTGTCATTTTGAATATATCATATTTCCTCCTATCAGGTCCTCTACAATAGTCTTGATACTTCTCCAAAAATAGTGTCTTTGTAGTGTCTCAATTAGGAACATCTTAACCTAATCCCATGAACCATCTCAAAGTTGCATCTTTGAGAGCAGCAAGGAAAATCTTTAACCTATGTGCATCAGAAGTATAGTCATTACTTCTACATAAGACATCAAATTCAAAGAGGAATGTATCTGGGTCCTCAATCATTAACCCATAGAAAACTGGTAAGGCCGAAGGAGGAATGTTCTTCAACACTGTAGCCCTTTGCTGGTCAGTTGTAGGGAACTCAAATGTTGATTAGTCTACATCATCATCTACTGCATCACCCATGGTGCGGTATGTTCCTTATGTACATGTGCTAGATGTTGGTGAGAAGGAAGTGTATTCTTCAGTTGTACCTTCACTTTGAGTACTATGATCACCAATTTCTACAATAGCTTCCTGACGTGTGGAGGGAAGGAACCTACCCAAGGAATCTCTCTGCCTCTACATACATGAAATATAGCTTTAGATTCAGCAATCCTACACAATGTTAGTATATGTCCAGTGTTGAAAAGGATGGTTTCTAACAGTCTTAATGCTTGAAAAGAGAAATTAACTATGAAAACTATAAAAAATAGTCTATGAAGATAGCACCATCCCCGGTAACGGCGCCAAAAATGTAGAGTCTAAGCTAATGTATTGTAAACTTGGTAGAATCTACTCAATTCAGAGGTTGAACTAGCTGAACAGTCCACTCTACATCACTTGAGACTACATTAAATTGTCAACCCAAGGCTTGTAAGCTTATGATGGTGTGGCATTATATATTCCTTCATGGACTTAAAACTACCTAAACTATCCTACTTAAGTTATTTTAATTGATGTAAATTCACAGTTGCAAAACAGTAAGAACATAAACCAGAACTAGTTGCTATTGGTTCCTATAGCAAAGACTGTAACTGAACAGCTACTAATGAATTAATATTGTATTAACTGAAAGCTTAATTAAAACTAATGACTCAGCTAAACTATCCTCTGAGGTGTTACTAATAACCATTACATGCATATTCACAAGAATTCATTCATAATAAGCAAGAAATGAAATTCCAATTAACTTGCATATGATTCATGAATAATGATAAACTAATAGCAGCTATTAACAAAAATAAATAACTGAAAGGTGAAGTATATAAAGGTAGGAAATTGTAAGAATATGCAACCAAACTTTTTGAAAAGTTCCCATGCTTCATCTAAAACTCTTTTCTTCTCAACTTCCTTGTCAAACATGAATATATAGGAATAGAAAAAGGCATCATTAACTCTCCTGAAATGTTTGATGCTCTGCTTCAAAGTCAATTGAGAATAATATTCATATATAGGAACCTTTATCATGTCACCTTTTGAAGACAAGCCTGGAAAATGCCTCATAGAGGCAGCAGCATATAACAAATACGAAGTCATGTAAAAATTCAATGAAGTAGATACCTTGGAAAGTTGTTCACAAATAGCATCATTGATCTCCTTTCCCCAAAATATTTGTGTTAACCTTTCTTTATGTCTAAGATATAATGGTACATCCATTCTTGGAAAGTGTTAGATGTTGGGAGCCCTTTAACTTGGCTAAGAAGAGTTATCAGGTCATTCACTTCCTCGATGAACTCACTACGGTGGAGGTGCTTAGAGCACCTTGCAATAGTAGGCCTAGCAATCTTGAGCCATCAGGTGTTGATGTTATTTTTATACTTATCAAAATTGGTGTCATAAAAGGCTTGTGATGTATTTTAAAGTAGATTTAGTTGCTTCTTATCCTTAAAGTAGATTTTGATTTATTTATTTTAGAAACATTCTTCAAATAAAGACATGAAAACAAGATTCCCATCTTAAACAAGAAAATAAGATCGATCTCATCAAATCAACAATCAAATGGAAACAAGGGCTAACAAGACTGTTTAATAAAATAACAAGAAAATCATGAAACAAAAACCATAGATCTTGCATTTAGGAAATTAAACTCATTTAGTTGCATATTCATCTGAAAGTATAGAAAAAATACAAAGTCATTTTTTTGTTAATTAATTGGCTCATAGAAATATTTACGTTGGGAAAAATAGAAAAATAAAAGTAGTTTAATTATAAATACTTGCATTTAGATAGTTCATTTTAGTTTTGTAAACATTAAAAACACAAAGATAGGTCCTTTCACAAGAAAACTTGAAGCCTTCTTAGACATAGAAAATCAAACAAGCATCTTGCTAAAAATAAAAGACAAGGAAAAAATCAAGCAATTAAACAACATACAAAACAAATAACTCAAAGAAAATAATCATGTTAATTAACTAGTGGCAAGCTGAGATGATTGAAGTCACTTCCAAATCTTTCACCTCTCCATATCTCACTAGGAATTTTATGCCCATATGTCTTGGATTCAAGGAAGATTGGATACAATTCATTGCCAGTGAACTAAGGGTGACTCAAGAAGCACATGAAGTAATCAACTAAGAGGAAGTGTGACAATAGACACAATCCTTACAAAAGGTTCAACAAAAAGCCAAGCAAATTCTTGTAGAAAACTATTTGAAGTAGAAATTCCACACATCAATAGCTTTTTGGATTATGCTCATTAAAACATCAACAAGATCCAAATAGATTTCACACCAAATCACACTAAGTTCATCATTACTACATTGTTACAAAGACTCAAAGATCGTGCACTCACATCAATACTACCCATCAACATCAACAACCAAAACCAAGTGAGTCCAATGAACAATCAATAAGTGAACATTATTGTGCTTTCAAGAAGCTTCTTCCTTAGGAAAATGATGGTCTTGTAAACACTTCTCCACTCCACTAACTATTGCTACATGAGTAGGAATGATTTTCCACCACACCAGATGCATAGTAGCAATACATGTAATTTTCCATCTTTGACTCATGGACAATAGTGGTGAACCAAATTTGGGGATCATAACTACTAAATGAACAAAATAGTAGAAACATAATTTTAGAAGTTAATTAAAAAACAACTAATTATGATAGATACTTTTATAATTTAGAAACAATACAATTAAATCTACATAAAAACATCCACAACTCATTAGTTTAAATCATCTTTAAATTCTTAATATTTTATTTCTAGTATAACTAACAAAATATGTTGAATGCTACAAAATGTTGATTTTAGTGTCCCAACAATGCTAAAAAATGGGACATGTTATTGTGCTCTCACTCATGGGGTTGTTGAATGGAAACAATATAGATGTGGAAATAAATGAATCTAGAGATAATATTAATAGGATGAAAATAAAAAAATGTCAATAAAATCAGTAAATTAGTGATATTAATTAGTTTAGTTTTACATAATTAAGGATGGATATAAGGCTTTCTTTGATCACAATGTAGGAAAGGTCAACTTCATTTGCAAACATTTGTACTTTGAAATTGATAAGTTTTATTGGTGAGTGTGTTAATGGTGAAGCTATCCTATTCTCTGAAATGCTAGAAGATACATTGAAAAAAAACACTTATAAGATATGATATGTCAACAACAATTTGGACTAATTTCTAATCACATAAAATGATTTTTTTTATGGACAGGGTGATAAATACTTGGTATTTTAACTTATTAAAAATTATATCAATTTTGTTTTCTTTTTCCAAATTTGAATATTTTCTAATGGTCAAGGTCTCTAGCTAAACCAATAGCTCAAGAATTACTTGAGTTTCTTCTCAAAGAACCATCAATATTAATTTAGCCTATTTTGGATCATGTGGCTTCCACTTAAATTTTCCCAAATCATTTTTAGAAGATCCTTGATTAGAAAATGAACTTGATAAATATTGATAACATAATCATTGTTATTAAATTCGTGATTAATGTTACTATTAGACAAATTGTATTAAAAATGAAATCTAGTACATTCAACATAATAATTATGAATTATCATATACAGTGGGTAATATGTATGTATATCTATATGCATGTGTATATACATATATTTTTGTTTATATATAGTGTGTAGATAGACATCTATATTCTTCTCCATTGCTTTATGTTGGTCATATAATATGAATGCCCAAGAAGGAAACATTAAGCTTGATATTGGATCAAGCCTCCTCTAAAGTGATATTCAAAACTACCTTGTGGGAATGTGGTTATGAATATAATTAGCACAAATGATTACCTCAACCCAAAAGGATAGAGCCATAGAACATGACTTAAGCATGCAAATGCCCACCTCCCTAAGTGATATATTTTTGTGTTCAACAACGGTGTTCTACTAAGAAGTATAAGGAATTATAAATTGATGGTGAATGCCATGCTCAATGCAATAATCTTAAAATGTTTGTTCACATCTTCCCCCATTATTTGTGTGAAGCTGTTGAATTGGAGAGCTTAATTGCTTCTCTACAAACTCCCTAAATGTCTAGAAAGTGAAAGACATCACTCTCATACTTGAAAAAGTATAGCCATGTGTGATAATTGAAATCATCAACAAATGTAAGCATGAACTTGGCTCCTAAAATGGAGTGAGAAAGGACATAAGGTCACTATGATACCAACTCCAATAAGGTAGAATCATGGTGGGCATTTCCCTTGGGAAAGGGCTTCTGATGTTTTCCAACACAACCTCGACAAACATCCTTTGTGCATGAAACCTTAGGAAGCCCAAGTAACATCTTCTATGTACTCAACTGCTATAGATGCTTTAGTTGACATGACTAAAACATTCATGCCAAAGTCCACTAAAGGAATCTGCATAGGCAATGTGTGGTGAACCACTTGATGATTCAAAAGCATGGAATAGGTATATAATCTAGAATCATGATTAGCTCTCCCTAAAGCAATAATTGTCTAGATGATGGAAATCACAAACAATAACATCATTGGGTGAAAACTCAATTGTCTTACCCCTAATGTGACAATATGGTAGACAAAGAGTAGATTAGCAAAAATCTCAAGATCAAGGAGAACATCTTCAATGTGACCATTGATCATCTAAATAGTCTGTGAACCCAAAATTGAAATATGTGAAGAGTTACCTACTACATCTGAGAAGTATTATTATTTGAAAGAGACTCAAGTAAATCAAATGAATGAGTCATATGATGTGAGACTCCTGAGTCAATAATCCAATTGTGTTGAAGATGAAGCCTATGTTGAAATTGCATGACCCTTGCCTATGCAAATGGAAGCAGATTTAGAGGGTGAAATGGTGTGTTGATGCATGGAATCCTTTAATGTCTCTAGTCTCTTCCAACATTTAGTAATTGCATGTACCTTCTTGCCACAAAAATTGCAAGGGTCCCCTGATTTCTTCTTTGAATTAAAGGAAAACTCACCAGACTTAGAAGATTTGTTATTTTTAGGTGTGGATTGAAATTTTTATCTAGCTTTTGGTTAGGATTGGAGGAACTCTCACTATCTAATGTGGATTATATCTTGGGAATTTATGTCTTCTTACCTTTTCCTTTAGGTCACTGGGCAACCAATGCAAGAGTCTTGGAACTAGAAAGTGACTCCAAGTGTGTCAACTTAGCTTGTTCTCATGTCAAGCGATCACAAAAGACCTCAAATGAATGAAATGTGAAGGTATCTCTCAATGCATCCATAGTGTAATAGAAGGTAGACGATAAAACCTTAAAGGGTCCTCAAAGCTTAGACAGAATCAAAAAAAATGCATGTCTTGTCATCCTTGTCCTTTCCACAACCTTGTAAAAGTGATTTCAATGACTTGAAATTTACTAGAAAGTGCTCAATGGAGGAAAATGAGTCAAGTGCCAATGTAGTCAATTGTACCTCAATGTGTAATACCTAAAACTCATTGACTATACCAAACAACTGTTGGAGTAATCAGGATAATCACTTGATAATTAATTAATCATTAATTAATTATTAAGTCCCTTATTACTTTAGTTCACTTAAGCTAAACTAAAGAGTGTTTTTTTATTATTAATTTGAATTAAATATAGGACAAGTTGCCTCATTGCATGAGATTAGAACACTTGTCACTATCTAGTCAAATCCTCATCTAGGGTTTGTTTGTGCATGCTTTTATAAAGCTTGCACATTCATTGTAATAATTGCATTTTAGAACCATTCAGATTAATACATAGCAAATCAATTGCTTTTCTAGATTCAATCTTTTCTCGCTTGGTTGAATAGCAAATAAGTTGCTTTGATCTTTCTTTTGTGATAAGACAATTGCTTGCAAGTGATTTCTAGGTGTTGTGGAGTTCAATCAACAACTTCAACATGGTATCAGAGCTCTAGATCTGTAGCCTCCTCTCCGGATTTTGAGAGATACTATCTTGACAAAAAACTTCTAGTTTTTTATCTGTTTTTCCAGAATAAATCAAAAAAAAATCATCATTGTCAATTTTGCTTTTTTACCCTTTTTGCAAAAAAAAAAGCAAAAAGAAAAGAAAAAAAAGTTAAGAAAAACAAAAAAAGAAAAAAAAAATTTGCCATCCACTAGCCACCAGCCAAGTTTTTTTTGCCTTTTTTGACCTATTTTTCATAAATCGATCATAACTTGGGCATAAGGTGTCGAAATTGGGCAAATGAGATATTGTCAGAAAGTTGGTTTCGAGCTCTTTCTAGTGGTGTAGGTCTCATTATCAGACTTTGTTGTTGGATCCTAGTATTCTCAGTCAAAGTCAAATCTTTGTTTTATGCTTTCAAGCTTGTAACTTTTTGCCTATATCTCCAATTTTCGTAATTCAAGCGGCATTGGAAAGGTATTTCAAATCTCTTAAGATATATTTGTGCACTTTTTCCAAAATCTTCCCTAGGTATATTTTATTCAATATTTTGTGTTTAGACATTCTACTTAATTACTTGGACATCTTTGCACTTGGAAGGATCTATTTGCGTAGGATGACATCATTTGATCTACTTTATCAGTATTGAGGTTATTAGTCTATGATTTTTTTCATTTTAGTGAGTATCATGGGTTTTTTGGTTCATCTTTATGTGATCAACTTGGATATGGGTAACTATGAGTCATGGTGAAATGACATCTTGACACATCTCAGGTGGATTGATATTTTTCCTTATCTATATGGACTCATACCTACACCAGATACACCAGGGAGTTTATCAACATGGGGCATCATCAGAGATCATATTGTAAGGGTTGTATGTTCTAGTGTTGATCTTGACACTATGTGTGTTGTATCAAACATTGAATGTCCCCATACACTTTGGACACGACTTTGGGAGATCCATGGAGACCCTCATATCTCTCCATACCTAGAGGATCCTGCTACAAATTGTCTCATCCCTCTTGCAGATGCAGATTGATGTAGAGACAGGGATGACATCAACCATCTTGTATCATGATTCCTCACTTTGATCTTCAAAAACACAAAATGTCTCTTTAAGGAACCTTGTCACCCAATGGCTCCAATACACCCTTATTGTTTCAAACCTTTTCCAAGACTCCAAGAGGCATCTAACAAGATTAATTTCCTCAACCTAACCACACTAACTTTCAAGACCTCAAGAACTTATGTTTATACATTCACCTTTCAAGCTTCCATACACCTAGTAGGTGTCCAAACCTTGTTTTAGGAACTTAACTCACAACCATGGTAACAAATCCTCCAACCACTCACACTTACAGGGACCCATTAACCTGGCACAAAACATACTTCAAATTCACCTTAGGGTTCTTCAAACCATCTACTCATATTGACTTTTTAGGCTAAAACGGGCTCCAATTAGCCCTATTTTGCAAAGGAACCAATCTTCAAACTTGTCACAAAACCCAAATACCACCAAAAAATCCTCAAACTGCCTGCAAAACTCAAGATTTTCCAACTTTTGGGTCTCCACTCGCTCTCTGTAGTCCAATTCCACAATACCCTCACTTTTCCCAATTTGACCTAGGGCTTATTGAAAGTCTTATATCCAGACCTTATACAAACTCAAACCCACTTCAAACTCTCTTTATTTTGCTTGTACATGCTTTAAACAACTTCACATTATGCTGCCCTCATGTTTGACACACACTTCCTTTGTAAATCAACTCATTTTTACTCTTTTTCACCCTTTTCCCAACTAGGGTTCATACCCAAACATGCCAATGACCACTCCATACTTTTTCAATATAAAAAACTCATCCCAATACACCTAACAACCCTAAAACACATAGGTTCTAACCCTCTTTATTTTAAATTCAACCAATTACCTTCTTTTGCTATGCCTTTTAGGCCAAGATTATGCTTTTACACAGGGCAGTGTAGAGATCTCCACCTCTTAATCTCACCAAACTCAAATGATATTTTCTACACCTATTTCTAGACTAACTAGGCCCATTCCACCCAAGTACAGTAATTACAAAAGGTGGAATGGCCTCTTTAATACATCTTCACCCTCAAAACACAAAGCCCCTGTTTCAAACCAGTTTTCAAATATCAGCCTCTAAATTGCTCAAATCACAATAAAACTTCTCAAGAATGGATTAGAAATAAGGCCAACACCATGCTACAACAAGTTCAAAACATTTAGAATCCAACCCCTGTTGTACGAACCTATACACAAGCTAGGAATGAAGAAAAATCTCAGAAAAATAACTGAAAATGGTATTTTTTTATTGATTTATTTCCTTCACAATGCTACCACCACCTTGTTCGAGCCTTCGAGAGGCTATATATACATATTCAACTCCAATTCTAACTAATCAAATGCCTATAACTGCTTTTCAACTTCTAAGAGCCTTCATATTCCCAAATGTTGCAATTTGACAATTTTGTTTGAGAACAATTACATCTTTTTGCAACCTTTTACATTTTATCCCAAATAACACTAAAAATCAAAATTACATAAATAATGGTCTTATTAGACCTTATTTAACATGAAAAGACTCAATTTACCCCAAATCCCTAGACCTTCCTATTAACCAACCTTCAAATGATGAATTTTGCAAATATATGCTTTAGGTGCTCCTACACCACAGATTCCATACCCTTTGATGACAATACTTTAGAGGAGCTTGAGTATATCACAAGTCTTGCATGTTCCAATGGTTCAGAGACTTGCCTTCATGTTCCCACTCTACAAATTGAGACTACATCATCTTCTGTTGTTCCTGATCAGTTTGGCATCGCCACATCTTTGGCCCCTATTGGTTCAGTATAGCAAGACATCCATCTTCTTCCAGACACAGCTACTCAGGATTCATATCTAGCAAACATTATCCTTGTTTTTAGAGTCCTATATTGCAGAGTTGGAGGATTTGAGGACATTCATCTCCTCTTTGTTGGTAGCCACATCAACATTGTTGGCCCACCATCTTCATCGCCTTTGCAGCGTGTTCTACATCAGTCTTCACAGGATTCTTTATCGACATCATCGCTTTTTGACATGTGGACACGTGAACACTTTTCAAAGGTACACATCATTTGGATTTGGATTCTAGCGTAACCCATCCTTTTGGATTGGTTTCTCCAATCACCAATGAATTTGTTTCTTCTGAAGGGGAGAAATGTTGTTTGTAGGAAATGGATCATATTCTATCTTCAAGCATTCATCATTAGCATAGGAGCTATTTTTTCATGGGGGGATTCATTTCCTCATTTTCTCTCCCCTATTGGGGGGACATCAATTGTACTTGTATGATAGAAGCATTCCTTAGGGGGTCACATTGATTCCTCCTATCCTTCTTTCACTAGTACAGTCATTTCTTTTTCTCTGATTCCTCCTATCCTTCTTTCACTAGTACAGTCATTTCTTTTTCTCTTTTGGAGAAGATTTTTTCCCATGTGGTTTTCTCCTTTTCTCTAGTTATGAGAGATTCATTTATTTGTACATGGGTACCTCATTAGGACTTGTATTCAGGACCCATCCATGCATCCATCATTGCATTCTACATCAGGGTCTATAGCTTCTCCCTAAGTTGATCTTAAGGGGGGGTGTTGGAGTGATCGGGATAATCACTTGATAATTAATTAATTATTAAGTCCCTTATTACTTTAGTTCACTTAAGCTAAACTTAGGAGTATTTTTTTATTATTAGTTTGAATTAAATATATGACAAGTTGTCCCATTGCATGAGATTGAACACTTGTCACTATCTAGTCAAATCCTCATCTAGGGTTTGCTTTTGCATGCTTTTATAAAGCTTGCACATTCATTGTAATAATTGCAATTCAGAACCATTCAGGTTAACACATAGCAAATCAGTTGCTCTTCTGGATTCAATCTTTTCTCTCTTGGTTGCATAGCAAATCAGTTGCTTTGATCTTTCTTTTGTGATAAGATAGTTGCTTGCAGGTGATTTCTGGGTGTTGTGGAGTTCAATCATCAACTTCAACAACTCCTTTTACTTATCATAGATCTGCTTAGGAGTCCTACAAGATTGTGAAAAAGTAGGCTATTTGAAACATGAACTACAATAAGACCCATACCTTCATCCACCTTATTTTGGTAGTCATATCTCTCATATTCTTGAATAAACTTTGGTGCAATACCATCCACTATAGACCATAGCCCCTTGGACATGAGTAATCTAGTCATCTAAGCTATCCAAGTGTGATAATTATGTGGTGTAAGTTGCTCGATACAAGAGGTTTCCACTGTGTATGCTTGATTTAAAGTTTTGTAAAGTGACTATATGTTGGTTTTTAATGTTTTCTAATGTTTATAGGTATTATTGTAGGATAAAAATTTACCCCTCCAAATTAAAAAAACCAATCTATTTTTCAAATTTGACAGCAAAAGAGGTTAGAAATGAAAAAACATTTCAATTTTTATTTTTATCTACCTCATAAAACTTAAAAAATCAAGTTTGAAATTGTGTAGTGTTAGAACTAGTTTTCTTACACCACAAGAATCATGAAAAAAGATTTGAGCCAAAAGTTATGGGTCTAGAAGTGCAAACAAATAGATCTAACTTAAACAAGTGATAAAACTCACCAACAACAATATCTAGAAAAAATATGAGCACCGTTAGAAAATGCTTAGAACTAGCTTTCTGATGATATATGTTTTGAAAAATTGTGACTATGTATGCCCAAGATATAGCCAATTTATGAAAAAAAAGTCCCAAAAAGCTTAAATCCTAGGGCTAGTGACCAAGTTGTGACATCTTGATGGCATCGTTCATAGAGGCAATGACCAAACAACAACTGGGCGTTGACCAAGCGACCAACAAGTTGTCATCTGGTGGCTAGACAATGGGGCAAGGCCAGTGACACATCAATGAAAGAAAAGTGAAGCATTGATGAAAACAATTGGTGGAGATGGTTGTTTCGAGCCACTACATCGGTGTTGCCCCGTGGGAGAGAGCGATGATGTTGTTTTATAAAAACAAGTGCTTAAATTTGGGCTCGTGATCACTAAGATGACCAAGGCTAGATCACCAAAATCCAACAAAGTTTTTGGCATCAAAAAACATGAACACTAGCAAAAACCGACTCCAACCTCAGGCACAATGTCAACCCTAACAAACTCATATACCCACTACTTTTTTAAATTTGAAAAAAATAAAATTGTTTGCTAAAGAAAGCAATGTCAAATTTGCACAGCATGCTTGCATATACCTATAAAATTAATGGCAACTAACACAACATGGATCTATATAGTTGTATACATTTTTACCTTGAAATCTATGCAAGTCCCAAAAAATGTCAAAAATCTCAACTTTTGATTTTGACGATTTGACAATCAATTGTAGGGATTTTTAGCATTTTGAATTCACAAGGATGAGGTATATTTTGCTCCAAAATGCATTGTTTAAACACTAAAGGTTAGATCTCTCAAAAAAAGACAAGGAATCACAAATCTCAAATTCTAATACCATGTTGTCTAGTTAAAACCTCAACCCTACAACTCTCAAAAGTCACCTACAATCAAACATCTATCACATAAATATAAAAAAACAAAGGAATTGTTGTAATAGTAAGCTATATTGATGCAAAAAACATAAATAATAATATAGTATACAATAAATTATCCTTGACAAAAGATAAGAAACCCTTTGTGAAACTCTGAGTGGGGATTAAATTAGATCATGGTATGTCTTAATCCTATGACTTGAAACAAAAAGACACATGACCTAAAGGTTTAAGTATGCTAGTGTGAAAAGAGATCCAATTAGTTAATTAAGAAATTACCTTTTATTCTAACAATGCAAAGGTTGATGTCATCCATTGAGAGTAAATGATGGTTTTCAAGATGGTTTTCAAGAGAGATTTGATTGGTGTGGAGTATCAAGAGTTTGGAAGATGCCAAGTTCAATGGTAGTTAATGCAACTAGGGTTTGGATTGAAGAGCTTAAGCCTTCGGTGAGCTATTTGATTTCTAGCTATGTTATGACACATTTCCTTTGGGTTGACAATTATTGGTGTTGGTCTATTAATAAGAGCTAAGAAAGGGATTTGTCTTTCTTCATTACCTAGTTCTAAGAGGGTACTTTTGACTTGTAGAATGGGCAGATCCCCAATAAGATGACATTTTCTACAATTAATCCAAGCATTAGGTTTGATGAGGAACCTCAAGGGATGATCAACTTCAAACCTTGATCCAAAGAGCTTATTGGATTTAGGTAGGGCAAGGGTTTTGATCTAGTTCAATACATACACCAAGCTAAACAATTGTGTTAGCAAATTTATCTACATTAGTCTTGCTCCATATAACTCTTTGTCTCACGATATTGTCAAGAAAGTGATGGAATGCAATAATTCTACCCGCATTGGGCATTTTGATCAAGATGAACGCTCAAGGTGAAACTTGAAGTTTCAAGCTTAAAGATAACACACCTAACTCCAAATAATCCAAGTACCATACTAAGACACCTTGAGCATAGTACAAAGACCCAAACATGCATTAAATATAGTCTTTACCAAACCCTTTAATATAAGATTATACCCCCCATCCTCTATTTTCTTAATTTAATTTAGCCCATCTATAAGAAATTTGATCTAAAGGAATATCTCTAAAGAACAAAATAACCAATTTTACCTACATTCTACTATGACATGTAGTATCTCATCATGGAGATGGCAATTTGAAAAAACCTTCATCATATGTTGCTTCCCAATCAAGCTATTTGTTGTACATTGCATCAAGTGCATCTAAGAGGAACCCTTTGCAATGGCCATTAATCTCAATATGTGCTAGGAGAGCATTATAAAGAGGAGTTCTTAGACCATTTTCTTAAGAGAAGAGACAATATAATCCATAAGAAGGAAGAGAGTGATGCTTGGACCTAGGGTAGTGTCAAACCTTGAGGGTTTCTAACAAGGTTAGGATAGCAACAAGAGGCAACTTTTGCTCAAAGGAGGTGTATTAAAACCAGTGTTACAAAACTCGAAGTTGCCTTGGCCTCGACAAGCTGAATTTTTGCTCAAACTCAACACCCAAACTCAATAGACTTGGCAAGTTGAAAAAGCCATGAAATGTAAGGAATTTTAAGGATTTAAAACTTATTTTATGCACCCTTTAATAAATAAACTCTAAAGACACAATAAACTAATCAAATAGAAGCTACTTTGATCGCATACACTAGTATGCATTGATCGCATGAGTATAAAAGTAAAATTTAACTAAAAAAATAACACTTTTAAAAATATAAATATTGTCAAGTGTTAAAGGTGTACAAAATTCATGAATTATGATATCCATAGCATCAAAAAAACAAAAATCACAATATATAGTTATGAGCTATGGTAGAAAGGAGCTTGTATCCCTTAGCCTAGCATTACTAGCTCTATATGGAGTCATGTGCTTGTTTCTTAGACAAGTCTAGAAATGCTACTAAAACCTTAGGAGCATTACTCAAGCTATATTTTGAGTTTGTAAACTAGAAATGTAAATATAATTTTATTGGGAAAAAGTCAAAAAATATAAAAAAAAAATGTTACTCTTCTATCCAACATGATCCAAAAAAAATTGTATCTTTTCTTTTTAAAACTTGGGTAGAGATTTGGAAGTAGCACCCCCAAAGAGTTAAGGGGCAATGCCATTTTTCATCATTTTCACTTTTAACCATCCTCCAAAAGTCCTTCAAACCCTTCATTTTAATTTTTTAGTTTTTCTTTTATTTTTGTTTTTACCTCTTGTGACCAAGTCTTCCCCTCAAGACTCACCACATAGCCAGGTCACAAATCCTCAGGACCCATTTAGTGTCGGCTGACTTGGGACTTGGCGAGTCCAAGCAAGTCTTGTAACTATGATCAAAAACTCTTTAAATTCAAAATAGTCCAAACTTGAAAGAGTAATTCTAGATATGGATTTCTCAATGCCTATAAAAGTTCATTTTACTTCTAGTAGAATGCTGAAAGGCAATTACGATGTCATCCAAAATCATTCTTTCAAGCTTCCCAACATAAAGAATGAATTGGGGATGAGGGAAATGTCCAAAACTGATTATGTTAAGCTATTGGTTTTTAGACAAGTGCTTGGAATCATGTGCTAAAATGTCAAACAGAATTATCCATGACCCTAAAGCTCAATCTCTGTCATCAATAAGCAGAAAAGTTTCAAGCCTGAAGAAGGTAATGGAAACTGAAGAGCATTACATATTTCATAAATCAATCAATCTAGTTCACAAGATAATTACAAGAAAATCAAACTGTATGTTTCTATGAACATTGTATTGCTAGTCTACCAAGAACATATGCAAAAAATAATAAGCATTATAAGAAGATAAAAACAAAATATCACCAGATTACAGAATATCACAAATTTTCCAGTGACCAAAAGCACAGATGAGGGAAAATGCCTGCTCTGAAGTCGTCATCTAATATATGCACAATAAATTTCTTCGTCTCACATTTATACAGCACATTGACAAATATTACGAGGACCATCTTAGTCTTAGCTGCAGCAATTGCTCGTCTGCTGAAGTGATTTCTGCTGAAGAGGTTCTCCTTTAATTTGAACAGTACTTTTTTGGCTGTTCTTTGTTGCTGATTGGCTTCCTACCCTGTCAAAAGCCAGAAAAGCAATTTAAAGCTTTATTAAACAACTGGTCTAAAGATAAATGTACTTCTGCAAAGAAGTGTTGACAAGGCAAGTCAAACATAAGATTTAAATCTCACAAGACTTGTTCCTATGCAAAGATGAACTCATTAATGAGAAACCATGGAAAAATGACTCTCCAACAAGTCTACCTCTTTTTAATTTCCCTGGCCATAGTAAGAAATGCTTGTTCAACGTTTGTTGCATCTTTGGCACTCGTCTCCAGGAATGGAATTCCAAATTCACTGGCAAAGTCCTGAAATCCTAAAATACATCAAAGAGGGAGCCTGGGATGGGAAAATGCAAAAAGGATGGGATATGAATCTTCTATACAGGTGAACAACTAATACATGACCTCATTATGAAGGACTCGAGATAGATTTCAAACATTGAATGGACATGTGATGCACAGATAAATATTAAAAGATTACTTATAATTAATAATACAGATGCAACTCGTATATCCGAAGCCAAAATGAATCTACTCAGGTTGAAAAATGCTGAAGGAGAAAAGATCTTAATGCAATTTTCTAGAATTCCAAAGGTCCATTAAACAATAAATTATATACCTTAGCCGTTTGTTGATCTACCACTCTCTTTTCAGTTAAATCACATTTGTTTCCAACCAGAATCTTGTTCACATTGTCATTTGTATATCTTTCAATCTCACTCAACCAGTGCTTGACATGATCAAAACTATCCACATCTGTAATGTCATAAACAATCTGCAATAAATGAAACGTTTTCATCAGTTCAATAATTGTCAGTGACCAACAATTAAAAATTGAGTTACATGAATATGAACCATCATAATGACAACTATAAACTTTATAAGTGTATGAACAAAAGTAAATAAATATTTTTTTACAAAAATATAGCTGAAAAAGATTACAACCATTACAAGATTGTAACATTTTTAGCTTATCATATGTACTTAAAAACTATAATTGTTTAAAGGATAATTGAAAAAAGTTATGCCAACCTCTTAGCATTCTTACATAACTTTGATGCAATAAAATTAATTTTCCATTATAAGAAGTGTCTTTAGGTATAGCGAACAAAGAAATTCAACGGCTCTAATTCTAAAAAATTTGTTGTAGTTTTATTTATTTCCTCTTCATACCTATTAGAATAGCGATCTAATATTATAGTAAAGTGTCAATGTACGCTCGTCAGTTAGTTTAGTTTATAATAAAGTGTCTATGTACACTTGTCAATTAGTTTAGTTAATTGTTAGTTTGTTGTAACTATGTCTATATTTAGAACGTAACCACCACCTATTTTTAGAAGGTGTTCGTTAATATAATGTGATGCTCCCCACTTAAGAACATACGCCAATTTCTCTCATCTCATTCTTCAGTTTTTACCAACAATGCTATCAAAGCCAGATTGAAGTGATCACATGAATTTCTAAGGTCAGAAAGAGGGAAGGTAGGTGGTGTTGTGACCTTTTCACACATCGCCCCATCTAAAATGGGGACCCATAAATTTTTGCTCCGTTCTGGTCTTTTGGCTTTGCTTTTCGTCTTTCTCTCTCGTTCTGCTTCTTTTCCGCTGTCTGCTTTTCTGGGGACGCTCCCGTCAGCAAGCTTGAACGTAAGATTCGACCAAGTCTGAAATTAGGGTTTCACATTTTTTGGTCATATTGAGATCAAATGAGTTGGTTTGTCAGCTTTTGAGCCTAGCAGAGTTATTACCATGTTTTCAGCAAGCATCCCCTAAATTTTCACTGAATTCTGCCAACTTTCTATTTTTAGTAAGTGTCAGTTTAGGGTTGATTTTCGTAAGGTTTTCACATTTGGATAACTTCGTTGCATTCCGAGCACTTCAAGTTCACTTTTGACAAATTTTGAGCAAAAACGGACAACTTGCTATTTTTAGCAGTTCTGCCTTCGGAGGCAATTTTCAGGGCTTAAACGCAGAATCTTTCATGCGCATGTCCTGGAGATTCCTTGTGGGTTTTTCGAGACCTTCGCAGTGATATGACATGCAAAGTATGATGATGACTTTTAGCACTAAACCTTCGGAAGCCGATATTAGGGTTTGCATGCAGCATTTTCAGCGCATGTCGGCATTTTCTTTCTGGGTTTTCCAAGAGCTTCGCGACGATGTAACATGCAAATGGAGCTGACCACTTTTCAGAAACTTACTATTTTTAGCCAGTGCTGGCATGTTGGGGATTTTTTTGGGTTATTCTGGGTTTTTCAAGATTTTTCGGGCAGTATGACATGCAAGATCACCCGACAGCCGGTTGGTCACCTTTTCAGCTGCTTTCTATTTTTAGCAGGTATCACTTGGGCAGCAGCTCGACGCTTCAGAACTACAAACTGACTATCATGCAACTGAAACGAGGTCAAACGGAGCTCATCTGAGCAACATGCATAAAATTAGGGTTTCGAGCTTCAGCGCTAAAAAATGAGGAGTCAAAGGTCAAAATGGTCAAAACTGAGGTATCCATCATGATCGGCATCCTTCCGAGAATCTGCTGGCAAAATTTGAAGGTAATCGGAGAACCTGCTATTTTTAGTAGGGCACTTTGGACAAGGGCTATAAATAGAAAGTTGATCTCGGCGTCAGCGTACACAGGCAAGTTCACCAACGACGGGCACACTGTCCGAATTTCAAAGCAAACAGAGCAAGGAAGGCCTCAGAAACGGGCACTTACTATAAATAGTCAGTCACTTCAGCAGCAGCTATAATTGGCAAGTTGGTGCTAAATCTCAGCAAGCACAAGTCAAGCACGTGATAGGTAGTCCGTGGCGCAAATTTCGAAATAAACAGAATTACAAAGATTGAAGAATCAGACAATTGCTATTTTTAGCAGGTCAGTTAGGGTTTCCTAAAATCAAGGGCGGAACCCGACATTCACGCAGAAGCAGCATCCAGTTGCAATCACCATGTTTCGGGTATTCAACACGCAAAGTTTGAAGACTTTCTGAACAGTTTCTATTTTTAGCAGGTTGCTAAAAATAGCAGGTACAAACAGACATCAGACTGCTGACGGGACAAGTTAGTCAAAATTCAGAGCAGGGTGAAAATCAGGCTTTCTAGAGTCAGGATTCAGTCGACAACGCAAGATTCAGGGAACTTTCTAAAAATAGAAAGTCAGGGCGTGTTAGGGTTGACCAAGGAAAATCAACTTAAATCTGGCAGAGGGCGTAAAATTTGCTAAAAATGGATAAAATTTCAAGTCCGGTAGTGAAACTCGCTTTCAAGACTGAACAGAGGCGAAAAATGACTAAGTCTGGAAAACTTGAAGTTGCAGGGTCCATATGCGCCTTAGTATGAGGAGGTGGTCATTTTGTCAAAAGGCGTTGAAACTAAAAATACAACCTATCATATGCGCCTAAGATGTAAAGTGAAAGTTGACCATGCCAAATGCGCCTAGGCAAGAATTGGAAGTTGATGGTCCCAAATGCGCCCTAAGTCAAAAGGTGAAAGTTAAGACATTCAAATGCGCCTCAAGCAAAAGGTGAAACCTCCATAGTCCAAATGCGCCCCTCTTGACAAAATTGAAAGCTTGATTAGCAAAATGCGCCTAGGATGTAAAATGGATGTTGACCATTGCAAATGCGCCCCCCTTGACAAACTGGAAGTTGAATGTGTTCAATGCGCCCAGGCTAAACTGAGAGTTGACTATGTCATATGCGCCCCTCTTGACAAAACTGGAAGTGTCACCTTTGATATGCGCCCTTGGTGATTGGATGAAAATTGCCTAAGGCAAAAATAAAAGCAGGGGGGTCTAATATGCGCCTGGGGTGTGCAAATTAAAAGAAGGCTAGGCAAAATGCGCCCCTCATGAAACTGAAAGTACAACCCATCATTTGCGCCTCTACCTGGATTTGAAAAATTTGACTAAGTACCAAAAATGGAAACTGGATGGTTGATTTGCGCCCAAGTCCAAAAGGGTTTGAAATTTTGGCTAAGTCATTAAAGTGGGACCACAGGAGGTGATATGCGCCTGGAGAGCAAAGGCATTGCTAAAAAGTTTAAGTGTTAAAAACGGCTAAGTCAAAAATTGAAGGTTGAATGTGCTCAATGCGCCCAGGCTAAACTGAAAGTTGCGGGTGCAAAATGCGCCTGGGGTGGTCAAAGTTGAAAGCTACTCCCCTCATATGCGCCCAAGAGCATCAACTCCCATATGCGCCTTCAGAAGAATGATGGAAACTAAAATTTGATGAAGTCATTTAAGCTGAAACCTCACAGGGTGATTTGCGCCCAAGTTATTAAAAGTGAGAGCTTGACAGGTGTTATGCGCCTTGGCAAAAGTAAAAGTTAACCCACTTAAATGCGCCTTAAGACCAAGAGATGACTTCTAGAAACGACTAAGGCATTGAAACTCGACATAGACCCATCCATTTGCGCCTAATGTTGAAAATGAAAAGTTAGATGGTCCATATGCGCCCCAAGTGATAACTTTAAGAGTTGAGTACGCCCAGTCTTGAAATTGGAAGTTGCCAGCATAAAATGCGCCCAGGCCAAAACTCAACGCTCACATAGCCATATGCGCCTTTGCCTGGGAGATGAGAAATATTCTAAGTGTCAAAAAAGTGAAAGTTAGATATGCTATATGCGCCTCATTTTGCAAGGAACTTAGAAAAAGGGTAAAGTGAAAGTTGATCATATAAAATGCGCTCAATGCTGAAACTGGAGGCTCCACCCCTTAGATGCGCCCCAAAGCATAAATTGAAAGCTCATCATCTAATATGCGCCTAAAGAGAGGAGAAGATACTTGAAAAATCTCTAAGTATTGAGAATTGAAAGTTGAGACCCCTAAACGCGCCCTAAGCAAAGATAAGAATAAAACTTGAAGTCAAACTCCCTGTATGCGCCTTGATCTGTAGAGAAAAGATTCGAATGGTGGAAACTTGAAGTAGCGCCCAGCATATGCGCCCTTGAGCTTTTCCGAGTGTTGGAACTGGACGTTAGTAGAGTGATATGCGCCTAGGAGCTTGGAATTAAAAACTTCACCCTAAATGCGCCTCCTTTTTGCAAAAGGCTTTTAAATTTTTGTCCAACCCCTCATGTGCGCCCAAGCCAAGAATGAAAACTAGATAGGTCGTTTGCGCCTAAACAAGAAACTAAGTGTTGACCCTCTGGAATACGCCTATAACAAAGTTGAAGGTTAGAGGGACCAAGTGCGCCATTGGTATTGAATAAAATTTGCCTGAGTCGCCCAATATGAAGACATCGAAATTTTTGAAATTCAAAGCATGAACAATGATATGCGCCTGGGATTGTGAAGGAAATGAAAAATACCTTCAACCACGCCTAGACTGGGAGGAGTAAAAACAAAACGTGGGGATTTAAAATAGAAAATCAAAGAGATAAATTAAAGGGCGTTTAAATTTTCCAAAAAGCAAGAATTAAATTAAAAGGCGTTAGAAATAAAAAAATATCAAGTGGAGATTAAAATTTTTAAATTTTGACTTTGAAGGCACTTGAAATTTTCTCAGCGTGATTAAATCGAAATTCTCTATGGCATTCGGAGGAAATTCAAATTTCTCTTAGCAAGACGGAGAAATTAAATTTAATTAATTAATTAATTTAATTATTTTCCTAAGTCTAATATTAAATTCCCCCTTCGATTTTGACCCATGCAATTTTAAAATCTCGGACGATTTAACAAGGGGAATTTGTCTTGGAAGTTAATTACGGACGGAAAATAAAATTATGCCTAGCCAGTTTCGGCAATTGATGTCAAATTTTTAAAATGCGTTAAAAAAATAAGTTAAACTGGCAATTAAATTAAAATTTTAATTAATTAAAAGTGCCATTTTAAAATGCAGTCAAGATAACTTCAAATCAATGTAAAAATGATTTTCTCGAAATTACTGGAGGTAACTGGCAGTCGGGGGGAATTTTAAATTTTAATCGAGGAAAGAATCTCCCCGAATAGCAAATTGCCATAACAACTGCCTGACGACTGGAATATTCCCTTTTAAAATTAGCAAACGCGTCAGTCATGATGAAGGGAATAAAAGGCATCTGCTAAAATTAGCGCCAGCCTTTTGCTATAAAATTCTGAAGGTTTTCATTATCGTCTCACAAGATTCGAGGTTGAAATTTATGCTGGCAAACTAAGTTGTGAGATTTAATTCGAGAAGTTGCTGAAAGTTCAATTTTTGAAGTTTGAGATTGAAGTGCTGAAAGTTGGTTTCTTGAAGTTACTGAGATTCGGAGTTGCAAGTTGCGAGGTGCTTCGAAGTAAAAGGGTTTAGCATTTTTATTTCTTCACGTTGTTGAGGTATGTATTCGAAGTTGGAATGCTGAAATCGTTTATTTATGCTGAGAGTTAAAATGCTGAGATTGTTTGAATGCGAAGTTGATTGAGCTTTGATTTTTCGAAGTTGTTTGAACTTTAGATTTTCTGAAATTGCTGAGTGTTAGAATCGAATTGGATTTAAATTGTAAAGCCTTCAAAATTGCTGTTTTATAATTTTCGAAGTGCTGATTTTCGATTGCTTTTCGAAGTTGCTGATTTATAACTTCCGAAAAGTTGATTTTTAATTGTTGAGGCTTGCGAATTTTAACTTGCTCGTTTAAAAAAAATCTCGGATTTATTTTCTTCGAAGTTGCTGATGTATAACTGTCGAAGAGCTGATTTCAAACTTGGTAATTTAATTCAAAGGGCTTGCTGATTTTAATTCGAAATTGCTGATTTTAAATATTGCTAAGACTTAACACGCTTTTTCGAAGTTGAAATTGATAGAGTTAATTTCTTGTGAGGAGTTGAGTATTTCTTTTGGCTGCAAGTTGCTGGAAGCTGAAGTTTTAAGAAGTCAAAGTTGACTGCTAACGTACTAACTCGTATTTATTTTTGCAGCCAATTCCAACTGCCAGCCGCCTCACGTGATTGTCGTTTTTAAAAGTTGATGGAGTGATATTCGCTTTTTGTTTTGCAGATGGCTGACGCTGCTGGAACTAGCAAGGCTGGAACTAAGGCTGCAAACAACGAAGCTGTCAAAGAGAACGCCTCCAGGCAGGCGATTATCAAGGGTTTAAAGAAATCCTTCATCCCAGAGTCAAAGATCATCTCAAAGCACGGAAACCTGACGGATACCAACCTCGGGTCCTTCAACCTCGAGGCCTTCACACGCCGAATGTACGGGCAAGGTGGCAACCTTCCAACGGATGCATCACGGAATATTGTGAAAAGTGGGTTGTACAATGCAGCAAGCTTCCAACCGGCAGTCCGTTGTCCTGAGCTAATCCTCGAGTGCGCCAACTTCTACAATACTGAGGATCGAACTATCACCTCCCCCGATGGTTTGATCATGGCTAATTTCGCTCCAGATGCAATCGGCGAGGCGTTTGGAATTATCGCCACGGACAACATGTTGTATAAGTCCAAGGCCAAGGCAGATAAGATGTACGCCACAACCTTCGAGAAGTGCATGAAAAGAATAAACACCTCATGGATGCGCAAGCCAAAGCAACCTGCTGCCAGGCTACCGAAACAAATAATCTCCGAGGAGCTGAAGCAAGAATATTGCGACATCATTATGTTGCTCAGCAGAGTCAATGGTAGCCCGCAGTCTTTCATATTCGAGCCATGGATGTTCTTTTACATCAGTGTGGTGCTCGAAGGGGACGAGCAAGTGAACTGGGCGAAGATGATAAGTGACAACATCGATGAGCAGTTCCGGAGCCTCAGAAGAACGAAGACATTTTATATGAGCTCATATGTCGTCTATATGTTGGCTCGAATGACCAAGTACAGAGGATTGGCGTACCAAGAGCCAATTGGCTGCGGCTACAATCAGTTTAAGATCCACCAGTCATGCAGACAGTTACATCTTACTCACACTGATGACTTTCAAAGAGTGAATGATGCCTTCACCATGTACATCACGAGAACCCTTCAGCAGAGGCTGCAGCAGAGAATATCCGAGGAGGCTCAGATGCTGATCGAGGAGTATGGGTGTTGGTTCGTCCAGTTCCCAAAATTTACCTATTTGAGGCTGCCGGGGTACGATTCCTATGTGTACAAACTACCTAGGTACCCTACCAACAGAATGATCCTACTCGAGTTGTCTAGGCAACTGGTGGCCTACGACAAGATTATAAGGCGAAAGAAGAAGGGAGGTCTGCATTTTCCCATTGTGTTGGGAAATTCACTCGAGGAATGCCCAACCTTACAAGCAGCCAAAGAGGCCGAGGGCGAGCTAAAATTCTATAAGTTGACCCTTTATACCAGCAGGCAGAGTTTGATCCTAAGGGAATGATTGGGACGGTGCAAGGAGAAGAATTTAAACACAAGGCTCACCTGGAGGACTTTTGGGAAAATGCGGCAAGCGAGGGCGAAATCAGGAGAAGGATGTTTTCAAGGCTCCCCCTGAAGCTAATCAGAGAGTGTGAGGTGATTAAGGTGCCAGATCAACTTGAGGAGGATACTAGAGTCACCCATCCAGATTATGAAACGGTAAAGAACGCTCCGATGCCACCAGTAGATTGGGCCGAACCAGAGATTGTGGATCTAGACACTCTGTCTATCCCGGTCATGACATTCACTAGAGCGTGGGTGGATGAGCGTGTTAATAGATTAAGGAGAAGGTCAGTCGCCCTCACGTATGACCTCATGGGTGATAGAAGGCCGCCGGTGGTAGCAAAGAGGAAGAAGCAACTCACACGAGGTCCAGAATCAAAAAGGAGGGAGCCCGTTCAGCCAGAGCCTCAGGGATCGGAAGACACGTCCTCAACTCAATTGGTCTCTCATTCTTCCAGTAGGCGTGAAGTTTCATTGTTTGCTAGTCAGAGAGCTCCAAGAAATGAGGAGCCGGAAGACGGAGAAGTTAACCAGCCAATGCTGAAAGAAGTTGATACTCAAAGTGTGAATGATCCTGA
This sequence comes from Sequoia sempervirens, assembly GCA_007258455.2. NCBI lineage: Eukaryota > Viridiplantae > Streptophyta > Pinopsida > Cupressales > Cupressaceae > Sequoia > Sequoia sempervirens. The sequence goes on along the minus strand of VDFB02000002.1, from coordinate 125,746,304 downwards.
AGCTGCCAATAAGCGGGATGAAGGGGAAGAATCAGACACGGAAACCCACTTTGACTTTTCCTTCGGAGAAGAGGATGCTGGGACTCATGAGGGGAGTGATCAAGAGGTCGAGATAATTGAGCCTCCAACAAATACTGCTCGGGAAGAAGTTCGAGAGGTGGAAGCAACTGAGGAGCAGCCCCTGATTATTTATGATATTCAACGAAATTGGCTTTCACAGGCAATCAGGAGGGATCAAGATGATGACGCCGACCTAGCACTTGAAATGGAAGAACTCTTGAATAGAACAAGCAAGTCGCCAAAGCGGAAGAGGGCGAGAAAATATACAAGGATGGAAACAAATGAGGCAGGTTCCCGTAGCCTTCACATCGCTGCCCCAAGAGAAGATCACGATTTGAGTGATGCAATGCCGGAGAAGTACACAATCACCACAGTTGAGTTGGGACGCCCTTCAGGAGCGCAAGTGGTGGAAGAAGCTGAAGGTTCGTTTCAGGCATTAAAGGATAGGCTGGTAAAGAAAGAAGGAAAGTATAAGAGGTTGAAGAAAGAGCACAGAGCGTTAGTTGAGTATGTGCAAAATCTCGCACATCCTGTTGCTCAAGGTAATCCAGCAGCAGAGCTTCCACCAGAGGTGCCACGTGAGCCGATCAGCGGCTTGGAAGAAGTGAAGAGGGCTGTACGAGAAGGAGATAAGTGGGTGAATGGTGTCCGTGCTGAGGCAGAAAAGTTCATGGCGGATCTCGTCTCAGCATTTCAAAATGCCTCCGGTATTCTTTCACGCTTGGATGATGTTGAGCAAGCTTGGGGAGATACCCACATCTTTAGAGACAAAACTATCCCACGTCTTGCTGTTTTGATGCGTGTTCCCACGCAAACTCTGGTGAATGAAGGGGTAATTCAAGCGGGTGATAGATATGACTTCCGTGGATGGCATTCAGCAGCGTTCACAGGGAAGAATTTCTTTGACACTGCAGCAATAGAGTCCTCCAGGATTAGAAAGGCTATGAGGAATATTCGTGAGAGTATTCTCAACACTTTGGAGTCGGTATTCGCAAGAAGGCTTGCGCATGAGGAGGTAGAAGCAGATGGACTAAGGGCAAAATTGCAGCCATTCTTTTCTGAGATGAGAACATTTTCCCAGCTGGATTTTGAAAACATCTCCACGTTTTCAACGATCATTCAGAGCACGCAGGATCCTATGGAGACTTCGGAAAAATCTTGTGAGAAGCACGAACAAATGGTCGCCATCTTGGAGTATCAGCTGAATCTCACTCCATCAATTTCTGAAGAAGAGGTAGACGCAGTGCTGGCGCGATTCATAGCGTACGCGGTCAGAGAGAAGAGCAAAGGAATCCGGGTCATGGACGAGAATCTTCTAGAAGGTTAGTGGGCATTAATTGCTCATACTGGTCAAAGGAGGAATCTGCTATTTTTAGGAGCATTTATGACGCCACTCCTCCACCTTCTGGCAGTTTTTAGGGCAAACTCGTCTAGGGCTGAGGTGGCTCCATCTGAGCCCTCCATTGTAATTTGATCTAGGCCGTCGGTTCAAACAGGCCAGCTATATAAGGGGGAGTCCCCCTCATTTGTACTCTAGTAGTCATAGAATCAGAGAATAGAGAGCTATTGTTGAAGCAGAATAGAGAGTAGAAGCTTTTAAGTTAGAGTAGTTTTTCATTTGCATTGTTGAAGAAGAAGGGGAATTCTCCCTTAGAGAATTTTGTAAGAGATTGTCACAAAAGACTATTCTTAATAAAGCTTTTCATTGATGGTGAATTTCAACTTTGTTTCGAATAGTTCGTGAGGTTTCTTATTCCTTTGACTTCAATTAGGAACTTAATTTCATGCTTGTAGTTAGATATGGATGTTTATGCTTGATATAAGTGAATTTCTTTTATCCATACCACTAACGTTCTTGCTGATGGTAAGCACGTCTTGTGTGGTCAACTGGACTTTTTATTCTTAACTTCGATCAAGGTTCATAGGTAGTTATGCATCGTTGTGATGGTAGTTGCTCTATTGAATCGTGATTTGAACATCATTTTCACCCTTTGAAGATTGCACTTACCTTGTTGACGCTGTCCAACAGGAGGCTAAACAATGTTTGTCGAAGTTCATTTAAGTTGAGCGTAATATCCATTTGCATTTAGATTAGAAGTTAGATTTTAGAAATCTCTGCAACCATTCAATTCTGCATAATCTTGGTTAGTTTTAGGAAATTCGCATTACAAAGCCAAATCATTCGCGCATAAGTCCCCTTCAAAAGCACACATTGGTTGTCACTACACGCCTTTTGAACAACTACGTAAGTCCCCTCGTGAGTACACAGCATACACACATCAACCAAACTGAGCCTATTCGCATTTAAAGAACCTTGGAGTTGAAGGCGTGATCTCACTCGCAATCTTAGCACGCCGAATACTTTGTTCAAGAGAGAATAGGGTATCCATTTGGAAACTTTGTTCTACCTGGTTGGTGAGGTCACAAAAATCACATCAACAGGTGGCATCGGAGGTCATGTGAAACCTCATGAGTTGCAGAGTTTGTGATTCCCCCATTGAACTGCTTGTACCTTCAGCTGGGGTTTCACTGGCCTCAGCTTATTCCCCTATAATTCTCTTAAATTCATCACACAAATCAAGGTTTCCATCGCCACTGAATGAATTCATCTTGACCCTAAAAAGAGATAGAATAAAAATAACAATATGAACATAAAAACAGCAAACCTTTTTAGGCATATCAGCTTACAAAAACAATAGATCTTGCATGCCAAAAAGCAGCAGCTGTGAAGGTTTGAACAAGTTGAAGTCTGTGAGCTGCTAAGGTTTCAAGGTTTGGATAACTTAAACACTGAGGTATGTAAGTTTGTACCAGCAGGTTTGAAGATTTAAAAACAAACATGATAGCATATGCAGCTACAGCCAAGTATTTGACAACATTCTATCACCATCCCCTATCCCCAAAACCCCATGAAAACCCCCAAGACGCATCCCCAGGAAGCACTAGTTTAAACTAAATGAAAACAAAATCTAGAAAAACAACCAAATAGAATCTTCATTTAAGTGAAAGTAACATCTTAGAGTATGTGGGAAAAAAAAAACCTTTCCAGAGAACGTGTGGTAGAAAACTCGTGCTCATTAAACTCCAAGATGAGTATAGACGTTGCACTTGGTGAAAGGCATGATCCTTCACAAACTATCCACAAATACACTCCAATAAAATATGTTTTCATTTAATTTCTTTATATATGGAACGCACATTAGGTTATAAAAAACCATTCCTACTTTGTTAGTAGTTGTAAATCTAGCAGCCTTCAAATTTAGTGGCTTCATGAAATTGAATCATACAAAAACCCCTCTACAACTTAAAAACTAGCTAAAATAGGACTCTAAATAAGCTAGTTAAAAGGTAAAGGTAATGGCAAAGGTAGCTTCTTTAGGTCAGTTCAAAGTAACTCACCAAATTTGGTGTATGTGACCCCATTTGTGGAAGCCCAGAAGGGAATTGTTTGCCAATTTACCTTATATCATTCAACAAGTTGTACAACCCTATTATTTTTCAGATTCAAACCTATGACCTACAATATGGAGTAAAAACACCTTCAACATCAACTGCACTCATACTAAAATGCATGCTCCCAAAATGAATTTCCTAAATACAGCCTTTTCAAAACTTAAATTAAAACTTTAACAAAAAGATATACTTGGCTACAAATGAGCATTAATGGCTACCTTGCTTTTAACTGGAATTACTCTTTAGATACTATAACACCTTATCAAAAGCAGTTAAAGCTTCATTTTTGTAAAGGTTTTCTTCTTTAATGGTAACCGTGTGGCCTTTAAGTGTCACTGTTACTTCAATTTGATCTAATTTACAATTTACCACTTGGACTTAGGTTATGGGTTGAAGTTCAGTTCATATTATATTCATTGTCAAACCTCCACTTGGTTATGACAAAAAAATATCAAGAGCAAGTTGATGGAGACAATGGCATAGTTTAAATATCTGTTACAGATAGAACCGGCTGTGCCCAATTTGAAAGGCAGCCATCTCTCACTGCCCAAGCCGTCCTTATGTTGATTTTTTATGGTTTGGAAAAGGTATTCTAAGATTACATTCTTAATATCAATCCAGAATTTTTCACCCTAATTCGTAGTTTACCATGTTTGTATCCAAGAGTAGAATCTTGTAGAAACTGGTTAATTATTTTAAAATTGTGGACATTTGCATAATACATCATCATGGAATCATGACTACTCCAAAGTAAGACATCATATAGCATTCAAGACATGCATGGATGCAAGCTGCTTGATGCAAGAACATCCCTGGACAAATAATATGATCCAACATTTTTGCCATCGTAATGTTGTCTTGCAGAGGCAACACCATCTTGAAGACTATACTTTTAGTTACAACAGATTCACAGAACCATGTTTGAAATATTCTTGTGACAACTATGTTAGAGATCACTTTTTGGTCTCATGGACAACACCTAATCAAAGACCTCAGAATTAAAAGCCATTTTGTTAAATCATATAATTTTTTAGGAGGAATCTAATAGTGCCAGAGAAAATAATATTGGATGTGATATAACCCAGGTAACACGTAGCATACCACAGCAATTCGAAATTAACTTCCGAAGTGTTCAAGAAATTGCCGTTATGAAGGATTAATTGGTGAATCACATGTGAAATTATTATCACTTTGGCGTATGTCTATCCTCTAATGCCTTGGCATTCAATATGGTATCACTGCAGCAATACACAATCACAACGTAGTTATTCTGTCAACCATATGACATATTACATTTTGGACCATAATTTGAGCAATGCACAGTACTATTGTTGCTAGACCATTCAGCAACCACACCACTTTCAGATAGAGAGGGCATTATTATATTCCTCTTGAAAATTCATGTGGCTTCCAAAACAGAACTGATTTATAGTTTGTATAAAGTTATGATCTCTGTGAGTGATAACATACCGTATGCTTCAATATTGCATTGCCTGGGTGACCAATGTCAATTTGATGGAACCATTGCATTCCTCTTAGAAAGTTACGTGATTTGAAAAAAAAGACTCAACTTAGAGTCAATAGTAAGAATGTATGATATCTATAAGTTATTGCTCCCACAATACACTGTTTTCTTCAACATTTCATCTATCTGCAGTTGTAAATGTTTTAACATCTCAGCATTCAAGATCTTGAAATAGTTGCAAGTTGAATCATTTACTCTTCCCCACATATTATGCTTCAATGTTATAACAGACAAGAACCATAAAGATAAATATTCTATCTGATTAAGAGATGGGGGCTTTTGGGAATTTAAGAGCTTTGGAATTAGAAGAGTGAAGTTGGCAAGGGAGGGAAACTTGTAAGGAAGTGAGTGGTACAACTTGGAAGTGAAATGCCGAAATGTACATAAGTCAAGATATGAATAGACTGCCTGGTATAGCTTTAATTTTGCTAACAGTGTAGAAGAGCAGTGTGCATATGTATTTCTGCTATACTTAAGTGTATTGAACAGTTGTTAAAAGCTTATGGATCTGTTTGTATGTGATATTTCATTACTGACATTTTGGTTCTCCCTACAAACCCATTATTAGTATGAAAAGATTCCAAGAATTGAATATTTCAAAGCCATTGGCTTGAAACCACCCTCAAAGCAAGTATTGAATCTTTCTGAGAATTAATGAAGAATAATGTCACTATCTCTATTTTGAACACGTTCATGATGTTGCACCCTGATTGTATAGCTACTATTGCATAGGGCAATTGATTGTAGTGACTGAATCAACGTGATGAATAAAACATGCTGTTCTTGTTGTCAATATGAATGTGTCACCATTTAATGATTGTTTTATTTGATTGTTACTTCTATTGATGTAATCCTAGATGAATGTCGCATGTAAGATGTTGAATAATGTTTATTCTAACTTTTGTGATGTTTTATGTATACTGCCTTGTTGTGAGCATATGACTCCCGTTGTCGTGTCATGGTGTGCAGGTAAGAGGACCATTCCTCCAGGCAGAGGAGAAATATCACTCGGGGAGGAGCTTGGTCGGGTAAACAATAACAAGAACCATTTGAGCATGCACACACGTCCCTTAGACTGATTAAGCTAAGTCAGTTTGTTAGAGTTAAGGGTAAGTCATCCATAGGCTTGAATGTTGACATTAGAAGTCTTGTTTACTTCTTTATGTGTGAATGAGTGTTGTTTACCTGTGTATCTGTTTATGATATTACAAGCATATGGTGATAACATTATTGGTTAGAAGATGGGCATATATATGCACGTGTCTGTAGGTATATACATATCGATACAGACGTATGACGGCAAAGGGATATGCTCATACGAATGCATCAACATGATCTACGTACAAATACGTGCATATAGTGATACTAACATATGTACATGTATATATATACTCATAACCAATGATATTTATGGATATTTAATAATATTATTTTATTATTGACTGGCGACTTGTGTAAACATGAATATATATATATTGGGGAAAATGAAAATATATTATATATTATATAAATATATATATTTATATTAAAGTAAATAAATAAATATATATATATATATATATATATATATATATTACTTTAATGTATCTATATATATAAATATTATATAATATATGATTAAAATTTATATATTAATCAATTTAAAATAAATTGATTTATCTCATAGTTAAGTCTTTAAATAAAGACTTTATTAAAAATTATGAACCATGGCATAAATCGACTAAGATCTTTATGGAGGCCAATTTGATAAATTAATTCAAAATACTTTTGAACTATTGGAAAAATATGAATTTACTCATATACCATCGGACTTTAGCAAAAGGGAAATATTTGAGTTTAATTCTGATTTATGAGTGGAGGAAGCCGCGCCAAGAACTCACATGTTGGAGGAAGAAAAACGCAGAAACCACGACCTGGTCTCCCGTGAAGGGAAACGCAGCCAAAAAATATGGCAATCGAGCCACAAGTGTAGACAGAGTGGTGGGCATATAACCTTGACTAATTCAATGAAGGATGAATCATTTTCACATGGGCGCCATAACAGGTAAGTTCCTATAGGTGGCATTTTTCTCTTTCTGAGTTGATTTATTCTTGATTCACTGGCTCAAATGAAGTTAAATCACTTCCATTTTTGATGAATAAGGGTTTAGAAACCCGCCATGTCTCACTTTGAATGTTTATGGGCATTGTGTTGTCATTCAACATGCCTTCATAAGCGGAAATCGTTACATTTCGGGCCCTATATATAGACGCCATACCATTCTATATTTTATCACTTGTGCAATTCGAGTTTAGCATTTTCTTTGAGCTATCATTTCCATTTCATTATTCTGGTTGCATACTCTATTTTTCTGAGTAGAAAAATACAGTAATTTTATCAGCAATTGCCATAAACAGTGAAAATCCCAATAGAAGTTGAGAGTAAAACCATTGTGAGTTTATTGTTGAGTAAGAAATTAGTGGTAGATTCATTATTGAGAGAAGATTTATAGGGAGTTCGTTATAGAGTGAGAAACTATCATTGAGAAGCCAATTTTAGTGAGAAGGTCACTGTTATACTGGAAGCTTGATTGAAAGAGGGACTAGAAGAACAATTTTGGAAGGAGAAGCTTTAAAACAGGCATGGATCTTCTTTATTTTGTATCTTTGATTTGAGTGTTGGTTTCTATTATCTTGTGTTTGTTTGTTTTCCATAGTTTTAAGAGGATAGAACTATTATGAAGAACATTTACAAGTTATGCATAAAAGGGAATTTGAGTAAGGGAATCAATGAAAAAGGGAATTTGAGAAAAGGCGATTTATGTGAAAAGAACTTAAGGGAATGGTTTATTTATTTTGCATAAGAGGAAAAATAAGTGAAAAAGACAAAGGAAAGGATTTAAATGCATTTAGAATGAATATTGCATGTTTTGTATGATCTCTATATATGGAGAATACGATGAAGTAGTAATTATCTATTAGGATCGAACTGAAGGCAAAATCAAGTAAGGTCTTAAGGCTTAAGTTATTAGGTTAACTGAGACAAGCTAAGCACTCCTAAGATAAAGATTTCTGAATTAGGAGTTATGTTACAAGACACTTGTAGACTGTTTCATTTCTAAGTAGATAGTTTGGTGTAGGAAGTCTGGGGTGACTGAATACCCATTGAAGGACATAGCCTATGTGTAGAGTAAGATAGCCTTAAGTCAAATCGGCCTTGAGTAGTGTTTATGATAGATGACCTTCATTCGAAGTACTAAATGATAATACTTTGGCCAAAGTAGTGAAATGTATGACATCCACATAGGTGTGAGATAGTTGAGACTACACTGTCAGTTCATTGTGATCCTTGTACTAGTTCGAGATTGTGAAATAGCAAGGTTCTAGTTGTGTAGGACACAGCACTATGCTCAGTTGGTAATCGTTAAAGGATACCCTACCAATCTCTTCGACGAAGGGAGGGCCATCTATTAAATAATGGATGTGCGGGGGACCGCATTATAAGTCCGCGGTTGGCGGAAAAGCGCCTGAGTGATGTTTCTCCTCCACAACAAGCAGCCGATGTACCAAGATTTGAAAGGAAAGGAACCTGGACCTTCTTACTTCTATTTGTTCAAAAGCTCTCGAGCTATGTATGTAATTGTATTACTTTTGTACTCTGATTAATATTTGCAATGAAAATGAAATTCATGTGGAAATATATTGTAACTTGTATACATTTATCAATGAAGAAAGGAAAATTTTTATTGTAATGCCTTTGTTACTTGTTACCTTTATATGTTTGGAGTAAAATTAACATCCTTTTAATTTATGCAAGGGATAGGTCGTTACACATGATTTAGTTTCCATATTGTATTTGTCCAGTCTAATTAAGCAAGTGGTTGATGGTTGTTCATATGACCCTTTAACATCCCACCATTATTGTTCCTAACAGGAAAGTTGTATATAAGCTTCTTTAAAAGTAATCAAAATGGTGCATCTTTACATAAATATATACATCAAAATGTAATCAAGGCCCTTCTTCAATAGTAAACAAGACACTACAGAACACTCAAAACAAGCATGGATACATGCTATTCCAAACAGTAGAATTGTTTATAAGCTCTTATTTGATAAATAATACATCTTTACAAAAAATATATAATGCTAATAATTTGGATATCTTCTCTATGGTATTTAAAATTTAAAACACCAAATTTGAATTATAAAATAATACATGGATATAGCTTATATGCCACACAAGTTAACTAAAGTGACAACCATGAATTCAAGTTAAGCCAAGGAATAAATTGCTTACAATGATACCATGAGCTCCGCGGTAATAACTGTTAGTAACTGTCTTGAAGCGTTCTTGTCCTGCAGTATCCCACTAAGGGAGCATGAAAATAAAAAATTGCATTAGCAACAAAAGAATCATTTATATAGAACAGTAATTGTAAAATGTCATTAATTTACACACTAACACAAGCTTAGAATTTTGTGGCAGTACTTGTTCTTATTTCATTTAGTCAATGAACAACGCTCCCAAAATTAGATTTCAAAAAAGCATCAAATATTCCTATACCTTTTCATTGTTGATGTTATAACAGCGTCGGGACTCTCTTCCAGCCCCGATTTCCTTGCATTGAAGAATAAATTAAATAATAGCCATAGGCTATTTAATTTATGTTGACATCGATTGATGAGGAGGCACCTCATCTTGAATATTAATTAATATTTATTTATCTCTTGGAGCCGACTTCTTTGATCTGCCACCTTTGGAGACATATCTTTTCTTTGAAAGGCCGACATGATGTATTGAAGAGTTGCGACCTCTCTCCCTCTCTTGTATTTATATGAAATGCTCATTCATTGTATCATATCGATTATCACATTCATAATTCATAGTTGAGTTTCCAACAAGAGCGGATCGAAGCCTTTGAAGGAGGTTGATATACTTATCAAAAGTGTTGTATTATCTTCAAGAGATATCACATCATTTTGGTGTTGTGTTTGGCCTCATTATCATCCTCATTGTAAAAGAGATCATTGTTTGATATTCAATATATAGGCGATATATTGTTGTTGGGTTTTTCTCCCTCAAGTGGAGGGTTTTCCCAAGGTATATGTTGTGTTTATGTGTTTGAATTTGAATTAAAATCTGAGTTTTATATCTGATCATAAAAACTAACATGGTATCAGAGTGGGTTTAAAGGAGATCCGATCAGATTTTATTTAAAGCAGATTCAAGATGTAACTCAGATTTGCTGCTTCTATCGGTGGTGGTGTGCATCTCTTTCTTCAGCTATCAAGAGTTGCTCCTTATGTTGAGAGAAAAACATCAAAT
>VDFB02000002.1:125721403-125735861 GCA_007258455.2 Sequoia sempervirens | reverse complement strand
GAAATGATCTTGTAAGCTATCTTAATGACCTTGTGAAGATTCGGAATGCTTAACTCTTACTTGCTTGACTTGAAAACTTGAATACATGATGAAAAAATGATTTGAAAGCTTGTTTATATAGGCAATACACTCACATGACCATTAATTTGATCCCCAAGGCTAACATTGAAAAATTTTGAATTAAAAACCTATTTTTCCCACTTAAAGCCTTAAAAATAGGCCAAATGGGACTCATTCTCCCAAGGTGGCGAATGGGTCCCACAGGGGCTATTTTTCCAACTAGAATGTCGGGGAGTGAAGAAATCAGGTTTATATGTTGATTTTATCGGGTTTTTGATCAAAATATGCCTTGGGATGCACAATATGGGGTCATAGGGGCCTATTAATGATGATATTAAGGTTATAAATGCAATAAGGCCCAAAATCCAATGTGAAAGTGTAAATAAATACAAGTTTTACAACACTAAATTAAGGAAAATTGAATCTATTTAGCTTAGAAGGGCCCTAAATCCCATGTGAATGTGTAAAACACATTACAACACTAGATTAGGTCTACTTGATTTACAAGCCCCTTAAATTTAATGTGAAAGTGTAGATAAATACATTTTAGAACATTAAATTGAGGTAGAGTTAAGTTAATTTAGATTAAAAAGGGTCGAATACCTAATGTGGATGTGTAAAACAGCTCACAACACTAGACCAAGGTGACATTAAGTTCAATTTATCATTAATTATTCCCATATCAAGTGTGAAAATGTCAAGGGACACATTTTTCGACACTACAGATCTATAACTAATATTGATATTTTATTCACTTGGCCATCAACTTACAAAAACTAAGTAGATGGAAAATTTAAGTGCAACAAATGATGGTAAATACTTGTAAGATTAGTTTTGAAAAGAAAATAAATTATTAGAGAGTTAACACCATAGAAAAAGAGACACAAATTAATTAACATTGATGAATCCTTTGGGAGTAAGGACTCCACCAAAATGTGAGAAAAAACACTCTTACATACTCCAAATGATAAATTATAACCAATATTAAATTGTTATTATAATATCTCAAGAGCCCTCAACACTCTAAAATACTCTTCCAATATTAGTTACAACTCTTTGTTTCAATTTCCTATCCCTCCATTCTAAACAACAACACAAATGAGTGTAAAATATTACAAAATACTCATAATTCTTGAGCTACAAGACTCAGCTACATCTATACAATGCTTAATTTGACATAGACATGATATATAAAGATTCCCAAGCTTATCAAAAGCAATAATAACCATTAAAAAGAAGAGAAAACTAAAAAATTGATATTTGAAACTTGAAAAGGCACTCACAACCATATAGAATGAATTCACCATTTTTCTCTAAGGGAGTTACACAAAGTCACTTTTTCACATGCAAAATTTCCTAAGGAAAACATAAATTTTCCACTTCAATAATTTACTTTGATCTGTTTCTTTCATTTAGGTCATATTTTTTATATATGAACTTGAAACAGAGTGTTTTTTTAAATTACACATATTTTAAGGAGTTCAAATATAATAGTATTCTAAATTTGATTTCATCTACACATTGATTTTTCCCTTGCAATGCAACTACACTTTTAAGGCCAATAGTGAGTAGAACCCAACCTAGAAAAATGTTATTATAGTGTCATAAATTAAATACCCTTGCAATTTCACACTATATTGCATGCCCACTTTGGTGTCCATTCTCTTAGTTTTTGTGTAGACCCATTTTAGCCCTTGCATAAACCTTTTTCCTTCTCAAAGTACTCAAGCCTTATTTTTTAGGGTCACTTCTTCATGTCACTTTTGTGTTTGGCCTGTGTTTTTCTTGTCTCCTATCATTTTTTAACATTAATTTCTTGGACACTACCGAATAGCATGGACTTTCATGATTAATGCTAGTGTCCTATGATATTTTTTCATTCAAAGTATGTTTCTAAGTGTTTCTCCACTTGCCACCTTCTAGGTCAATGGAAATGGCTCAAGCTTCTTTAAAAAAGTTTTTCAATAGCCTTATTTTCCTTCCTCTTCTCATTTTTTAATGGGATATTTTATTTTGTAAGATCTCTCTCTCTTGGCTCTCTTGTCTCTCATAGCACTCAAGTTTTACATAGCACTCTCATACATCTCTCTCAAGCTATTTTGCAACATTTTTTTAGCTCTCTTTTTCTCTCTTTGGCTTCCTCAAGCCTTGCAAATATCATTCTTATTTTTCATTGTGATCTCAAGAAATTTCTTAATTTGTACTCCCGAGCACCTTGGTATTATCACATCCCTTATCAATTCATTTTATTTTATCATTATTTTTATTTCTAGATGCACTTAGAATAAGAAAAGACACTATTTCTCTTTTTATTTATTTATATTGGTTGTTTTAAAGGTGGAAACACCAAAATAAGGGTTTGAAATCCCAGAACATTTTTAAATTGTTTTCATAATTTTCATTAGATTGTTTCCCTTCAAGCATTTTAGCTACTTAAATTTAATATAAATGTAATTAGTGAAATTTATTCTCAAAGGACCTTAGCTTTCTTTTTGTTAAAGTCAAATTTCCTATATTATAGTTTAATTTACCAAAGAATGTTCCAAGATGTTTCATACCATCCTCTAATCTTCTCAATCACTGGAGAAGTAAATCACTATCCAAAACATGTCATGAAATACAAAAGTTGGGCTTGTTTTTAGATCATACTATCTTTTGTCCTCCTGAAAATGTCATCATTCATTTTCTTGAACATACACAAGATAACACCAATTGACAATCACTTCCAAATGTCCAAAAACTTCCAAATACTAGTTAGAACACCAAACCTAATAATAAATATTATATAATTTTATAATTACATTTTAAAATACCTTCTACAATAAAATATATTGTTTGAACATTTTATACTATTTTATAATTACATTCACATCCACTATTACTTGTGAGACTCCTCTCTGTTGCTTCCATGACTATTTTGTAATGAATGCGGGCCCTTCCTGCATTTATCTATATCAAAACATTCAAGTCTATTATAGTGCTGTGTTCAAGTCTCAGGGTATAAAATGCCACCCTTTTCTTAAATAGCCTGTAAATTATTATTATTTAGGTTATATAGTCCCCATTTCATTATTAAAATGCTCTTCAATGTTATTTGAAGAAACCCCTATTCTTCTGCCATCCTATTGCCAGACCCAAATTAAAATGATTAAATAGTAATCCGTTCCATTGCTATAATTGGAATCGTTTATTCTCTATCATGCCCCGCATGCTCTGTACCATTTCAAACCAAACAAGGCAAGATGATGGCTTCAATAAGAAAACGACGTCACTTTCAGTCAGATTTTGTTCAAGACCGTACGCACTGCAGCACAATCACGGACTTACTAAATCTTTTGAGCGATCCTTTCATGATATATCTGAACCACCACCCACTCTCATTTGCCTGTTATTGCTCTTTCAGTTATTAATGGGAGAAGCAAAATTGACTTTTACCTCTTCTTTCAATTCAGACTGTCCAAAGTACTCTCTACAGAATATGAAACGTCAATGCAATTTACTTTCAGTCAGATGCTTAAGACTATACGCACTGCTGTACAATCACGGACTAACATAATCTTTTGAGCGATTCTATCGTTTATTTTTTAAAGCTTTTACTTAATTCATCAATCTTTTAAGTGTGCATTCTTTGAAAATCTGAGTTAGTAGACCGTCTCATTTGTTGGAACATCTTTGCCGTTGGTCAAAAGATCAAAATGTTCACGTCATGGAGATAAACCGAGGCGGTTAGTCAATATCCCGAATCCAAAAGGAAACACTGACGATTAATCCAAATCATTAAGTTGTTATTGCTCTTTCAAGCAAAATTGAGTTTTACCTCTTGGTTGAAACATTACATTCAATCAATCTTTTAAGTGTGCATTGTTTGAATATCTAAGTCAGTTGACCATCTCATTAGCCTGTTATTGCTCTTTCAATTATTAATAGAAGAGGCGAAATTGAGTTTTACCTCTTCGTTGAAGCATTAGATTCGAAATGTACAAATTGTCAGTTGATAAAAAAAAGGTTTCGACTTAAGATTTTCATTTTTTTTTTTTAATAAAAAATAATAAAATATATACTAGCACTTGTAATAAAAGAGGTTCAAGGATTACGTCAATAAAAAATTATATGAATGTTAATATGTTAGAGAGTACGTGTTTGTGCATAGAAATTTTAATTGCATGTAGCTGGATTAAACAATTAATAATAAATAGTAAGTAATGGAATGAAATAAACTTAGGCAAATTTAAATTTTTTTCTCAAAAAAATTAAGTATTATCTAATTATGAAGTATTTGCATACAGATTTAAAACAAAAAGCAATGCAAAAGAAAAAAGAAAACTGCCATCAAATTGACAAAAAACACTGCAAATGGAAATAGAAAGTTCCCATCCATTTGTCAAATCAATATTTATTTGGCTTTTATGTGATAAGTGAGATATTAGAGGCCTGATATTTTGAAAGTTTTTGACCATTAACAATAGCTGGTTTACCATTAAACGACAGCTGAAACTTGTTGTTTTATGATTAACTCAATAGTAATTTACAGAGTTTCAAGTTCAAATCTCACACTATATATAACCTAAAACTTATACAGATTTTCCCTGCTCCTCAATTTTAAACCCAAACCGCTCTCTCAACGGTCGGAGAGGAGCATATCATCGTAAAACTAATATTAATCAAAATTTATATCTACCATTTATGTTAAAATTATGTCAGAATTTTTTACCTCCTCTTTGCCACCTTCACACGTCGTGAGTTTATTCCTTCTCCATAAGTAAAGCACCAAATGGGTTCCTAAAATATTAAATTTATTTTTTTCCAAAAGGAAATATATCCTACAGCTTAATTTCAAAGGACAGATCCCAATAGATTTTACGTATATATCTGTAATGGTGATAATTGAATACCACGCACTTGTCTCATTAGATTTATATTCATTTCCATTAGATTAATTTTGATGCGAGGGTCAGCATGCTTTTTAATAAGAGTACATATTCAGTGAATTTAGTTTGATCTTGTCTTCACGTATGTCTAGGAATTGGTTCTAAGATTCTTTTGTTTACTCATTCACTTAGTTTGATTTTGTGGTATGAAACTGGCTTCTATCTTTTTAATATTCAAAATTTAAATTTTGTACAAGTCATCCCTTTCAATGTGTCATTAGTTTTATGTCGTAATTTCAAGTTTATAATATTTTAAATTATATTTTATGATGTTGTATAGAAAGATAATTTCTAATTCATTTTAATATATAAAGAAATCTAACAATATCTAGAGTCTTTATCATCAGCATTATCGTTCAAAAAGCACATCTAAGCATTCACCTATCATATCAACATCTACAATTAGTGACAAATGAGAATATTTTTCATGCATGTTTGTTGTATTCAATCATTGTTTACAAAGCATTGAATTGGTTCACCTAGATTTTGGCTAAGAAGAACATAACCCTTACTTAGTAAGCTCCTCAAAGGTATTTATAAATGTCACTAGTTTAATTTTAGATATTAGAAACCAAGGTGAACAAGTTTTCAACATCTCCTAGTTCATCTTCCACTTCTTCAATCAAACCTTCACCTATTGTTGTAGTCACTCCTCCCATTTCTAGGTTTCCTCATACACCTTTTAGACTAACACCTACACCTCATGTTCCTACTTGTGCCCCACCTCCCTCCTATTGTATGGTCCTTTTTACATATCCCCACTAGCATTAGCTATGTCACTAGTGTTATCCTAGCATCTCATTCTATTAATATCACTCCTTTATCCTTTCCTTATAATGTTAGTTCATTTTTTTCTTTTCTATATATTTTTCTATTATCCCTCATCCTCTTTATACTCCATCTGTTGTTTCCCATTATTTTTCCACCACCAATATCCCCACCTCCACCCTTGATGATCTATTACAAAAGCTACATATAGTTGAGCGTAAGGTCAACACTATACCTACTAGAGAGCATAGAATTAATTTTACTCTACATCTTACCTCTCTTGAACTTAAAATATCCACTATCAACTATATTTTTTGCACCTTATTTGAAGTTGTATTATAGAGAAAGTGACTATACCTGAAGAGATTCACATAGTAAACTTAGCATATATATTACATGTAATCATAGAATCTTAAATAATACCTCTAATTTTATTTCTAATCTCACAACTTGAATTCTTATAATCCCCTTCAAATACACAATACCTTTTAAAATATGCCCTTATTTTATCATATATCTTACTCCTCATACATGAAACTAAGAATTTAATTTCTACAACTATATCAGCCAACTCTAAAATAATTTATAATAGAATATTATAAAATAAAATACATTAAAAAAAATTATATATAATAATTTGTCTTTGATTCCTAGAATTAAAAATATAATAGAAAAACTAACTATTTGATGTCAATATATGATCATTTAAATTTTATTTTATACGTTTGGATTGAGAAAATAATTCCATACATGTGCATAGAGTAAACCATAAGAAACTAAAAAAAAAAATTACCCATTACATATCTATAGTCCATAAAATTTTAAAAAGTATTCTTAAGTGTATCATATTGCAATAGTTTTTTATCACAAAAATAGGGTAAAGGCCCTAATCCCATACACCAAAGTATCAAAAAATAGGCCTCACATCCAGCAATTCAATCCTAGCAAAATAGCCACAACATTTAACAAACAAATCAATTGAAAGAACAGAACTTAACCAAGCCACCCTATAGAGCATCAAAAAGGAACCATGAAACCATCCAAAGAAAACAAAAAACTATAGGAAACCACACCAAACACAGAGGCACGCAGGCCATATGAAGGAAAAAGGCATGCAGGCCCCAAAACAAGGAAACAACAAAACCCAACTAAAACTTAGGACTATTAGTCAAGTCCCACCCCTTTAACAGGTCCATCTCATCACTCCAGGGGTCTTTCCTTCTGGAACATTTTCTATGGTTGGCTTATCCATTTCCTAAGTTGATTCCATTCTCCTCTACCTCTTCCTAACCTTAGACAATCCATTCATAGTTCCAAATATTTCCCTCTTCATAATACCATGGGTAATGGATATCAATCTGTTAAAAGCCTTGTCCATCCTATCAACTTTTCCTGTAGAGAAAAAAATTGGATCTTGTAATGTTGAAGAGACCTATTACCAAGAGCTCTTTCATACTTAGGGTCAGCCATAGCTCGCACATTTTCTTCTTCATGTTCTTTATCTTTTTGCTCAGTTGCTTCTTCTTCGTCTTCCTCTGATTCCTTCACTTCATCTTGTCCAAGACCCTCCTCCTCTTCATCATCCTCACTATTGATCGAGTCATCACCCGGGTCCTCTCTGAAAACCACCTCCAACTCCTTTTGGATCAAATCTAAGGGTTCCTCCTATGAAGGGGTAAATTATTCATCTGAGGAACCATCTTCATATTCATCAAAACACAACATTTTCCCCACCATTCTTACAAACCTTCTTTCTCCTTTTCCATTGTTGGAGTCTTCCACATATTCATCTTCCCCCTCATCTGAGATTTCAATTCTAAACTTTTTTGTTTTTCTCAATTCAATATTATCTTGGCCCTTATATTTGACACCAAAGGGATTACCCTAAATTTTATTTCTATTAGAAATTGAACCAGAAGGGTCCTCTTTGATTAAAGGGAATTTTGGGGCTAACCTTTTAGCATGAGTATTCTTGGAATGATAGAGGGGTAGACTAGAAAATTTCCTCGAAAATTTCAAGTGTAGCAATATGAAGGGGGGATTAACACTCGACTGAGCCTCAGACAAGGGATTAGCTAAAATCGTTCCTTACTAGAGCTAGGGTTGAGATGGGGGTAGGGTTGGTTATTCAGGGATTCAACTTACTAGGGTTCATCAACATTTGAAGGGTTAGGCAATGGAGTGATGGTAGAGGCATGATTATATAGCCTTTGAATCAAGCCTTGGTGAAGGGGAGGCGAAGCACCTTTAGCTTTGCATTGTTTCAACAAGGAAAGTAGAAAAATTTGTATATTAATTATTTCATTTCTCCTTATGTGATTTAAAAATTAAAAATGGTAATCATCAACAATAGTATATAACTACCTTCTAAGGTAAAATACTTAATTATGTATACTCACTAGTCCATATGGAGCCGGAAGATTTTCACAATCATACCCATTTTGACATCTTTGTGGCTTCTCATCACCTTCCAAAAAACTATCAATAAATTGTTGATAGTGTAATGGTGTGAATTTCTTCCCCTAGGGAAATTTCACATTTACACTACCTCCTAACTTAGAAAATTGATTCCAATAATGAAATCCCTATTTCCACCACCTTTCCCTATCCACTTGGCAGTTGTTTTGCATATCAGTGGAGGATATTTTTTCTTGGACACTAGTGCGGTGCACGGACGTCTACGTGGCGCGCTGCCATCCTGACAAGATTCTCACCTTTGGAATCCACAAAGGCATTGCACTCCTCCATTAGATGTGAAGTGTAACGCTTGTTGCTCCCTGGACCAACTTTGAACGGCTCTTTTGCCTCCATTTTCACCTTTCAAACATGGCTATCTCATTGTTTTTTCATGCTTCTTAATCATCTTTACACTTTGGGAAACTTTTTTCACTCTCTTCACTCATTTTCAACATTTTCAAACTCCACCACCTCCTTTGAAGTTGCAAGTTAGTGTTTTGTTGGTTCACCCTCTTCGTTGTTGCGGAAATGTTTGTCTTTAAAGGCTTGCATGCTAGCTCCCTCCTCCATTTGCGTTGAGATCACTTGGTTGAGAAGGTGATATCCTTCCATTTCCTATTCACTTTGCATTATCGTATTTGATATTGTAGCATATTGTGTTTTCTTATTGCTTGGTATCTCTATTTCTAAGTAATCTCCTTTATCATATTTCTTCAATTGTTTATATCTAGTTTTCCATGGAGGTGGAAACACCAAGGCGTGGGACTGACTAAGGTAGTCCTCTAAACATAGCCCCAACATTTTCCCATCTTTTGTTTGCAAGTTCTCCTTGAGGTGAAGATCTTGAAGATATCAACTTGTGGGTAGGAAGGTGCACTTTCCTCACTCTTCTTTGTCAATTCATAAAATAGGTTAAGTTAAAGTATTCTTCTTGTTATTTTTTCATTCTGCTACTTTTTGTTTATGTTATTGCAATAAACTTCATTAGTTCTAGGTTGTTAGTCAATTTTCTATGATTTAATACTATACCTTGCACTTTTTGTCCATATGGACGCCAACACACCACTAAGACGCCAGCACACCACTAAGACACCAGCGAGTCACACTGGAGTCTGTGTCCCGCGTTAAAGTCCCTTGGCAGTAAGCTATCTAAGTTGTAGTCTGAACTCTGAAAATCTCCTCACCTGACTTCCAGAAATATTTGGGCTCATAGAAGGATAGTAGCAACTAGGTTGCTCTTCCTTCTTATCCTTTAAACTTTGAACTCTTCCAAAACATTTTGTTAGCTTGAGGTAGATCAAGGGAGCCTATTGTTCTAGACTCTCTTGTGACCTAGAGTCCTAAGCAATATGTCCCCCTCCTCACAATTTTGGTGAACCCGACATGAACAACAAAGTTTATGTTTCCTTATGTAGGGATTCCTCCTCCCGTATCTTGTGTAGGTTGCAGACTTGAGGGTTGTGAAACTTTATGAGCTTTAAAACTCAATCTACAACTTTTGGGTATGTTGTGCAAAGGAGTGTATGACACCGACACCTAGGGATGGATTTCTCAAAGGTCACTACTGTATTCACCTCTCAAGAGATGGTCTCAGGGGTAGAGACAAATTTCTTTGATGAGACCACTCATTCCCCTACCCCTCCTATCTCTCCTAGACGGCCCCACCTTTGAACAATGGCAATCCTCTCATTATTCTTGCAAAGCATCTCATTGCTTTAGGTAGGAGGCTATTGGATCTCACAAATCATTTGGGGAAAAAACAGAACATGGCTAGGGCTGCTAAGGTTGTCAATGAGATGAGATATATGTTAGACAAAGATCGGGTGGGCCTGGAACTCCTCTGAGGTATCACCAACATAGTCAAAACATATGTCCCCTCATACAACTCTAGATCGGGTGTTACTTGAGGTTCTGGGCCTGAAACCTCTGGAAGACAAGTAGGAGTTTCAATTCCCATAACCTTGGTGTACATGGTCAAATCAGGCCCTTCCGTTAACACAACCCCTGTGCCTGAGGTACCTCTGACCGTCAAAGTAAATGAATCTCTCTAATTTTTAGCGCTATTCCTTCTAATTCTAGCAATAGCAACTCTGGGGGCCATGTTGGATTTGGCAATGGAAGCCTTGGTGGAATGGAGGGTGGTGGCTTTGGTGGTTTTGATGGTGGTTTTGGCGATGGTTTCGTTGGTCTTGTTTCATCGTCTGACCCTGTTCTGAATGCTCTACTATAGAACATGGGCTAGATGCAGAATCAGCTGGTGAACCTATCCCAAGCCACCTCCCAGCCGATCTTTCAACCTTTCTTCCATCATAGTCCTCTTTCGATAATGATTTTGAACACTCCCTTCCCCACAGAATGCAGATTCCTAATTTTGAGAAGTATGGTGATAAGGGAGACCTGAAAACACATATGTTGGCATTCAATGCGATGTGTACGGACTTCTTTCACCACAAAACCTTGATGGCCAATTTATTTTCTATATCTCTCAAGGACACAGCACTAGAGTGGTATTGTTCCTTGCCTGATAACTCCATATTCTCGTTTGATTAGCTTGTGAATCAGTTTCTCCAATAATTCCAAGCGAACATCGGGCCAAAGATGGCCTTTTCGAATCTCATCTAATGTAAGCAGGTAGAGCATGAGAAGATAACTAACTTCATTGCTTGATATCAAGAAGAAGGTTTTCATTGGAAACTTGTAGAGGTCATGGCAAGAGAAGTTAGCTTTGATGAAGTACCCTTCTTTCACGCATTTGTGTGCAACCCTGCGGGAATACCAGTAGATGATCCCCTAGTTTGGGGGATCTTCCTCACATTCTTGTCTTGAGGGGAGGTCCATTATATTGATATCTGGAAAAGGAAAACCTATTGTGAATGTAGTTGTCACATCTAGTGAAAAAGGCCTCAAACGTAACAGAAAGTGCACAGAGTTGTCTGAATTTTATTCCTCTATCTTAAAAAATTTATTGAAGGATAAGATAATAACCTTACCAAATCCTCGGCCCCTTATTGAGCCCTGCCTTGATTGGTATGAAGAAAACACATTTTTCCAATACCACCAGATTAACGGACATGATACCTAATGATGTATGTGCCTACATCATGAGATACGAGATCGCATTAATGACGATACTATCTGCCTTGATGGGAAAAAGTAGAATGTGTATAAATCTATACTAAAAGCTAATAGTGAGTTGCAGATTTACATAGACCTTTTTCCATCACACTCTGTGAACTTGATTTTTGAGCCTTTGTACCCTTGTGAGGAAGTCCTTTCAAATTATTTCAATATGGTCTTGTTTACTCGCATTCCCAGTTCACCAGATTTAACCATTACATCGTAGGATGTGCCCATGAATGGGAATCCTTCTCCAACGCTGTGGCCAGAATCCTAGTGGGCCCTACGAGTCATGTGAATGTGATCATAGAGGAGACATTGCTTCTGAATTTTCTTCATAAGGAGGAATACAAGAATATGAAAAGCACCATACATACCCATGATGGACTCTCACTTTCTCCCCTTGGTTCTGTCTCTCTGGGTGATCCCACAATAGTGGTTTACAATTTTTGGCCAAACTAGACACTGAAATTATTATTTTTAACTATATCTTCACATTCGGGAACCTATAGCGGCTAAACCATGAATAATTTGAAGATCATGCAAACTAGAGTCTCGTCACATTTTTTCTATAGATTCTAAAAAATTCAAAATTTTTTGGAATGGATTGCACTTCTTTTCCATCCCATGAAACGGTTTTAAGAAAACAACATTTTAAAAAGTGATGCACATGGTATAATATTTTTCCATGAGGATAAAATTCTAATTCTTTCAAATTGGGTACTAGAAATCCGATGTGGTGTTGCTTCCCTTACGGTTGAATAGTTTTTATTGAATATTTTCTTTAATCAAGTTTCAAAGAAGTCCAAACCAATTACCAGTTTTAGACCGCAGGCGTGCGTATAATGTGATAACTTTTTTTGTACATATTGAAATTCATTTTTTTTTTGTGGGATCAAGGACTTCAATATCTGGTGCACTCATATTTTTCAATTTTTTTTGATAATATGCTAGTTTTCCACATGTATAGAACATAGACCTTCATTTTAGATGAAAAAACTATGTTTAATAAAACTAAAAAAACAAATACATATCAAAGCAAAACATATTAAAATTATATTTGTTAGATAGCTCGTTCCGAGGACTACCTGATTCCAGTTGGGTTTGTGAAGAATCCTCCATTTTCATGTTCAAACCAAGCTTCAAAGCATAAAAATTTAGGTTTTTTTTGTATTTCAGGGGGAGAATGAGGAATTAGGGGGGTTTGTACGAACCCCTTGGGGTTCGTTCAAAATAATTCAATCAAGCCTTCAATGGCATGCATTTTTTATTTTTATTTTGGGTGGAAATGTGGGCCTAGTAATTAGTGGGTTCACTCGAACCCTAGTTTGGTCGAATCCCTTTTGGGTTCGATCGAACCCCTTTTGGGTTCGGTCGAACTTGTAGGTTCATTCAAACCCCTAAAACCATTTTTTTTGCAATGGGGTCATTTTTTCTCATTTTTCCTTCCTCCATCAAATTTTAAACCACTATTGTGGCTTCACCCCTAAGCTTTCAGTTTTGGTAGGTCCCAAGGCCATGAATACTATTTTTGATATCATCCTAGAGTTGGACTTGTTCAGAGTGAAGCTAGGCATTCCATGGCTAGTTTCCATGAACGTAAGATTCCCTTCAGTGATCCATAAATGTTTGAATTCTTCTCATGAGGGCTTAGTGCATGTTGTGCATGACATTGGGTATAAACCCTTGGTGTCGTGTGGGCCCTATTCATTAGATCAGTTATGGCCTTCCCCTATCGGTTTGCTTCCTCCAAACACAGACCTATTGTATCGCACTTATGTTACATACAAGAATGGGGGCATAGCACTGAAATTGAACTACCCTCCTTCCCCCTACACTATTTCAGTTAAGGCTTAAATGATCGTGCAGTAGCAGGTTGACTCTTCCTCTTCTCAAAAGGGGAAGAGGAAGTATGCTTGTTCCCAAGAGCCTTTTCTTCTTTTATTATGTCATATGCTTCTGCCTCCCACCCTTCTGTGGTGCCTTTGGCTTCCTCCATGCATATCATGGGGAGCATATTCGGGTGGGTGGGAATTCTAGTGGTGGTGCCCGCTCAGAAAAAGGGAAACCATCAAGTGTTCGACCTTCTTGCCTTTCCCATAGTGCCTTGGCCCATTGTCTATGGTAAGGGTAAGGGCCCCCATGGAATTGTCTCTACGTCTCAGCCTCCGCAACCTCCTACTACTCCCACCCCTTTAGTGGTGAATGGGAAGAGACCCGTCACCAAGGCACTTGAGTATGCTTCTCCACCAATTGTTGCCTTTGTTCCTCCATCTCTTCCTTATGTTTCTATTTAGAAGTCACTCCCTCCATCAACAATGGCTACAATGGGCACTCCCATCAAAAAATAGGAGCCTTCTAATTCTCCTAAATTTGTAGCTTACAGCTCTCGGGGTAGAAGAAATCGCCTTGTACATGAGCATAAGCATTGGAGAAAGGCTCTGGCTGCTGAGTAGGATACCTCATGGAAGGCAGAAGAGGATCCAGTAGCTCTTGTTTCAGCATCTCTTGTTGTGTCCCTCTCTTTTTCAACTTTTTCTTTCGTTCCCAGCACCTCAGTCTTGCTTTTGGCTCCCCCCGCAAATGTTGATGACCCTCACCTCAAAAGAGTGCAAGTGTTCATCGATCCCTCAGTTGAGCCTCCTTTTCTAATGTCCCTTCTAAACATCTTTCCTTTTTCTAAGAATATGGATATGTCAAATACTTCGGTGGTATCCACTATAGTTTTTTCCTCTTCCTCCTCACCTTCTGCTTCTTCTATAGGGATTTCACATACTCTGATGAAGTGAAAGTTGGAGGACGACCCTTCTTCTAATGGGGTCAGAAGAAGGGATTTCCTTCTTTGGGAGATGTCTATGCTTTGGCTTGTATCATCCCAGTGACAGAGGTAGCCCCAGCATCCCTTGAGTTTGTCACTACCCTCGAGTCTTTCGGTGAGGTTGGCAGTGGATCTCGGGAACCTCCTTCTTCACCCACCCAGTTGATACATGGCACTCTTGTCAAGTGCATGTTCAACTCAGTGGATGATGTCCCAACTCTGTCAATGATCTTTGCAAGATTGATGGTGTTTTCCACACAGGAATTGAGTGAAGAAGACCTCGAGGGGCCCTTTCCTTAGCTCTTGTCGC
>VDFB02000002.1:125690903-125721303 GCA_007258455.2 Sequoia sempervirens | reverse complement strand
TCTCTTCTTCTACTTTAAAGTAATTTCTCACAATAATGGTGTTAGCAACCAC
Organism: Sequoia sempervirens; assembly: GCA_007258455.2. Lineage (NCBI taxonomy): Eukaryota > Viridiplantae > Streptophyta > Pinopsida > Cupressales > Cupressaceae > Sequoia > Sequoia sempervirens. The sequence goes on along the minus strand of VDFB02000002.1, from coordinate 125,721,251 downwards.
TTTAAAGTGGGGGCATACATCGACACCCATCATGTCTCATTGTGTAATTTATTTCTTCTTGCGATGCATCCTTTTCTTGGTGGTGTCATTGGGCTTGATTTCCTCTGAGAGCATGATATTTCTTTGACTTGTCCTCTTTTGGAAACATTAGGCCTAATGTTCCCTAAGAATATACCTTGCATGAACTAAGCAAAATCCCTTTGAATATTCCTTACACTACTTTGTCATTTACAACAATTGTTATATGGCCACCTTGCATAATACAACTTGCATGCCTATAGAGCCATCCTATTTTTCTATGAGTTTCAAGCATACGAAGTTTTGCTTGCATCATGGAGCTCAAAAAATATTTTTTTGTGGCGCCTTATTAAAGTTATCAAGTGGTATAACTTTGGTATGGTTTGAGCGGGAAGCCCAATCCAAGGCATGACTTTCCCCATAGCCACTTGCGTGTGTTTGAGTGCATACCAGCCATGAGGGTATGTTGCTTACCTTTTGGGACTTCTCACCCAATGGACAACCAAGAGTTCCGTTGCCCCAGAGTGAGTATGCATTTTTGGACAGACAACCTAGATTTGAACCACATTGTGTTGGAAAAATGGTCAAAGCTTGATCCACCTTTTTATTTTTTGTCATTTATATTTCTCTTCCTTCTAGTTATTGTGATTGCATGAGTTTGTATCTTGTTTTGCTGCAAATATTACACCTTGTGTGTGTCCTCTTGTGCTTATGTTAGTTTGACTTAGGATCTTGGATCCTAGGGCCTTGACCACTTCCTCTATCTTTGTTATCCTAGACCATCTGCATTGGTACGATTGGACCCCTCTTGAATGTCTACTTTAGTGTGAGTTTGAAGCAAGTTCATCCTCTCACTAAAGTGGAGGCTAAATGTAGTGTCAAAAAATGTTTCCCTTGACATTTCACACTTGATATGGGAATCATTAATGATAAATTAAACTTAATGTAGCCTTGGTCTAGTGTTATGAGGTGTTTTACACATCCACATTAGGTATTGGGTCCTTTTAAAGCTAAATTAACTTAACTATCCCTCAATTTAATGTTGTAAAATGTTTTATCTACACTTTCACATTAAATTTAAGGGGATTGTAAATCAAGTAGACCTAATCTAGTGTTGTAATGTGTTTTACACATTCACATGGGATTTAGGGCCCTTCTAAGGTAAATAGACTCAAATTTTCCTTAATTTAGTGTTGTAAAGTGTATTTATTTACACTTTCACATTGTATTTTGGGCCTTATTGCATTTATAACCTCAATATCATCATTAATAGGACCCTATGACCCCATATTGTGCATTGCAAGACATATTTTTATCAAAAACTTGATAAAATTAACATATAAACTTGATTTCCTCACTCCCTGACATTCTAGCTGGAAAAATAGCCCCTGTGGGACCCATTCACCACCTTGGGAAAATGAGTTCCATCTAGGTGGGACTAATTCACCCAAGATAGTGAATGAGTCTCATTTGGCCTATTTTTAAGGCTTTGAGGAGGAAAAATTGGTTTTTAATTCAAATTTCTTCAATGTCAGCCTTGGGGATCAAATTAATGGTCATGTGAGTGAATTTCCTATATAAAAAATCTTTCAAATAATTGTTTCATCATGTATTCAAGTTTTCAAGTCAAGCAAGCAAGAGTTAAGCATTCCAAGTCTTCACAAGGTCATCAAGATATCTTACAAGATCATTTATAAGGCATTCAAGAGCAAGATTCTTCATCAATTGTTGTAGCAATTAAAGATCCATTATCACAGCAAGGTTCTAATTGCATTACTTCATTTTCATTATTCATAATCTTATTTCATCATTTGGTTTAATTACCTAAAAGGGGTTTGACCAAGGCAAACCTCTATTCTCTAACAATCAACACTTTTTTTCTCTTTCTTTGTGTGATTGCAGATCTAGGTGCCTTGAAGGCTTGGAGATGATTGAAGAATAGGTTTCAAACTTGTTGGAGTCATCTCCCTACTTGCAAGGTCAAAATATTCACAAAAAGTCACATACAGACCTGAAATTAGCAGTTTTAGATCCAAGAACCTAGAGGAAGAGAAAGAGAAAAATGAGAAGAGCAAATCCAAACTTTGAATTCCCAAAAAATACAAACTAGACTCATTCACCGAGAGTGGCGAATGAGTCCTACTCTAGGTTTTTTTTGGAGATCTTTACAGTTTTGGATACCCATTTGGCTGAAACTTGATCCTATGTGGTTATCAACATCTAGTACTGATTCACCCAAAATGACGAATGAGTCCCACCAAGTTTAAAAATCAACATTTTTAGGATTTCAGAGCTCCATTCGATCTCCAACAAGTTTCTAGAAGCACACTTCCAGTTTCATAACTTTTACTGCATTTTATTCATCTTTCTAGGTCATTTTGCATATCACACTATGTTTTGCAATTCATTGTCTTTTCCAAGTTTACACTTGGTGGTGAACTCCTCATTAGACATCATTGAAGCCCCTAAGATAGCCATTTTCTAGATTTCAATCTCCAATGCATTGAAATCTCAAGGGTTTGTTCTTGAGTGAAGAGTAAAAAAATTGTCTCTCCTTTTAGGTCCAAAACCCTAGAAGTGCAAAGAGAGTACACCATTTTCTTCTTTTCAAGATCAATTTTTTATTAGATCCCATTCATCATTTTTTGGATTTTTTTTGATTTATGAGCATATTTTAGCTTCAATCACACAAAAAATTCAAGTGGAAATAAATAATTACCCTCAGAGAGAGTCATTAAATCTTATAAGTGGAAAAGAGAGTTAAGAGGCATGGAGAGAGGAGGATTTTTTATGTGGAACTAAAGTTCATTAAGATATAAAGTACCATTGAAATCCTTTCTCAATCCATGGAAATTATAAAAGAATTTGTGCAATTTCTCTTGGATTGCACAAAGAAAGTAGTTTGAATAAACAAGAGGAAGAGCTAAAGGTTGAAAAGTATCTTAGAAATAATCCCTTATTCAAAGTAGAGGCTAAGATTGAGATACTTGTTGGTAATAGGTGTTTTCATTGATGTAAATCTATTATGGGCTATCATTGATGTCATATGTGTATGATGAAGTCTATACATATTCCAAAGATAGTGCAAGTGTAGAATTATAGTCAACAATACAGTTAGATATATGAATGATGATTTGAATAGTACATAATGAGTGATGTGGTGTTTAGTACACTTGTTCCAATATTTTCCCTACATGCCTATGATAATATAATTCCTGATTGGTTTACCACACACTAAGATAAGTTGTAGAAGACTGGGAAATGCATCAACAATGTGTTCACTATAACAGAGTCATGATTTTTTGGTTTGCATCCTTCCGCAGAGTAAGTTATTTTATTACAATTCAAGAGATAGGTTGGTTGTGTTGTGAAGGTATTATATCCAAGAAATCACGTCTTTCCACCTTCCACAAAAAGAGTTAGAGCTAACAGTGTTCTGGTTTGAGCAATATAATGCTAAATGCTTGTTGAAATACTCCACATTCCTCCAGTGGGATAGATGTGACCATGTAGACTTTGGAATATGTTCACATAGGGGGATGAGTTATTCCTGTAAGGAAAGCAATGGTGCAGAAGCAACTTTCCTAACGTCAAAACCATAGGGAAGTAGAAGACAATACTTTTAATTTTCAAATTATAATCCAATTAAGACACACATGAAAGATTTATAGAAATAGAAAAATACTCAATGAAAAATTAACACCAGATTTACATGGGAAACCCTTTCAGGAAAAAACCCACCACACCAAGTTGAATCTCTTTGTATTTCAGTAATCAACAAATTACATACAATGCAGAGACACAACTCTCTGGTATCAGTTTTACAGTTTCTTCATTCACTGTTCTTCCTGTTACAGAAATGCTCTCTCTGATTCTCTATCTCCAACTCAGAATGCTATCCTTTAAATATTACCACATTATAATTTTTATCTTTTGTTCATCCTTATCCGCCATTGCCCCATCGTAGAAAGTTTCCTCTTGAGTGTCAATTTTTCCCTGCATGCAGTTCAGCTCTACCGTCACAACTGTTGCAAAAATCTAACCATCAACCATTTGAAATTTGCTTCCTCTGATTGGTCCATGAGACGCCACATCGGAAAGTCAAATGGTCAATGAAACATTCAACTAAGTTCGGATGTCGGTGAGACACAAGAAGTGTCTCACCAATGCTTAATGGCTTCATATCGATATCGGCGTAAGTCCCAATAGTCGGCAAGACGTTATAACAAAAGCCACAAGTCATACTGAAACCACCGAAATCCAATGCATTCCTATTGGCAAGATATTTCTCATCGGAAAGACTCATATCGATGCTCACCAGTCACATCGATTTCAACTTTGCCATCGACAAGACTTTTCCGTTTGCCAAGAGGTTTCGCTGAGTCTCCTCAAGTTTCACCGAAGCACCTGACAGTCGACAAGACATTCGTCTTTTTCCAAGACCTTACACTGAGCGAACATGTCATACCGAGTTGGCAAGACATTTGACCTTTTCCAAAACCTTACACCGAGTGAACCATGTCTTACCGAGTCGGCAAGAATTTTGTCTTTCGCCGAGACCTCTCATCGAGCAAACATGTCATATCGAGTCGGCAAGAATTTTGTCTTTCACCGAGACCTCACATAGAGCAACCAAGTCTTACCGAGTTGGCAAGAATTTTGTCTTTCACCGAGACCTCACACCGAGCAACCAAGTCTTACCGAGTTGGCAAGACTTTTCTCTTTCGCCGAGACCTCACACCGAGCACTCATGTCTTATCGAGTCGGCAAGACATTTGACCTTCGCCAAGACCTTTCACCGAGTGCTCATGTCATATTGAAGACTATCGGCGAGACTCTCCAAGTTGCCAAGACTTCACACTGAAGTCTTTTGTCACCGCGAAGGCACCAAGCGTATACTCATTGGCAAGACTTTACATAGTCATTGAGAGGTCTTCCCAAGACCTTTGTGTTACCCTGATGACCATATGCTATCGGTGTCAGTGAGACATTTTGTATCAGCAAGACTACATACCGACAACCCAAGTCTCCTCGATAGCTGCGAGTGAATAACAATCGGTGAGAGAAACAACAATCGGCAAAATATCTTGCCGAGTCTCCATGTCATAGTGATAGGTCTATTGGGCAAGATCGAAACCAAGTCACAACGACTAGGGCATTTCAACAAGATTCAGAACAGCTAGTTGGCCAGACATCAATATTGTCACAACGACTTTTCCCTTCAGGAGTTATATGCTAGTAAGGATTGAGGCACCTATTCCAAAAATATCCCACTTGATGAAGATCTTACTGACACCTCCAGATCATAATAAAACTACTAAAATTCATGGGTCAAGAGGCCCATCGAACTGGCACACCACCTGTATTTGTCTATGCTCATAGGCTTCGTCAATGCATCTGCAACATTCTCCAGAGTATGCACTTTCTCCAAAGAGACCTTCCCATCCTCCACCATATCCCATACAAAATGATATTGTACATCTATATGTTTTGTCCTGGCATGGAAAGTAGGATTTTTTGCCAAACATATAGCACTCTGACTATCACAATAAATTGTAATTTTTCCTGCATCAAAACCAATGTTAGAACACAAACGTTTTAACCAGATTGCTTCTTTACAGGCATGTGTAGCTGCCATGTATTCTACCTTTGTAGTGGAAAAAGTGACTACAGCCTGTCGCTTGCTCATCCAACTCACTGCACCACCATTCATCATGAAAATATATCCACTGGTGGATCTCTTGCTGTTAATGTCCCCTACCCAATCAGAATCCACATAACCTTGAATACTGAGAGTCCTCTGTGATTCAACCAAGTTCCCATGGTAACACAAAGCATACTCTGAAGTGCCCTTCTTATATCTAACCACTCTCTTCACAACATCCCAATGTGTCCTTCCAGGATTAGCCATAAATCGACTAAGTACTCCCACTGCTTGGGTAATGTCTGGCCTTGTACAGACCATTACATATATAAGGCTACCAACCGCACTAGCATATGGCACACTAGTCATGTCCTCCATCTCAGTAGGAGATTTTGGACAATCCTCAACAGATAGCTTTGTTCCCTGCAAATCTGGAACAACTAGCTGCTTGCAATCAATCATATAAAATATTTTTAGAACAATCTTGATGTACTTACTCTGACTAAGCTAAAGTTTTCTATTCTTCCTATCCCTGGTTATTTCCATTCCTAGAATATACCCTACTGCACCAAGATCTTTCATTTCAAACTTTGCAGACAACTGAGACTTAAGATCATAAATCATTAGCTTACTATTGCCTATGAACATCATATCATCAACATAGAGAGCAATAATAAGGACTTGATCACTTTCAGCTTTGTAATAGACACAATGATCACATTTTGATCTTACAAATCCCAATGACAAAACAAAAGTGTCAAATTTCTGGTACCACATTCTAGGAGACTGTTTTAACCCATACAAAGATTTCTTCAACTTGTAAACCAGTCTTTCTTTACCTTTTTCCACAAAGTGCTTCAGTTGGGACATATAAATTTCTTCTTCAAGATCACCATGAAGAAATGCTGTCTTCACATCCATCTGTTCAATCTCTAAGTCATACGCTGCTGTAAGTGACAAAATAATCTAATAGATGTCAGCTTAGCTACAGGAGAAAACATTTCTCCATAATCAATTCCCTCTACCTAGGAATAACCTTTTGCAACCAACCTCGCTTTATATTTTTCTACACTGCCATCCAGACCAATTTTCTTTTTAAACACCCATTTACAGCCCATAGCTTTTCTGCCTTTAGGAAATGGCACCAAATTCTAGGTATCATTCTTTTCTAATGATGCCATTTCTTCATTCATGGCTTCCAACCAAGAGTTTGAATCATACATTTTAAATTCCTCTTTCACAGTCCTAGGTTCATCAGTGCTAGAAATTAAAGCATAGGCACAAGTAGACTCTATCAAAGAAAACCCATACCTATCAGGTTGCTTTCTTTCACGAGTTGACCTCCTCACATGTTGAGGCTGAGGTGGTTCTTCATCTTCTTCAGAAATTTCAGAGCTACTTGAGCTTTCCTTAGTATCAGGTACATTTTGATTTTTCAATTCCTCTTTATCTAGTGTCGGAGGAATATCTGCTACATCCTTTTCATTTTCTGATTTCTTCTCTGACTGTGGATCTAGTGTAGAAGGCTTTAGCTCACGAAAGATAATGCTTTTGCTGTACAAAACCTTCTCAGTCTTAGGATTCCAAAGCTTGTATCCTTTTATGCCAGCACTATAGCCAATAAAAATACACTTTACAACTTTGTTTTCCAACTTAGATCTTTTTTCAAATGACACATATGCATATGCCTCACAGTCAAAGACACAAATGTCTCAGAGAGGGCTTCTTTCTAGACCATGCTTCCAAAGGTGTCTTCTCAACAAGAGCAGAGTTAGGAGAATGATTTACCAAGTAACATGCTGTAGACTGCTTCAGCCCAAAACTTCTGCTCCAAGCCAACACTGCTTAGCATACTTCATGCTCTTTCCATTACTGTCCTGTTGAACCTTTCAGCAACTCCATTTTGTTGTGGAGTGTAAGGTGTAGTATTATGTCTTTTAATCCCATGATCTATACAGTACCTTTTGAATTCATCTGAACAAAACTCACCGCGATTGTCAGTCCTTAAACATTTTATTTTCCTACTAGTCTGATCTTCAACAAGATTTTTAAATTCGTTAAACCGAATGAACACTTTTGATTTACTTTTCAGAAAATATACAAATTCTCTTCTTAAATAATCATCAATAAACGATACATAATATCTTGATTTAGATAAAGAAGAAACATTCACTAGACCAAACACATCAAAATGTATATAATCAAGCAAACCAGAAGATTTGTGAGGACTGGAATAAAATGAAACATGGTGCTGTTTACCATATATGCAATGTTCACAAAACTTGAATTCGAGGTTACAATATTCAAGCCCCTCGACCAAGTTTTTATTTTTCAAGGTTTTTAAACCTTTCTCACCAATGTGGCCTAGCCTATGATGCCAGAGCATTGTCTTTTCTGCTGGAAGTTTAACCTCCATGGAGTTAACACCATCAGGAACGTTTCCCTCTTTTCCTCCATGAGTAGCTTTCTGTGACTTTGTAGAGACACTATTGCATTGAATAGCTTGTGCATCTAGCTTGTACAAGGTACCAATACGAGCACCCCTTGCTAGAACCATAAAGCCTCTAGTCATCTTGTAGCCATTTCTAGAGAATGTGACATGCACTCCAATATCATTCAACTTCTTATAGAAAGTAAATTATGAGCCAGACCTGGTATATGCATCACATCATTGATTCCCTTCACTCTTCCATCAGGGAATTAAATTCTGACTCTTCCACGGACAATAATTTCCAAAGATGAATCACTTGCCAAATACACCTTTACACCATCATAGTTTTCATACTTCATGAACCAATCTCTATGAGATGTCATGTGGAAAGATGCTCCATAATCAATCAGCCAAACATCATCAGATGCCCACGTAGCCAAGGCTGCAATGAAGGCGTCTGCATCACTCTTAGAAGAATCATTTTCAGAAGAGGTCTTCTTCTTCTTTTTCCCCTCCTTGCAATCCCTTCAGACATGACCAGGTTGCCCACAATTCTAGAATTTCACCTTGGACTTCTTGCCAGGAGACTTTGATCTCCCTATTGATTTTGATCTGGATTTCTTGTCCTTCTTCTTGCCTTTCTCCTTCGATCTGCCTCTAACAGCCAGAGCCTCCTTTTCCATCTCAGAAGATTTTCTTCTCATCTATTTTGACAACAAAGAAGCAACAACATCTTCCATCTTGAAAGTGGATGTCGTACTCCCAATAGCCATCACCAGATGATCCCAAGAATCTGGCAAAGAACATAGCAGCAGCATGCAGCGATCTTCATCTTCAATCTTCACACCAACAAATGTTAACTAAGCAATCAACATATTGAATGCATTCAAATGATCAACAACAAATCCTCCCTTCTGCATTCTCAAAGAGTACAACTTCTTCCTCAAGAAAAATTTGTTCACCAAGGACTTGCCTTGATAAATAGATGCCAGTCTTTTCCATAAGGAAGATGCAGTCTTTTCTTCATGCATGTTTAGAAGAACAAAGTCTGCCAAACAGAGCCTTATCAGCCCCTTAGACTTTCTATCTGCAAGATCCCAATCCTCTTGCTTCATGCCTTGAGGCATTGTTCCAGAAACATCAAGCCACAGATCACAATCCACTAACAGATCTTCCATTTTGAGTTTCCACAACTCAAAATTGCTACCATTGAATTTCTCTATTTCCACCCTTCAGGATGTGCTCACCATCTTAATTTGTAATTAAACTATCAGACCTCTACCAAACTCCCACTGAAAAAGAATTGACACAAAAAACCCAACCCTCTCACAAGGATAACACAACTGGCCAGGCTCTGATACCACTTGTAAGGAAAGTCAAAACCACAGGGAAGTAGAAGAGAGTACTTTTAATTTTCAAATTACAATCCAATTAAGACACACATGAAAGATTTACAGAAACAAAAAAATACCTAATGACAAATTAACACCAGATTTAAGTGGGAAACACTTTCGAGAAAAAACCCACCACACCAAGTCGAATCTCTTTGTATTTTAGTAATAAAAAAATTACATACAATGCAGAGACACAACTCTTTGGTATCAGTTTAACAGTTTCTTCAATCACTGTTCTTCTTGTTACAAAAATGCTCTCTCTGATTCACTATCTCCAACTCAGAATGCTATCCTTTAAATATTACCACATTCTAATTTTGATCTTCTGTTCATCCTTATCCGCCATTGCCCCATCGTAGAAAGTTTCCTCTTGAGCGTTGATTTTTCCCTGCATGCAGTTCAGCTCCAGCGTCACAACTGTTGCAAAAATTTAACCGTCAACCATTTGAAATTCACTTCCTTTGATTGGTCCACGAGACGCCACATAGGAAAGTCAAATGGTCAACAAAACATTCAACTGAGTTCGCATGTCGGTGAGACACAAGAAGTGTCTCACCAATGCTTAATGGCTTCATATCGATATCGGTGTAAGTCCTAACAGTCGGCAAGACGTTATAACGAAAGCCACAAGTCATACCAAAACCATCGACATCCAATGCATTCCTATCAACAAGAGATTTCTCATCGGCAAGACTCATACTGATGCTCATAAGTCACATCAATTTCAACTTTTCCATCGGCAAGATTTTTTCGTTCGCCAAGAGGTTTCGCTGAGTCTCCTCAAGTTTCATTGAAGCACTTGACAGTTGGCAAGACATTCATCTTTCGCCAAGACCTTACACCGAGCGAACATGTCATACTGAGTTGACAAGACATTTGACCTTCGCCAAAACCTTACACCGAGTGAACCATGTCTTATTGAGTCAGAAAGACTTTTGTCTTTCGCCGAGACCTCTCATCGAGCAAACATGTCATACCGAGTCAGAAAGACTTTTGTCTTTTTTCGAGACCTCACATTGAGCAACCAAGTCTTACTGAGTCGGCAAGACTTTTGTCTTTCGCTGAGACCTCACACTGAGCAACCAAGTCTTACCGAGTTGGCAAGACTTTTCTCTTTCGTCGAGACCTCACACCGTGCACTGATGTCTTACCGAGTTGGCAAGACATTTGACCTTCGCCAAGACCTTTCACCGAGCACTCATGTCATATCGAAGACTATCGGCGAGACTCTCCAAGTTGCCAAGACTTCACACTAAAGTCTTTTGTCACCGCAAAGGCACCAAGCGTATACTCATCGGCAAGATTTTACATAGTCACTGAGAGGTCTTCCTGAGATCTTTGTGTTACCCCGATGACCATATGCTATCGGTGTCGGCGAGACATTTCGTATCCGCAAGACTACATACCGACAACCCAAGTCTCCCTGATAGCTGCGAGTGAATAACAATCAGTGAGAGAAACAACAGTCGGCGAGAGATCTTGCCGAGTCTCCATGTCATAGCGATAGGTCTATTGGGTAAGACCGAAACCAATTCACAGCGACTAGGGCATTTCAACAAGATTCAGAATAGCTAGTCGACTAGGCATCAATAATGTCACATCGACTTTTCCCTTTAGGAGTTATATGCCAGTAAGGATTGAGGCACCTATTCCAACAATTCCTTGTAAGTCTTAGGTGTTTTTGTGTTCCACAAGATTAGTTTTTAAATAACAGTTTGCTACAACTTGTCCAGAAATCTCTGTTCCTATACTGTCAATGGGTTTCTCCTCTTGTGCTAGTACATTATGATCAAATACTTTAGGAAAACTTGGATGAATATTATGCATGGTCTATGATGCCTATACATCTTGGTCCACATAATGATTTTGGTATCTCCCTATCCATGTGAGGACAAATAGTGATAATGTTGATAGTATTGATTGTTAGACACTTGGGAACACTAAGAGGGGGGCTGAATCAGTGTTTGAGAATATTTGATTTTCAAATCAGATCTTAAACCATCAACAACAATAATTAAACCCTCAATAGCATATACAACACATAAACAAAAGGAAACATGCATACACATTAAAGAACACCATAACACCAAATTTTTTATGTGGAAACCCTAATAGGGGAAAAACCATAGTGAAGATTAATCCACAAAGTATTCTCTGTTAAAAGTATAATGAAAGGGGAATGCACTTGCATTCAGGTTCATTACCTAGAGCACACTACTCAAAAGAGAAGGATCACTACCTTACAAAGTATAATTGAGATTACAAAAGAAATTGAACTAAGAGTACAACATCTACAAATTCCTAGATTCAGTCACAATGAAGCTCATAATTAGATTCTAGATCTTCTATCCAATTCGTAGTTCTTCTTTGCTTAGCTCTGCTAAAAAACCCTTCTATAGCATGAATAAAATTCGATCAACAGATCTTCTGAGATTACCATCTAGCTACTCTGCACTTTTTTGCACTAACTTATTCCTCACTATGCACACACCATACTCACACACATATCAAAATGATTTTCTGATCTCCTTTATATACCCGCTAACAAAAACTTGTTATATGTCGGCTTCAAAACAAAGCATAATACTTTTTCTTATGTCAACCCAAATCATTAATTAAAATTGATGTGTACCCTCAGAAGTTGGCTAGACTATAGTAGGGACCCAAACCAAAATTCCAAACATAAGAAATAGCTAAACACATACTCCACATACATCCGCAATACGCCATATACACTAGGTCGGCCAAAGTGAGAAAAATAAACATTAAATCATTCTACCGAATCTCTTAACTCGTACTTCAACTAATGAAACACCAAAAAAAATTTCCAATATGATAGCATACATGATAAAAAATATTTCCTGGGGATCCACATCACAAAATAGTGATCCAGTGAAGTGATCATATCAGCTTATGAACCAGATACCCTGTACTTCATACTTTCTGCCAAAAGATTACATAATATTACTTCGTTTGCTAGCGAAAACAAATACAACATTGTAGACCATACTGATGAATCTAGTTGCCATCAATGACAACAGAATAAGCGAAAATAAATCTTCCCAAGCCATATGCAAACAATCTCCCCCTTTGGCATTGATGACAACACTTAGTGAAAATTGATTAAGTGTCAAAAATCAAAAACCAAAATTACCGCTCCAACCAAGATTATTGCTCCTCCTTAGGATGTATAGGAATTTTTCATTGCATTCTCCCCCCCTTTGAGATCAATGAAAAATATTCTACTACATTTTCTACACTTCTTTCCTTCAAAAATATTCTATCCTCTCTCCTTTAGCAAAATAGAGAGTTCAATCAAAATTTGGAAAATTCCTGGAAAAAAATTTGCTTGCAGACTGGTATATTTTCTTTCCATATCATATTGTCATTCAGAGGAAAAAAAAATAGTAAATACATCATGATGCATATAGCTAGGGTACCAAACCTGAAAGAGTAGCCTATATCCTTGGTCAATTACACATTCTCTAACAATTGACCTTTCATCAAACCACATAGGTCAAAATATTCATCTTCAATTATCATTTTGTGAGCGATATACATTGCACTTGCTGAGGTTGATCCTTCTCTATTTTTGAAGAAGATCTTGTATGAAATTCCATGTGCAACATACCTCGTTAAAGGATCTTTGAACGCACCAATTATTAGAGCCCTCTGATCTCCTGATATTCTGGTTAGGGCTTCAACTTTGACATTTCAAATCAATTTCTTTTTTGGAACGTCACCAACCTCACACAAACCTGTTAAATTTATGATTACATCCTTAGAAATTTGATAGGGTTTATCTAGAGTAAGGATGTCACCATCCAGTCTGTTTAGAATAAACCGAACTATCTCCGTATTGACAAAATGAGGGAATTCATTCCAAATATCTAAATTCCTATGCTTCGATCCTCCAAGCTTCCTTAATTCAGTAGGAGACAACAAAATGATTTCATCCCTAAATTTTTGACTGCTATACTCATCCAGAGTTATTGTACCTTTGATTTGTTTATTTTTTGTATTGAGCAGGGTTCTCCTGATCACCAAATAAGTGTAAATTTGTTGAGTAATAGGAATACCTAGTGAATTCGCCACTAAAATGCCTTTTCACTCCTTCAAAAATTTGGTGAAAAGGTTCTCCAATTGTTCTTCTTTGGCGCACTGTGAAAAATTGGGGTTCCAAATGCCCTTTTATAACTTCACCTACTTAAATTTTTTCCACATTAAATGTGTTGCCCTAGAAGTTCCGGTTACACTGTGAACTTTAGACAACAAGTGAAAAATCCAACTTCGAACTTTCAACATTTCATCCAACACAACAAATGGTTACAAATACATTTTCCAAAGAATAACACAACTGCTGATGACATCATGCGATTCAGAGCCAACTATATATAGGGGAAAAATAATTTTTCATGAGAAACTCCCCCTAGGCCTATGGCCTGAAATCAATTGCCAGAAGAATTACCAGAGGGAGCTTTTAATATAACCTTATTTCCTTCATCAAATTCACTTTTTTTTTACCCACGTCTTCTTCATCTGATCTCTTACCTCTTCTATGAATTCTTTTTCTTTTCCTTTGTTGTCTTTTTGTGAATTTATTCTTTGATAAACCAGACCTCTTTTATTCATGTTTCTGTTCTTGCAGAATTTTGCAATGTGCCCAAGTTTGTTGCAATTGTAGCATACCCAATTTTTCTATTTATACCATCCATTCCACTATTTCCTCCTGATCTACATTGATTAGCAACATGTCCAAATATTCCACAGGTATAGCAATTAATGTTACTTGCACTGACAGACATACTTCTGCACTCTAATGCCTTATGACCAAACTTCTTACATTTAAAACATTGACCAGAAAATGATGGGGTGCTAAAGTTCATCTTTCTTCTACACTGAGAAGCCATATGTCCAAATCTATTAAAAACAAAGCAATAACTATTGAATTTCTGAGCATTGGGTTACCTTACCGAATGTCTTGTGCCTTTGTTCTTCTTTTCAAGGTTCTTCTATTTAGATCCAGAGCTTTCTCCCTTCTCATAGCCAAGACCTTGCTTATCATTTGTCTCCTTGTGTCCCTTAGTTATCTCATCAAGCTTGGCAGAACTTATCCTAAACTTCTCCTTGAATTCATTTGCAGTAGTAAGCTCATTTATGAGAATATCTACCTATCTCTCAAGTTCTTGTTCATTGTTTCTAGATTTCTGCAACTCAATGTCTAACTAAATGAATTCACTATTAATTCTTTTGCATTCTTCAGATTTTTCTTTCAAAATCTGGGTTAGATTCTCCTCTTTCTTCTTTCTTTCTTTAGTCTCTTTGGTTAAATTTTTTTCCATAGATTCCATTTCAAGCTTCAGAGCAACATTTTCCTTAGCAAGATTTTCACATTCTTCTGTTATCTCTCTTAGGGTTTGGTTCAGATGGACACCATCCATACCTTTTCTTTCTTTTTGCTTCAACTAATCACACAATTCCTTCCTCTTTTCCCTTGACTCATTTATCTTATCCTTTAGTGATTGAATAAATTTTTTGACAGCCACAAGATTTTCTTTTAGTTCCATGACCTCTACTTTAGACTGATCAAGATCATCAAGTGCCACGATAAGCTGCTATTGAAGACCACCATCACCCATTGTAATTTAGGATCCACCTCAAGCTGTTAAACTTTAGAAGAGGAACCAGTGCTTTGACACCAATTGTTGGAAACTTGGGAACATTGAGAGGGGGGGTGAATCAGTGTTTGGGAATATTTTATTTTCAAATTAGATCTTAAACCATCAACAACAATAATTAAACCCTCAATAGCATATACAACACATAAACATAAGGAAACATGCATACACATTAAAGAACACCATAACACCATAATTTTTATGTGGAAACCCTGTTAGGGGAAAAACCACGTTGGAGATTAATCCATAAAGTATACTTTGTTAAAAGTATAATGAAAGGGGAATGGACTTGCATTTAGGCTCACTACCTAGAGCTCACTGCTCAAAAGAGAAGGCCCACTGCCTTATAAAGTATAATTGAAATTAAAACAAAATTTGAACTGAGAGAACAACATCTACAAATGCTTGGATTCAGTCACAATGAAGCTCATAATTAGATTATGTATCTTCTATCCAATTCGCACTTCTACTCTGCTTAGCTCTGGTAAAAAACCCTTCTATAGCATGAACAAAATTCACTCAACAAATATTCTGAGATTAGCCATCTAGCTGCTCTGCACTTTTTCACACTAACTTATTCCTCACTGTGCACACACCATACTCACACACATATCAAAATGATTTTCCGATCTCCTTTATATACCCGCTAATAGAAACTTGTTATATGTTGGCTTCAAAACAAAGCATAATAATTTTTCTTATGTTGGCCCAAATCATTAATTAAAATTGATGCATACCCTCAGAAGTTAGCTAGACTATAGAAGGGACCCAAACCAAAATTCCAAACATAATAAATAACTAAACACATACTCCACATACATTCGCAATACGCCATATACACCAGGTCGGCCAAAGTGAGAAAAATAAACATTAATTCATTCTACTGAATCTCTTAACTCATACTTCGATTAATGAAACACCACAAAAATTTCCAATAGGATAGCATACATGTTAAACAAGCTTCCCTGGGGATCCACATCACAAAATAGTGATCCGGTGAAGTGATTAGATCAGCTTATGAACTAGATACCCTATACTTCATACTTTATGTCGGAAGATTATAGAATCTTACTTCCTTTGATGGTGGAAGAAACTACAACACTACAGACCATACTGTTGACTCTATTTGCCATCAATGACAACACAAGAAGCCAAAAGCAATCTTCCCAAGCCATATGCCAACATTGATACCTTTTGAGCCGACATGACTTGTTTCTTTCTTAGTGTTTAATCCTAATAAGTTAATCCTATTTTGGAGAATGTGCTTAGATTTGTTTGGATCCTATAATAGCGTGTGCTAATCCACATTTATTTCTCTTGTAAATACTATAAATAATTGAAGCCGACCAATGAGATTTCAAGAGTTTATTCTTAAGGCCATCATGGAGCTGACTTAATAAAATTTTGAAGTGTTGCAGAGGATATATATAGAAGACTAAATTCATTTTTGAAGGTGATGATTGATAGTGATGTGAGATAAATAAAAATGAAAGAGATGAAGGGTCCAAAATTAGTGTAAAGGGAAAATTATGCGAAACAGTGACTGTAACTTCAACATGCATTAGATGCTTTTTCAAAGTATTTCATAATCAATTTTCTGATTCTAATTTTCATGTATCTTGCTCTGAGATAGTGAGTCTCATCAGGTCCTTTTTATCTTGCTCTAATGCTACACACATTAGTCTACAAGTCTTTAGGAAATGAGCCTTAATCATTGTAATTCTTATTAAGTAGTGAGCTATTGGAACATAAGATGTGATGCACCCTAAATTGAATGTACCAAAGCCAAGGTGTATTTTTATCATTTCGATATGTTTGATTGTGATACAAATTAACAAGGTGAATAGATTGAATATCAACCTCAATGGTGATCCAATCATATCTGGATTTGTATCCTTTTGAGGATAGGAATGATTGTGATTGATTACCATAATTAAACTAGATGAACTAATGCAATAAATGTAATTATCTGATAATTCATAAATAGAAACAATAAAGTTATGAAAAATCTAGAAGGTGCAGATGACTATGTACCTACCCAAAAAAAATGGTTCTATTAGGCCTACAACGATAAAGTCTCCATATGGCTGTTGAGTCCTTATAAGGGTGTTCTACTCAACTTTTGGGGTCCTGTGATGTCGGATTTGAACTTATGCTTTATGTCTGTTCCACAGTCAGAATGCCATAAATAAATCCTATAGGTGAGTTTCCATGTCTTGACAAGATTAATGACAACAAATGCAATAATACAAAAAGGATCTTCAATCTCTCTTCAATCCATGTCAAACCTGCAACCTACACAATCACAAAGAGGGAAAATGTTGTACCATATAGGAGATTGCCTCAACCAAACCCCATATTAGTGTTTCCACTTCCACAATGGCAATGCCAATGATAAAAAAATTGAATGGAAAGGAAGGAAATGATGAAAGAACACAATGTTGAAACTCAACACCCTTCAATGGCTTCCTTGAAAGATTGAAGATGTACACATCTCTTCAAGGGTATTGGATCTTGCTTTCTTGATTTGCTTGAATGCTTGGATTCTTAAAGACCTAAAAAAATGTTAGCCTTCACATAGAATGAACACACAAACTTTGAAATGATGTTGGAACTTGAATTGCTGTAATGACTCCTCTAATGGCTACTCTTGTCTTGCTCTTGAATGCTCTTGACAATAATATTTTCTCTTGAATTGCTAGATCACATTGCTTAGATTTTGAATGATATTTAATGACTATGTATTTAAAGGTGTTTATATAATTTATCTAAAATTAGATTCCCAAAGCCGACACTTCATAATTGAATTTTAGATATTAAAATACCACCAATAACATATTTGAATTTAGGTCTTAGCTAAGGAGGGGAACCCATTCACCCTTGGGTGAATGGGTATTGGGCCCAAATTTCTAGGACACACTTGATCTGAGGCAATTTAATGATTGAATGCATTTGTTTAATTGGTTCCCCTTTTGGAAAATGGTAGAACTTAGGCTTTGGAATGCATAATTTGATAAATTAGAAGATTAATTAAGTCCAATAAATTAGGGGGCCAAAAGCATAATGTAAAAGTGTAAGCATATATACTTATTTATAGTACAACTATATATATTGTGAGTTAATCCTCACAGTGGTTTTTCCCTCATTGGGTTTTCCATGTAAAAATCCTAGTGTCTTTATGTGATGAATGTGTTTTTTTCTATTCCTTTCGGTTATGTGATGAGTTGTTAACCTGAAAAATGGAAATGGTTAAGTTAAAATATATACTGATTCACCCCCCCTTAGCACATCATTGTGTTCAATAATTGGTATTAGAGCCAAGTGCCTTGAGGAGCTTAAAAACTAAGGTTGATCGTACTCTTGAACACATGGGGTCTATTGCAAAAATCAATGATATGTTTATTCTAGAACAAGATCTAGAATCAATGGAACCTAAAGGTTGGGATCTCAATCCAGAAGATTGTGAAGTAGATTTTGAAGGATAACTCCAGTCCACTCTTGAAGATTTAGATGCAACAAGGTTGCAAAATTTCAAATATGAGTGCATACTGGAAAAATCAAAAGAGACAATAGATAAATTGAAGGAAAAAGATAAAGAATCAAAAAGAAGAAATAAGCAACTGAAAGCTCAAATAGAAGGAGGCAATGGATGTGAAATGAAATCCAAAGAAGTTGAATACATGATCTCAAATTTAAAAGTCAAATTTGAAGAAGGCAAGAGGATTGAGGATCTTTTGAATATCAAGCTCAATGACAAGACCGATGAATGCTTAAATCTTGAGGAAGAAATTGCATCCCTAAGAAAATAACTTGAAAAAGCTAAAGAAAAAATTGACAAAGGGGTAAAGTATAAATTTGTGTCACGCTTTTGGCCAACTTATCAACAAAACTAAATTTAAGTATTTCTAACTATTTAAATCACTTTTTTTTCAAACATGTGATCTAGTAAAGATTAATTCTAGCTAAGTTAGATATGTACTTAAATTTTCCAACTATTTTTTTTAGATAAATGCATATGTAGCACCACTTTAAAGCCAATTTATCAAAAAAATAAAATTATTTTAAAAACTTGATGTTTCAACAACTCCTAGTCATGTAAATACCATTTTAAAAATAATATAAAAAATACCCTTTTGTAGATCCATAAGTGTAGCTTTCAAAAAAAAATATTTTTTAATAGTTTAACTATTCTTTATATTTTATATTTTATTTTTACTAAAAGCAGGTTATCAACAAAAAAATATTAGGTTGATTACCATGTCAAGAAAAATACTAAAACTTATTATTTTTTTTCTAAAAATATGATGCACTAGATAAAATAATCTATATCAAGATGGTATAATTTGTTTTCTATCTTAGATAAATAGTTAATATGAAAGTTGATGTCGAATGGAAACAAATATTTTTTAATACACACATTTTAATATATATTTATCAAAATTGAAAAAAAAAAAATCCATGCTCTAAATTTTCAAGTTATAAATACACAAAAAATTTGTAGGAAAAAAATAAAATTTACTATATAAAGATTGACATCTCATGTAACTTCATTTTTCAACATTTTACCAGCAACAAAATTATACTATAAATTTATGGAAAACTATATTCAAATAGTTTTTTAATTTTTCAAAAAAATACAAACATAAAATATACTAAAAAATACACATTTTATTAGGTTACATCATTTCAAAATTCAAAACATATATGCCACTTTTTTGAGATTCAAGTTTAAAAGTTGGATATGTGTTGGTTGTTTTCTTTATAAAATGTGACAAAAATTTGTAATTCTACGCAAAGGTCTAAAAATAAGAGGAGGCTTTGAAATTATTGATGAGTCAATTAACTCTCAAAAACCCTCAAAAGGGAAATCTGGACTAGGTTTTGAAAAAGGAAAAGTCCCTTAATCAATGCATCTACAATTTGTATGATAACTTCAAAGCAGAAGGATAGTTTGAAGAAAGGAAGGAGGAAGAGTGCATATAAATTCCTAACGAAACATCCTTCGGATATGCAATGATAAATCATGGCAACAATAAAGAAGGTAGATTCATTCTCGTCCGGAGCAAAAATAAAAATACCGAAAGCCTGCTCCCAAACAATTACTCCTACTAGATTCAATGGTAACTACTATGCTTGTAATAAGTTTGGTCATAAGGTAGTTGAATGCAGAAGAAAAATGATTTAGAAATCCTTCAGGCCTTCAAGGTAAAATTATATGAACACTAAATCATTTCATGGTTAGTGCTATGCTTATGAAAAAATTGGCCACAAGGCTAATGAATGTAAAAGTAAATTTGTAAGGAACAATGCTATGACCTCTTAATCCTTCTATGGCTATTACTACACATGCAACAAGTCTGGTCATATGGCCACTGATTGCAAATCTAATGTGAGAAGAAGCAATTTTTCTTTGCAAGCTAGTACCATCTACTACAATTACAATAAACTAGAACACATTGCTAGTTTCTGCAAGGGAAAGAGTGTAAGATATTTTTCTCCCTAAAAGAAGCCTGTCATTTGCTAGAAAAAGAAGGAGATGAACAAAGTTTGGAAAATGAAGTAATAAAATAAAATGAATAATGACTCTATACCTTAGCATGGTGCAAATGAGTCCTCTGATAACTAAGGAAAACGAGTATTGATTTAGGAGGAGTTGCAATTGTAGTTTCTGTCAAACCCTTGAAATGTATGAGATGCTAAAATCTTCAATATAATGGTAATTTGCAATATGAAATTGATTGTTCATGCCTTTGGAGCAGTCACACCTTTTGAAAAGTGTCATAAAGGATCCTTGATCTCTATAATATCTCAAATCATAAAAATTTGTTAAGTGTCAAAATCAAATTTAAGTGCATTTATTACAAAATAACTAGGGTTGGTGTGAAACATATTTAGTTCCTAAATTGAATTGAGTTAATCTCATTTGAAAGTATCAAGTGTATGCTAGTGCTAAGGAAGAAGAGAAGAAGACTCTTTGTATGTTATGAGCAAACCCTAACAATATTTTTTAGGTATTTTTCTAGTTTTGCTTATATAGAACCCTAGTATCAGAAAGAGGTATCATGGCTATGCCAATTTTGATTGATATTACTAAGAGGAAAAGGCCCAAATAGAAGAAATTTTCATTCAAAGAAATGGAGGTAGGAAAAGATGGGGCATTTTCAAAGATTCTAGTGGATGTTGTGTATTATGAGGATGTAAGAAATTATATCCATGCTTAGCTAAATGAAATTAAACATACATCTTCATTTGAAAGGGTTCAACATGAGATAATAAGTGAGAATGGAGAATACAAGCCAAAGTATCAGAACATTACTGCAAAAGGGTTGGACATCTGGAAAGACTTTCTAAACTTTTGTAAAAGAGAGGAATGGGTAAGAATCATCTTGATCCATAATCATGACAATTTCATTTGGTTAGACAAACCCTACTTGACCACCAAGGATGCTATTAGGGAGGTTATTGGTCTTTCCACCTTTGGACCAACCCTAGTGTGGAAATCTGTAAAGAATGAAACTATTATGGAACTTACTGATGAAAAGTTTGATAAGATAGCCCTAATAGTAAATAATACAATAGATCCCAGTGTTCGATATGCTGCAATGGGTATTGCAAACAAAATATATTTCACAAATAGGGAAGGGTCTGCTACTACCACAATAATTCACATCGCTCATCAAATGGTGAAATAAAATGCCAATGTTGACCTATGTGAGCTATTAAGAGAACAATTGATGGAAAACTTGAAAAGAAAAAAGGAGAACAAGTACAACTTTAGGTTTGGTTCCTTGATCATATGTCTTACTTTTTTTTCTTCCTAAATGAATTACTTGGATTCAAAGGAAAAATGTGGGATAAATTCACTCTGATAGTTGCAAAAATCAAGAAGCATATGGATGGTTTTTCAAATGAACAATCATATACTACCATGTATTGGGGTTTCTTTAAAAACTTGCAACAAGAGTTGTAGGGGAGATACACGATACCATCTAGTTTGGTCTGAAAATATTAAAATGAGATAACCTTTATGGTAAACAAGGATCATTATTTTATGGAAGTAGTAGAACCTAGAACTATATGGATATCTGAACTACGTTATGAGGTTGAGGATGGATTTGTGTAAAGTTACATAGATATTTTGTTATCAAAACCTAGAGATCCTAAAATAAAAATATTTGGTACGTATAGAGAGATCATGGATGAAATTTCCCAAAAAGAGGGAGAAGAAACAAATGAAAATAAATTTGAAAAATTGTTGAAGGAAATAGGTGCTCCACCTTACTCTAAAATTAAAAGCAAAGAGGAGGTTTACAAGATATTGGGTACCTCTCCAAGAGGTACATATGATGTTCCTATGAAGACTTCCAAAGTCAAACCTACTCTTCCATAAGCTAGTCCTGGTCTAAGGAGATTAGGTAGAACCTCTCCTATTGTTACATTTTCTCTGGTGACTTTAGAATCCACTCAAATATTTGGTAGTTAAAGAACAGTCACATCTCAAATCACTTTAGAGAAAAAGGCCACTAAAACTGGACATGTGAGGCCTAAAAGATAAGAAAAAAGAGAAAAGTCAAATGAGGAAGAGTCAGATGATATTGAGGATATTGAAGTAGAAGAAGTAAAATATTTAGTTTCAGAGAAAAGAGAGAAAGGGGTAAGTCAAGGTAAGAAAGAAGAAATATCCTTACAGAAAAAGAAAGGGAAAATAATTGATAAAGAAAAGAATGAGAAGGCTCCTCCAGCCACACATTACACTCTTGTCTTTGACACAATAATAAATGGAATTGTGGAGTTTAATTTATTAAATGATTCAATGATGTTGCATCCTGATGGTCCTCTAGGAGATAAACAAATAACTGAAAAAGATGCCATTGAGTATATGCTGATGTAGAATGTCTCTTTCAAATATATTATAGACAAGGATCCATATAGCCTTGCTGATGCTCTATGGAAAAGAAGAGAAGATGCAATTAAATTTGATGAAGATTTGAAACTAAAAGCAATTGATAAAACTAAGATCCTTTTTTCTCAAGAAGAAAAAGAAAATATCACCTGGAGACAAGCTAAAGAGCTTCGTACCAAGAGGAGAGTAGATCTTCTAATGAGCTTAGACAAGGATGTATAAAGGAAAATTCAAAATGAAACTGAAGACATTGCAAGGAAAATCATTGATGAGATGGAAGGTAATGTTGATGGTGCATCACAAGATCCTCTAAAAAATACAAATATAGAAGATATATATGGTCAAAAAGAAATGCAAGGACCCTCCAGACAACATGAAGGAGAAGGCATCTCAGGTGTACATAAATTACAAGTTGTCTATGGAATTGAGATAGAAAAGTAACAAGAAAAAGGATTCGAAGAGAAGACAATCAAGATTCTTGAGGAGATAAAGATGAGTATGGATCATACTTATCCAAATGAATCTATCCTACAAGATACTCCTGATGTGTCCACTCGGGACATTGATCTATCAATTTTTGAAGGTGTGACTATTGGTAATAAAAATAAAAATGAGGAAAATAATCCTTTGGTTATTACAGGTACACAAGGAACTAAAATTCAAGGTGAAGTTGGTGCTCCTCCTCCGGTTTCCCCTCCAAAGAATTTAGAAAGTAATGAGAAAATGAATGAAGATAATATTGAGAATTTTTAGGATACAAAAGAGAAGGTTGTAGAGAAGCAAGATGCTTTTGTTGGTAAACCTAAGTGGTCAAAGTTCCTCATCTTTAGATTCACTCAAAGAACTATTAACTTTGCAAATACAGTTCCAACCAGTAATAAATCCTCAACTTCTACATATTCCCACTCATAAAGGCCATGTAGATCTATCCAATATGTCTCCTCTTCACAAATTTCAACTTGGTGATATTCTACATAACTCCTTAAGGAAGGAAATCTTAGAAGAACATATTAAGAAAAGTGAATTGGTTGATGATGTTGTAATGATCATTCAAGAAGGGTTACTGAAAGTAAACATTGATGTTTCTTTACCTCTGGAATACAAACTAAATATTTTGATGGATTCCTTTAAGGATCATTCCTCTCACTTGGAGAAAAAGGAAGAACAAGAAGCCATAAGAAAATTGAAGGATAAAAGAATGGTAGAATTTGTAATGAAGGAAAATGCACTCCTCTGCATTTTCACATTTTTTTGCGACCTCCTTGTTGTAAAAGCGATGATACCCTTTAAATATGGGGACTCGAAAAGGAAATTCACTCCCCTACCTGATACCCTTTATAACACAATGTCACAACTTTTAGAATAGAAAATGATCACCTTTCCTCCTGTTAAAGTTCCCAATCCTAATAAACCCTTACCTCCAAGTTTTAGATGAAATGCTTATTGCCAATATCACCAAAAAAATGGACATGATATGGAACATTGCAAGCATCTTAAACATGTTGTCCAAGACCTCATTGATTCTGGTCATCTTTCAATTGTAGGTGTTAATGATCAAGGAAATAAGCTCGTTGCCACTCCTAACCAAAATTTGAAAATATTCACCAACTCCATGCCAAAACATAATATTTCATTTATCAAAGCTAGTGAAACTTCAAAGAATGATGTGATGAATGTTGACATGTAGATGACAAGAACATGGATAAAATTCAACAAAGTCCCATGAATAACATTGGACAAGGTCCTATGGATAATATTGAAAAAGGTTTGATTGCATTGATTGAAACTCAACCTTGTAAGGGACGAACTAAACATCCTCTTTACATTGCTTTCTCATCTAAAGAAATCATTATAAATGAACCTAATGGTCCTCTCTACATAGTCAACCAAATCTATGATAAGCCCACTAATGGGATATTAATTGATCCCATTTGTGGAGAGAATGTGATCACTGAGGAATTCCTACTTGTGCATGAGCTCTATCAAGAAACATATAATAATACAAAAGAATGGATAAAGATGCATAACGGTTTTGCTTTCCCTATGGTGGGATCAATCACCTTACCTTTACAAATAGGACCAAAAACATTAGATGTATCATTCTCCAAAATATCAACATTGGACCAATTCTGTATGAAGCTTGGTCACCCATGGCTACACTCCATGGAAGCTGTCCCGCTAGTCATGCATAAATGCTTAAATTTCTCCTTTGAAAATGAAATTTCTATTGTACATCATAGTTGATTTAACCCTTTGTCTTCCCGTGGAAAATTTTCATTAGATTTATTTTTGCCCGAGTCTATAGAACTTATAAAACCTCGAGAAGACTTCTTTTTCAAATCCTATTAGAAGCTCAAAGAAAAATGCATGGAAAAACTATCCCTTGCAAACATGCCTTTGCCTCTGATTGAGCCTACCATCATTAACAAAACCATGATTGAACCTAAAGAAATTCCAAACAACCAAGACCAACCTAAGATAGATCCTTTTCCTATTTCCTATAAAATACCAAGAGATAGTGAAAAAAATCCCATCACACCTCCTATGATAAAAAAAGTTTATAAAGTTAAAGAGAAAGTGGTTGAACAACCTTCTATGGTTCCTTCCATTCCTCCCCCTAGGGAAGAAAATAAACCTATGGTTGATAAACCTACTCCTACACAAATGCAACTTGAAAGTCATAATAAAAGAAACAAAAGTGCTAGAGAGCATAGGCATAGATGTCATTCCCTTGCTTGAAGGTTAAATGAAGAAACAAACAAAGAAAATCAAGATCCAAACCTGATAGAAGCAATGCATGATGAGTCTCCCTTAGCGCAACAAAAAGATACTATACTGCAATCACAATAGGAGCCAAACACTTATTTGGACATTATTGTTAGAACTCCTATAATGATTAATTTAGATGGCGATGAGGAGATTGTCAAAATTGATGAAAGAGGTGCAAAATGAATTTAATACATTTTTTTCCTCTTCTATGAGCTTAAACAACAATTATCCTAGGAAGAGTGTTGAACTTGGTGATGGTCCTAGTTCAGAACTTGCTATTGTCCCTTTGGCTAGTTTTTTGCCTTATGTATATGATGCACATGATTGGGATGTAGATGACTTGCTAATAGGTTGAATCACATGTGCCTTACTAATCTTTTGCATTATTTATTTTTCATGTGATTGCATGTGCATAACGTGATCCCTTATGATTTAATGTTTGATGTATCTCTCTCTCTCTTTATGACATTGCTCTATTTGTACCTACATTCTTCTCTATGTCATAATTTTTTTACCTTTTCCTTTTACATTTTTTTTTGGTCTTGTGTTTTCCTTTTGGGAATGACACAAGGCATCCAAAAATTCATGTCTCTTCCATGTTGACCCAAAATCTTTTCCTTTTATCTTTTGATTGGTCTTGTGCTTTTCCTTTTGGGAATGGAACAAGGCATGGAGACATTCATGTCTCTTCCATGTTGACCTGAAAGGTTTTTCTTTGCTTTCTCTCTCTTTGTGTCATTCTTCTAGTTCTATGAGTATTTGAGGAATGATGACATTTTCAAGCTCTCTAAAAACATTGTAACAAGAACATATTGACCCTGAATCCATGGATCCCTCATGTGTTTGGATTTTTATTTTAGGGGAAACCCCTCTTTTTTCCTTTTTGCATGACGTAGCTTTACTTGGAAACATATGACTTGGCATAGGGGTTTCCAAGTTAGCTCTCATATCCTCTTTATTGTTAGCATTTATCATTTTCTACTTTAAAGTAATTTCTCATAGCATGGTGAAAAGAAATTTATTTAAAGTGGGGGCGTACATTGGCATTATTATTTTGCATGTGTTTCATGGTGTAGTCTTATTACTTCATACGATACATATTTCACTTTGTGGTGACATTAGGTGTGATGTCCTTGAAAAGAGTGATCTCTCTTAGCACATTATATTCCTCTAAGTGGCTTGATGAAACACACTACATTTCCTAAGTTGCAAACCTTCTATTCTTTGATTGGTCCTCTCTTGGAGACATTAGGCACAATTTTCCATAAGTTAAGAGCTTACATGAACTAAGAAAGACTCCTTTGAACATTACCTATGTTACATTTACAATTTTGGTTATATGGCCACCTTGCATAACACACTTTTCATGCCCATGGAGCCATCTTGTTTGTTCATGAGTTACAAGCATACACAAATTTTCTTGCCTCATGAAGATTGAAGCTCATTGTTGTGTGGAACCTTATCAAAGTTATCAGGAGGTATAACTTTGGTCTAGTTGTACAGGAAGCCAAACTTAGGCATGCCTTTCCCATAGCCACTTGCTTGTGTATGAGTGCATATTGGCTGGGTGTGTATGTGTCTCATCTCTTTGGATACTCACCTAGTGAACAACCTGAAGTTCCATTTCCTTAGAGTGAGCGTACATTTTTAGACAAACAACTTAGATTTGATCCACAACATGTGAGACAAATGGTCAAAGCTTGATCCACCCCTTTTGTTTTATTTTTTTCTTTTCTTTATGAATTTGGTAGTGTATGCTTGTGCCTTAATGATGCTCTTTATCATTTAAATGTGTGTTCTTTTGTGCCTATGTTGGTTTTCTATAGGATCTTGATCTTGGGGGCTTGATCATCCCTCTTGATCGTTGTCATCCTGTCTAACTAGCATTGGTAGATTTCAACCCCTCTTGATGCAAATTTTTCTACTTTAGTGTTAGTTTGAAGCAAGTTCCTCCTCTCACTAAATTAGGGGCTATATGTAATGATAAAAAATGTACTTCTCTACATTTTTGCATTTGTTTGGGCCCTCCTTGTTAGATGGAGCTTAATATGACCTTGATTTAGTGTTGTAGTGTGTTTAACACATTCACATTAGGTCTTGGGACCTTGTAAACTAAATGGACTTAATTGCACCTTATTTTGGGTGTTGTAAAGTGTTGTACCACACTTTCACAATAATCTAGGGTTTTCATTAGTTAATTGGGATTTTTTATGCCTTATTTGGCCTTATTTTTCATCAACAAGCCTTAATTAATGCATCTTTTTGAGGATAATCTTGGAATAAACCAACATCCAATCACAATTCATGTCTTTTTAGGTTATGTGGCCTAGATTTAGTGAGCTGGGACTCATACACCACCTTGGGCATATGGTTCCCACCTAGGTTTCAAGGCCCCAATCCCGATTTCACATGAATCTAAGCATTTTTGAAAAATGTGTCGCATAATTAAGCCTAATGGGAGTCACACAACTTATGGTGTATGAGCCCTGTGTGACCCAAAATTAAATTTAATTCAAATTCTTGGTGGTATTTTATCCTCCTAGATTTGATGTCCGCTTGTAGTGTTGTAGTTTCAGGAAATTTGGCATAAACAAATATAAATATAAGGTTATTTAACTCATTTTCATCCAATACTTTCATGGGAGCATTCCTTATGGTGAATTTGAGTTCATGAGACCATCCAAGTGTTTACAAGAGAATTCAAGAGCCTTCAAGAGTTGTTTATCAAGTGTTTTGGAGCATTATTCAAGTATCAAGCATCATGTTTGTTTTTGAGCTAACAATTGTGATGTAGGGTTTTATGATTCATGCAAGAATTCAAGTCAAGATCTATCACATTCAAGCAAGATTCAAGATCTCCATCCATTAGAGCCACTTCATACATGTTTGTAGCACTTTATTGTTAGGTTTTGGTGAGTTGTAACAATGCATGTTGTTCATTCATCATTCCTTCATTTCATTTCATTTCATTTCATTTCATTACAAGGTTTGATTACCAAAAAGGGGTTTGACCAAGGAAAACCCCTTTCCACTAACAAAACAACATTTTTCCCTCTGTTTTGTGTGTGATTTGTAGACCTAGGTTGAAGACATATTGAAGAGAAAGTTTGGAGAAAGTTTTCAAGGTGTTCAAAGTTGTCAAAGTGGTCACATCATCTATATTATTATTGAAGGACATCTACAGGTCAGAATTCAACAATTTAGACCCAAAGATCAAATTGAGAAGATTAAGTAGAGGTTGAAGAGTAGATTTAGGTCTCAATTTTCTAGAAAATCCTAACTGGACTAATATGCTACTTCTAGTGTATGAGTCCCAGTTCAGTGAAATTTCCAGATTTGAAGTGTTTCAGACATATCTCTTCCAAATTCCTGTTCTTACCCAAAAACCCTAATCTATGACTAGATTGCCCAGATTGGCGTATGAGTCCCAACAAAAAATAATTTTAGTGTTTTTCAGCATCTCAAGTATTCATTTAAGCTTTTACAAGTTTCCAGGTGCACACCTCTAATCTCTTAGTGTTATGTTCTGATTTACATGCATTTCTTGGTCATTTAGTAAAGCTTTACATTGCATTAGGTTTTAACATTAGATCTTGCATATCATTAGTCTTTCCAAGCCCTAGGTTGGTGGTGAATCCCTCTTTAGTCATTAATCATACCCTAGGAAACCCTTATTGCAGATATATTTTTCCCATTCCTATCCCTGGATTGATATCTCTAGGGTTTCCTTGAGTGTAATGGTTGCGAAATAAGAGGATTCCATATCTCCTTGTGTGTCCCATCATCCATAAAGGTGGAGCCCTATTTCCACCTTTACCAAAGTATCTGACTGGTGTGCTAGTGAACATAATAAACTACAAGAAAGATTGAAAATGTTTAAAGATTGCATAAATGAAGTGACTTCTTTTTACAAATTTTTCTTAAGGTGGCCAAGCTCCACCAAAAATATCAAGGATTAGATTGACTCCATTGAGTCACTAATTACTAAATTGGCTGAAGTATATGACTTATCAAAGTGTATGAATGAATCAATGAGATCTCAAACAAAAAACCTTCATTTATAGTTGACATTACTTCAAGACTAGAGAGAGCAGTTAAGGAAACAATTTGGTCAGTTGAGGGAAACAATCAACCTAAGACTTGCTTCACTATTAGGATTACTTTTGAATGTAGAAAGTTTTGATAAGAAGATGAAGACTCTAAGTAATATGGAGGAGGATGAGGATTTATACATGCAGTGTGAATGCCAAAATAACATTCTTTCTTTAGCAAAAGCAATTTGGGTTGCAACTTTGGTGAAACTCAAAGGAATTCACAAGAAAATCCATCCTTCTAAGGAAGGTACAAAGGTATAATCAAGACAATTTTGGTTTTTTTAGAGTACTATATAGTATCTTTTTATTTTTTTTGTTCTATACATAGCACCAGTTTTTGAGGCATCTCCATCTCAGGGGAGTATGTACTAAGGGGGAGCTCATGTTCTTTTGGGATGTTGTAAATAGAAGATATCA
>VDFB02000002.1:125663288-125690803 GCA_007258455.2 Sequoia sempervirens | reverse complement strand
AGAAGAGAGGAAGAGATGAAGGAAGAAAGGGAGAAAGGGAGAAGAAAGACAGGGGAAGAAGGAAGAAAGAGAAGTGACGGAGGAAAGGAGTGAGGAAGAAAGGATGGAAGAGGGAGCAAGAGTCAAAATTTGAGGAGGTGTTAATGCCTCAGCCTAGCTCCGAGGATGGGGTCCCCCATTGTGATCCCACTGGTTAAGAGGTCCAATCAAAAGTGCACTATTACCGACCAAAAAAAAAAACAATTCATAAAATTCAAATAAAAATCTTGCATTTTTTATTAAGGTTGTTATTTTATGAAAGTAAATATATTGCACCATTCAATAAAAAAATTATGTTACATAGTTGTGAACACTAATAATTTTCTTATATGGTATCAAGCATAAAATAATGACGTTACCAAAGACACATGGCACCTTTGTTTAACCCCAAATAATTTTCAATCTAATAAAAAGCATTATTATGTCATTATTCAATTGGTTTCCTCCATGATGAGTATATTTCCCAATAAATAATATAAGGTGCACATATATCCAAAGATATAATGGCTCAAAGGAAGTGATCAAATATTTATTCCTTTAAAATCTTTGATCCAACATATTTGTTGTTGTATCTTTCTTATTTATGATTATGTGAAATGATTCCCATTGTATTTATATAAAGCACCACTCTTTCAAATGTGGTAGTTGTGATATCCTTGGATTTAACTATAGATTACAAATTTAATTATATCAATGACATCTTCTCAATAGTGGAGGTACATTCAAAGCATGATTTCGTACTTCTCTCCACTCCTAATTAAACTAGAAAGAATTAATATGTTTAAAGTGGAGCAGACCGATTTCTATATAAAATTTATTATTCAATTACACTAATTCCTATTAATTATTTTTCATTTTTTTCATTTGTTCTAGTGATATATAAGTTTGTAGTTATGCAATATTATATCATCAATATAAAATTTGGCATAACTTGTTCCCTTTTTATTTCACTTTATCAATAGTAATTTTACTTATGTTTTGGATGTTTAAGTTATTTTTTATTAAATATTGATTTGAAATATGTTGGAGTTGATGATTAAACCCCATGACTCCTAGAGACCACCTTCTATAGGAGAAAATTTGCACCCCTTGTGTAAATTCACCTTTTACACCCCCTCACCTTACAAAATAAAATATGAAGGAGAAATTCCACATCACCCAATTTCCTTCCTTCTATTTGGCATCTGTCTGCAGTGTCAGTGAGAGAATATTTTTTAGAGACGCACGTGTGGCACATAGACATTAGCACAATGTTCTACCATCCCTAACAAATTCCTACATCTAAAGTTAGTAGAGGTGTTGCACTCCCCATTGGGGATGAACTGTAACGTCCCTCTTCGACCAACCGACCCCAAAAATTCCTTATTCTTCCTCATTCTTCCTTCAAATTGATCCATTTTCATTCCATTTCATCTCTTCACAATATCTCTTACAATCTCTACACACATTCTCAAGCCATTCAACATTCACTTCACTCTCAAGCAGCACTCCAACACTCCATTGCAACAGCAACACTCCATCAAATCCACATAGCAAGTGTTAAGAAAGCCATAGCAGCGTGGGATTGGAGCCTTGTGAGGCCTTCCTCCATCATAGTCATGGTTGTGGTGGCCTTTCCAAGTTCATATTCTCCTCCATTGGCTAGTGAGCTTTTTCATGGAGGTGGTAATGTTTCTCTCCTCTCCTTTATGATTTGATAGGAGTAGCCCAATATTGTTTTGTAGTGTGTATTGCTTTCTTTTCTTTCCTTTACCGCATATTTCTACTTCATTTCTTTTGGGCTATCTATGGAGGTGGAAACACCAAAATGAGGGTCTGACTGAGGTAGGCCACTATACAACCCCAACAATTTTCCCCTTCTTTTTTGTGTGCAAGTGAAAATACGTGTGGATCTAGCTGGCGAATAAGCACTTTTGTGAGATCATCATTGTCATCCTAGTTCTCATTTACTTGTTTTATCATTCTAGTTTCTACTTTTTGTACTTGCTTATTCTATTTTTTACCATCTAGACTAGTTAGCTAGGTTGTCAGCTTGTTTTTGGTAGTTCGTATTGTGTTCACTATTTTCTGACCATACAAACACCAGTGCGTTGCACTGCCATCCTTGGACAGAGAGATATTTGAGGCACAGTACTGACTCTGAAAAACCAGCTTGCCTAGCCCAAACATAAGCTTGAGATCTGTAGAGTGATTAAAGTACTTTATATTCCTCATCATTCTCGGTCCCTATCTAAAACACACCTTTAGAGTGAGGTAAGTTAGGACAGCCCTCCGCTCTCGACTCTCTATGAACTGGAGCCTTGACGTGGTTGGTCCCCCTCTCTTACACTTTTTGGTGAACCCAACATGAACCATTTTGGTTTCATCCTCTAGTACATAAAAATAATTTCCTCATGTTTTAGGAGGATTTTAGGTGTGAGCATTGTGGGGCCTTTCACCTCGCAACCCAACCTGTGACCCCTAGTAGGCATAGTTGGAAGGTTCCATAAGTGTTGCATAATGAAACCTTAATTGGGTCACTGTCCTATTTTATAACCTTTTGGGGGCCTTGTGAAAGTATTGTTTAGTGTGTGTGATGGCCTCTTTTTTGCATCAACATATCCCCTCTATGCATCCTGCGAGTAGTAGTCCAGGTATAACCTTCACCTTGCAGGACCTACCAATGGATTTTAATAGGGAACTATCTCCTCTCTATATCCCCATGTGAATCAACAACAACACTGTGGTAGGTTTTCTTGTTGATCCCATGTTTTAGGTGAATATCATAACTGAGGAGATCATGTTAATTAACTTCCTACATAAATATGGGTACAATGCACCTGTGAGCACCATGCGTACGCACAACGGACTTTTTGTACCTCCTCTTGGTAGTATTGTTTTGTCGGTTCTTATTGGACCTAAAACTATAATCCTTTTGTATGATATAATCTTGGGGTCTGAACTCTTCAGAGTGAAGCTAGGTATCCCCTAGTTAGTAGCTATAAATGCAATTCCCTCGATTGTGCATAAGTGTCTAAATTTCATGCATGAGGTTTTCGTACATTTGATCCAAGACACTGGCTATAGACTACCAATTTAGCATCGTAGTTACTCCTTAGATTACTTTTGGTCAGCACCCATTGGTCCTCTCCAGCCTAGGAAAGACCTCTTGTACCGAACTTATCAGAAGTACAAGAAAGGGTATTTAACACCTAAACTGAGGTACCCTATGTCACCCTATGCAGGTTCACATAGGGCTTGCTTAAAAGATGACAGTGATGTCACCATGGCTTGAAGGAAAGAAGAAGGGAAGTGCCCTCAGGGCTCCTCCTATTCTTCCTCTACCACTATTCAGCTTGACACTTCATCTTGCCTCGATGTGGTAGCATCAAATTTCATCCTACATTTGTGAGAGAATCCTATGGTGCCCGCTTGGAAAATTTTTGAGAATTCTACATCTAAGCTTTCTATTTTTCCCATAGATCCTAGGCCCATTTGATATGGCAGTAAATAGAAATATGCCTATTGTCAAGGCATTAGAGTTGATTCCCCCCATTGTTCCTCAATCTGTTCCTCCTACTCCCATTCAAGAGATTGTCCCTCCATTGGAAACAGTTGTCGTGGACACTCGCATGGCTGAGCAGGATCCTTTTGTCCCTTCGCAGCCTCCAGTCTCTAGCTCAAAGAGTCGTAGAAACTACCTTACGCGTGAACACAAGCATTAGCGAAAGGCTCTTGTAGCTGAGTAGGACGCTTTGTAGAAGAAGGAAGAGGAGATGATTTCCCCTATATCGGGGCCTCTTTTTGTGCCCTCCTCTCTCCTCCCCTTTGTATCCATTCAACCAAGCTCCATATCGCTTCTAACTCCAATTGTGAGTACGCTTGACCCCAAAAAGGTGCAGGTGTTCATCACTCCTTCGATTGAGCCGCCCTTGCTAATGTCCCTTCCAAACATCCCACCTTTTCCAAAACCTATGGATATGTTGAATACTTTGGTGCTATCTGCATGGTTTTCTCCATCTCCTCCTCCTCCATGCCTCTTGCCTCATCTATGGGGAGTTCACATCCCCCGATGAAGCATAAGGTAGAGGATGGCCCTTCCAGCAATGGAGCGCATAAGAGGAACCCACCTTCTACAAAGGGTGGTCCTACGCTAGCTTGTTTTGTCTTAGTGACGAAACTACTTTTGGCTTCCCCTAAGTTTATCACCACTCCTGAGTCATTCGGTGAGCCCAACAGTGAATCTTGGGTGCAACCTTCTCCGCCTGCTGAGTTACGACATGGCACTATAGTGAAGTACATGTTTAACTCTTTGTATTAAGTTCCAGCCTTATCAGCGATCTTTGTGAAGTCGTTGACCATAGCTCCACAAGAGCCTAGCGGAGAATACCTTGTGGGGCCTTCTTCCTTAGCCCTTGTTGCAGGAGGGTCAGAAGCTCCTCCCCTTAATATTCCACCACTGTAGGCTCATCCTCCTTCCCCTTATGATGATCTAGAGTGGGAAGCAGATGACCTCTTGGTTGATGAGTGTTAGGGGGAGGCCTCTTCTTTATCTTTATATTAGATGTGTGTGTTGTGATGTGTTCCCTCATGATTCTGTTATATGTTCCTGGATGACCCTTGTCACCCTTGTTGGTGCTGGATATAGGAGTTATTTTGTGTCATTAACCTTCTTCTATTTGCACCATCATTCTTCCATGTTTGTGCTTGATTTTTGAAAAATTGGGGACGATGCAAAGTGTTGGGGGCAATTGGGCTTCCCTTCCACGTTGACCCTTTTTTTTTTTTTCAATTTTCTCATGAACATTGAATTCATTCTGGCAGACATTCTCTACTAGGACCCCTAATGGAGCATGTTTCCTTCATCATGGGTTCGCAAAGAAAGAACTTGGGAATTTTCCTTCAAGGTGAGAGCTTTCTTTTCCTTCCCCTTGCAAAGCGGCTTTTTCTTCCTTTTGAATTCCTTGATGAAGTGAACATATTTTGAAAGGATTCCTTGATGATGAATTGATTTGAGAAAAAACGTCTTTGTTACACTTTCAAACAATGCATCCCTTGAGTGGATCCCCTCTTCATGTCGGGTTCCCGAGGGACCCCTTTGAAAGACTTCTAAATCGTTGATGGTCTGCGTGACTTTCCACTTGATTGCCTACATGGCTGCCCTATTTCTAGATATGCTTTATCTATGGGTAAACATGTCGCTTTGCAGGTGCACTTGTAAAGCTGCTTTCTGACTTTGTGAAGTCTCCTTCTCTAGGTTTCCTCCATGTGAGTGATCTTGGAGGATGCCTCCTTGCAGGTTTGCAAGCTTGTAAGATGTTGTCGCCTCTGAGCTTCCTCCATGTGAGAGATCTTGGGGATCACTCCTTTGTAGGTTTGTGGGCCTATAAGGCACTTTTTCTAGGTTTCCTTCATGTGAGATATCTTGGGGGATACCTCCCTTATAGGTCCACAAGCATGTAAGGTGATTTTCCTTGGTTTCCTTCATGTGAGAGATCTTGGAGGATACCTTCCTTGTAGGTCTATGAGCTTGTAAGGTGCTTGCTTCTTGAGGCTTCATTCATGTGAGAGATCTTCGGGGTCACCTCCTTCCAGTGTAAGGAACTTTTTTTAGGTTTCCTTCATGTGAGAGATACTGGGGATACCTTCCTTACAGGTATGCGGGCCTATAAGGTACTTGCTTCTTAGGGATTCCTTCATGTGATATCTTGGAGATCACCTCCTTACAGGTCTGCAGATGTATAAGACGCTTTCATCCTGTGGTATTTTTCCATCATTGGTCCAAGGGCCTCTAGTGTACTTTGTGTAGCTTCATAGTTCTATTGGGCTATGGAGTATTTTGTTTGAAGCTCCTTAAGGAGTACCTATGGAGTTATTTTCCTACCCTGTGCTTTCGAGCTCGCCAAATCATGATTTTCTTCCTTGACGGTTCAGGTATAAATTTCTAACCTTACTAACTCTTTGATCTACTTTACTAAAGCACTCATCAATATTCATCCTCGCTAAAGTGGGGGGGAAATGTATAGGAGCAAATTTCCACCCCTTACACAAATTCCCCTTTCACATCCCCTCACCTTAGAAAATCAAATTCGAAGGAAAAATTCCACATCACCCAACTGCCTTCCTTCCATGTGGCATCTTTTTGTAGTGTCAGTGGGAAAATATTTTTCGGGGATGTGCTAGCAGTGCGCAGATGTCTACATAGCACGCTGCCATCCCTGATGGATTCTCGTGTCTGAAGTTAGTAGAGGTGTTACACTCCTAATTGGGGATGATTGTAACGTCCCTCTTCAACCAATCGACCCCAAAAATGCCTTATTCTTCCTCATTCTTCCTTCAAATTGATCCATTCTCATTCCATTTCATCTCCTCACAATCTCTCTTACAATCTCTACACACATTCTCAAGCCATTCAGCATTCACTTCACTCTCAATTAGCACTCCAACACTCCATTGCAATAGCAACACTCCATCAACTCCACATAGCAAATGTCAAGCAAGCCATAGTAGCATGGGCTTGGAGCCTTGTGAGGCCTTCCTCCATCATAGTCACAGATGTGGTGACCTTTCCAAGTCTGTATTCTCCTCCATTGGCTAGTGAGATTTTGGGTGGAGGTGGTAACGTTTTACTCCTCTCCTCTATGATTTGATAGGAGTAGCACAATACTATTTTGTAGTGTGTATTGCTTTCTTTTCTTTCCTTTACCACATATTTCTACTTTGTTTCTTTCTAGTTGTTTGTGGGGGTGGAAATACCAAAATGGGGGTCTGACTAAGGCAAGCCCCTATACAACCCCAACAATTTTCCCCTTCTTGGTTGTGTGTAGGTGAAAGTACGTGTGGAGCTAGCTAGTGAACAGGCACTTTTGTGAGATCAACTTTGTCACCTTAGTTCTCATTTACTTTTTTTATCATTTTAGTTTCTATTTTTTGTACTTGCTTATTCTATTTTTACCATCTAGACTAGTCAACTAGGATGTCAGCTTATTTCTCAGAAGTTCATATTGTGTTCACTATTTTCTGACTGTACTAACACCAGTGTGCCCAAGAGATGCCAGTGCACTGTGTTGACATCCCAAAACTATGGTGTTGTCCTCAGAAAGAGAACTATCTAAGGCACAGTACTGACTCCAAAAACTAGTTCATCTAGCCCGAACCTAAGCTTGGGATCTATAGATTGATTGAAGTACTTTATAGTCCTCATCATTCTCAATCCCTATCTGAAACACCCCTTTAGAGTGAGGTAGGTTAGGGAAACGCTCCACTCTCGGCTCTCCATGACCTGGAGCCTTGATGTGGTTGGTCCCCCTCTCTTACACACCTATAACCATAATTTCCTACCATAAAAGAGATAAAAATCAATAATTTCTTATTAAAGCCTATGAATTCTATTAAAAAAATGAATAATTCATAGAATACATGTAATAAATTATCTTTGATAAAGGATAAAGAAACCCTAGGTGAGGATTACACTAGATCATGACATGTGTTGTAATCTTGTGTCTTGGGATAAAAAAACATGACCTAAGTATGTTTAAGCATGATAGTGTGAGTAGGGACCTTATAACTCTTCAGGATTTAAATTTCCCACATAATTTTGAATTTTAACTCTAGGTATTTTTCCAATTTTTGAAATCGCCTTCAACATCTTCACTTGATCTAATTCTTCTTCTTCTTTTCCTAGGGATTCTTCAATTTGGTATGCAACATGATCTACTTCATCATTGCTTTCATCCTCATATCTAAGGTTTAGGCCTCGCCTTCGATCTTCTTCTACTCCATCTAATAGGACTTGCATCTTGTGCATCATTTCCAACATTTCATCCATTCTTCCAAAAACATTCAACATAGTAGGCACTCTCCTTGGTGGCATCTCTCCCCTCGAATTGGTGCAACTACCTCAATTTGGTGATCTAGCTATAAGGGTTTCAATTGCCTCACAATCAGAAATCGCTTGAAAACACATGCAGCCTATCTCAGCTCAATAATATGTTCACCTCAAGGAATGCCTTCAAGACTCGCAAAATAACTCTAATACCACTTGATGCTATCACAAATGGAGGGTTCAAAAAGAGTAGTCTAAACCGTGTAGCTTAGAGTCAATGCAATGGAAATAACACAAGACAATGATCTACAAATATGATCCTTTATTGAATTGGAAATCTTACATGAAACATATGCCTCATGGATGAATATCCAAGGTTCACAGGCTTGTTGCAAGGGCATTCAACATTATAGCTGGCCAAAGGCCTTATTACAGTCCCCCAAATGGTTGATGTAAAAATCTAAGTATCAATATATCTCTTACTGAATGACTGAATTCCTATGAATTATAAATGATTATAAATACGCTTCTCAAGCTCCAAAAAGGGCCTTCATCGGCCACAAGGGTTCATAACCTGATGAATGATTATACATGAAGGTCAGCCTAAAAATATGAAAAGATAATCCTTCATAGAATGAGATGACTTGTGAATCTCCAAGATAGATCATATTGGACCCAAAATGCTTGTATGGTGTCCCATTAAGCTCTGCATGATTTGGAATAGGTGTGCACTGAGAAACATGGACTAGGTCAGCCCCAAATTCTCTGACTGGTAATTACAGTGGAATTTTGAGAGCAATAACTTTTGGTAGACAAATGCAAATGATCTCAAATTTTCATATGTGATAGATGTTGATGTGTACATGTTATTTCCTACTCTATGAGCTGAGAAATTGTACTACAGCGAAATGCCTGATGAAATACTAAAAATGCTATTGAATGCAATGCAAGTAAAAAAAACATGGTTGATATAGAATTGCTTTACAACCAAGGATTCTCCTACATCATGAACCTATTCCACATATCTTATCACTTGAATCATCTCCAAATCTAAAAATTCCTCCATCATAATTTTCAAGTATAAAAAAATTACTCTTGTCTTTGGTCATATGATTAGAGCATCCACTGTTAGCATGAAAAGCAAATACCAAAGTACCTTCAGTCTTATCCTTTCTCTCTAGAGGGAATTCCTTCACACATCTTTTAGATTTAGTAGAAACAAATTCATCTTTTAAATCCATAAAAAATAATTCATCATCATCTTCTCCATAATAAGATTCATCATCAGAAATACTTGTATCTTCCCTAACATAATAGCTTTTCTTAATCATCTTACCATTGTTCTCCTTGTTTTTTCCATTCACAACCTTGTTTGGACATCTTGAAGCATAGTGACCTATCTTTCCACAACTAAAACATTTGAAAGGAAACTTACCTTTGTACTTACCAATACCCCTTCTCATCCTTTTTACAAAGTTAGCTTCCACATCATTAAGATCTTTTTGATTTGGTTCTTCAATCTTCTATGTTTTTGTACCCATAAAAGTAGTCTCAACTTTTGCACCGTTGTTAGTACCAAATTCCCTCATTTCAAATGTAGTTAAAGAGCCATAAAATTGATCTCTAGAATACTAATCTATATTTATAGATTCCTTAATAATAAAAACTTTATGAATGTAATCTTTAGGAAGGGTTCTAATAATTTTCTTTACCACTTTTTGGTTCTTTGGCTTTTCCTCCAAGACCTCTGATGGAGCTAACCACTCTGTCTACCCTCTACATATAGCTTGTAATTTTTTCATCTTCATACATCCATAGGTTTTCAAATTTGGTCTTTAAATTCTACATCTTAACTTGTTTGACCATATCATCTCCTTAATAAATACTTTTCAACTTTTCCCAAATTGTTTTAGTAGTTTTTTAGATCCATAACTTTCACTAATTTAGAATTTGTAAGACTACCAAAGAGAGCATGCAGGTTACTTTACTATTTCTTTCATGGGCCTTAAGTTTATCTTTAGTGCTCGAACCATTTGTAGGCAAAGTATATCTAGTCTGAACTAATCTCTAGACATCATATCCCAGATTCTCCAAAAATCCTTCCATCCATGTTTTCGAGAATGTATAGTCTATTCCATCAAATATAGGGATCTCCTTCTTGTGTACCATCCCAGATCTACCTTAAGTAGTTAAAAATTTCTTCCAATGAACCTTTCTTTGATTCCAATTATTAAATGCAAAAGACAACTGAGAGGGGGGGTGAATCAGTTGTACATGAAAACTTCAAAACCCTCATTAACATTCAGATCCACATTCATTCATTAAACCCTTAATTCTATTATGATGAATTAGCATGAAAAGAAAATAACATAAACTGAAAAAACCTAACACCATACACAAGAGAACACCACATTTACATTGAAAACCTAAGAAGGGACAAACCATGATGAGGATTAGCTCACAATATAAGTAATATCAACACTGAATATAATAGGGCTCACTGTAGGAGGGATCAGTGCCCAAAGAAGAAAGGTTCACAGCCAGAATAGAAAAGAAGATAGAGAAGGAATGTTACATAGATAAAAGAATCTCAATGCAACAAGGAATCCACCACAACAACATCAATACCTTCACATTCTAATTGAATACTTGTAGCCACCTTCTGCTCACTACATCCAATAAACTAACACATGAAATATCACACTGTAATTCTCAATTTCACACTCTACAACTATACACTTCACATCATTCACATCTCACACATTTATCTTAGCATCCTTCAACAACTCAACTCATACTTATACCCTCTTCAACCTTGAAATCTTCTCCAAGGCCAGCTATGCACCTCAAATATGAAAATTCAAATTAGGTCAACACCAAAACACTTTCGTGGTGAATAGAAGTGAAAGTGAACCACATAAAACCTTAATTGGGACCCAAATTAGCAACACCACTCAACGACACACTTCCTCAAACAATAATTATCCATCGCATGTAATGTAAACACCAGGTCGGCCAATACCTTTGCAAACAACATTAAAATTTTAAGTACACACTTCTTCAAACCCGGGGATGACTTACAAACCACATACCACACTTAAACATGATCTAGAATATTCCTCAAACACCTTTAAATCCAACAAAATCCTCAACAAATTTCACCTGAAGAATATACACACCTAGTACATCTAGACTATTATGTCATACACTGTTATTTAGAAGACCATCTTCTGAAGCACAAAACATCAAACCCTTTTGACTGAGGTAAACTACCAACACCATCAACACACCTCAAAATCACAAGACCTAAAACAAAACTACAAAGAAACACAAAGCAAAAACATTTCTCCCAAACAACTCTACAATGCACATTCACACACTGGTCAACACAACTTTTGTACAATAATCCAGCATACCAACTCTTGAATATAACACCTCTGAACTACTCTCCCCAAAATATATAAATCGCACACATAGATTCTCAACCTATAAGAAATGTGGAGAAAAAATAGAACACAACTCTATCACTCAAAACACCACTGCAACAAACTATTTCCTCTTTTTATCAAATTTTCTCATAAGAACTTGGAAACCAAGCACCAGAGACACATCCTTAACATCTTCAGTACATCCACAACCATAGACAGAAGCTTATCAAATCAACACTAGAGGTTGACACTAGTAGCTTTACTAATGATAACATAATCCAACTAGTCAAAGCATCAACTTCTCACACTCTTGTGCCAACAATCTCATTCAACTATAGACATCAATGACAATACATACTTTTTGGCATCAATGACAACACCAATTGCTCATACTTACAGCAATATGTTCCTCTCCCCCTTTGAAATCAAGGGAAAAGGGTGTGATATCTTCTATTTACAACATCCCAAAAGAACATGAGCTCCCCCTTAGTACATACTCCCCTGAGATGGAGATGCCTCAAAAACTGGTGCTATGTATAGAACAAAAAAAATAAAAAGATACTATATAGTACTCTAAAAAAACCAAAATTGTCTTGATTATACCTTTGTACCTTCCTTAGAAGGATGGATTTTCTTGTGAATTCCTTTGAGTTTCACCAAAGTTGCAACCCAAATTGCTTTTGCTAAAGAAAGAATGTTATTTTGGCATTCACACTGCATGTATAAATCCTCATCCTCCTCCATATTACTTAGAGTCTTCATCTTCTTATCAAAACTTTCTACATTCAAAAGTAATCCTAATAGTGAAGCAAGTCTTAGGTTGATTGTTTCCCTCAACTGACCAAATTGTTTCCTTAACTGCTCTCTCTAGTCTTGAAGTAATGTCAACTATAAATGAAGGTTTTTTGTTTGAGATCTCATTGATTCATTCATACACTTTGATAAGTCATATACTTCAGCCAATTTAGTAATTAGTGACTCAATGGAGTCAATCTAATCCTTGATATTTTTGGTGGAGCTTGGCCACCTTAAGAAAAATTTGTAAAAAGAAGTCACTTCATTTATGCAATCTTTAAACATTTTCAATCTTTCTTGTAGTTTATTATGTTCACTAGCACACCAGTCAGATACTTTGGTAAAGGTGGAAATAGGGCTCCACCTTTATGGATGATGGGACACACAAGGAGATATGGAATCCTCTTATTTCGCAACCATTACACTCAAGGAAACCCTAGAGATATCAATCCAGGGATAGGAATGGGAAAAATATATCTGCAATAAGGGTTTCCTAGGGTATGATTAATGATTAAAGAGGGGTTCACCACCAACCTAGGGCTTGGAAAGACTAATGATATGCAAGATCTAATGTTAAAACCTAATGCAATGTAAAGCTTTACTAAATGACCAAGAAATGCATGTAAATCAGAACATAACACTAAGAGATTAGAGGTGTGCACCTGGAAACTTGTAAAAGCTTAAATGAATACTTGAGATGCTGAAAAACACTAAAATTATTTTTTGTTGGGACTCATACGCCAATCTGGGCAATCTAGTCATAGATTAGGGTTTTTGGGTAAGAACAGGAATTTGGAAGAGATATGTCTGAAACACTTCAAATCTGGAAATTTCACTGAACTGGGACTCATACACTAGAAGTAGCATATTAGTCCAGTTAGGATTTTCTAGAAAATTGAGACCTAAATCTACTCTTCAACCTCTACTTAATCTTCTCAATTTGATCTTTGGGTCTAAATTGTTGAATTCTGACCTGTAGATGTCCTTCAATAATAATATAGATGATGTGACCACTTTGACAACTTTGAACACCTTGAAAACTTTCTCCAAACT
The DNA here is from genome assembly GCA_007258455.2 of Sequoia sempervirens. Classification (NCBI taxonomy): domain Eukaryota; kingdom Viridiplantae; phylum Streptophyta; class Pinopsida; order Cupressales; family Cupressaceae; genus Sequoia; species Sequoia sempervirens. The sequence goes on along the minus strand of VDFB02000002.1, from coordinate 125,677,684 downwards.
TTCTCTTCAATATGTCTTCAACCTAGGTCTACAAATCACACACAAAACAGAGGGAAAAATGTTGTTTTGTTAGTGGAAAGGGGTTTTCCTTGGTCAAACCCCTTTTTGGTAATCAAACCTTGTAATGAAATGAAATGAAATGAAATGAAATGAAGGAATGATGAATGAACAACATGCATTGTTACAACTCACCAAAACCTAACAATAAAGTGCTACAAACATGTATGAAGTGGCTCTAATGGATGGAGATCTTGAATCTTGCTTGAATGTGATAGATCTTGACTTGAATTCTTGCATGAATCATAAAACCCTACATCACAATTGTTAGCTCAAAAACAAACATGATGCTTGATACTTGAATAATGCTCCAAAACACTTGATAAACAACTCTTGAAGGCTCTTGAATTCTCTTGTAAACACTTGGATGGTCTCATGAACTCAAATTCACCATAAGGAATGCTCCCATGAAAGTATTGGATGAAAATGAGTTAAATAACCTTATATTTATATTTGTTTATGCCAAATTTCCTGAAACTACAACACTACAAGCGGACATCAAATCTAGGAGGATAAAATACCACCAAGAATTTGAATTAAATTTAATTTTGGGTCACACAGGGCTCATACACCATAAGTTGTGTGACTCCCATTAGGCTTAATTATGCGACACATTTTTCAAAAATGCTTAGATTCATGTGAAATCGGGATTGGGGCCTTGAAACCTAGGTGGGAACCATATGCCCAAGGTGGTGTATGAGTCCCAGCTCACTAAATCTAGGCCACATAACCTAAAAAGACATGAATTGTGATTGGATGTTGGTTTATTCCAAGATTATCCTCAAAAAGATGCATTAATTAAGGCTTGTTGATGAAAAATAAGGCCAAATAAGGCATAAAAAATCCCAATTAACTAATGAAAACCCTAGATTATTGTGAAAGTGTGGTACAACACTTTACAACACCCAAAATAAGGTGCAATTAAGTCCATTTAGTTTACAAGGTCCCAAGACCTAATGTGAATGTGTTAAACACACTACAACACTAAATCAAGGTCATATTAAGCTCCATCTAACAAGGAGGGCCCAAACAAATGCAAAAATGTAGAGAAGTACATTTTTTATCATTACATATAGCCCCTAATTTAGTGAGAGGAGGAACTTGCTTCAAACTAACACTAAAGTAGAAAAATTTGCATCAAGAGGGGTTGAAATCTACCAATGCTAGTTAGACAGGATGACAACGATCAAGAGGGATGATCAAGCCCCCAAGATCAAGATCCTATAGAAAACCAACATAGGCACAAAAGAACACACATTTAAATGATAAAGAGCATCATTAAGGCACAAGCATACACTACCAAATTCATAAAGAAAAGAAAAAAATAAAACAAAAGGGGTGGATCAAGCTTTGACCATTTGTCTCACATGTTGTGGATCAAATCTAAGTTGTTTGTCTAAAAATGTACGCTCACTCTAAGGAAATGGAACTTCAGGTTGTTCACTAGGTGAGTATCCAAAGAGATGAGACACATACACACCCAGCCAATATGCACTCATACACAAGCAAGTGGCTATGGGAAAGGCATGCCTAAGTTTGGCTTCCTGTACAACTAGACCAAAGTTATACCTCCTGATAACTTTGATAAGGTTCCACACAACAATGAGCTTCAATCTTCATGAGGCAAGAAAATTTGTGTATGCTTGTAACTCATGAACAAACAAGATGGCTCCATGGGCATGAAAAGTGTGTTATGCAAGGTGGCCATATAACCAAAATTGTAAATGTAACATAGGTAATGTTCAAAGGAGTCTTTCTTAGTTCATGTAAGCTCTTAACTTATGGAAAATTGTGCCTAATGTCTCCAAGAGAGGACCAATCAAAGAATAGAAGGTTTGCAACTTAGGAAATGTAGTGTGTTTCATCAAGCCACTTAGAGGAATATAATGTGCTAAGAGAGATCACTCTTTTCAAGGACATCACACCTAATGTCACCACAAAGTGAAATATGTATCGTATGAAGTAATAAGACTACACCATGAAACACATGCAAAATAATAATGCCAATGTACGCCCCCACTTTAAATAAATTTCTTTTCACCATGCTATGAGAAATTACTTTAAAGTAGAAAATGATAAATGCTAACAATAAAGAGGATATGAGAGCTAACTTGGAAACCCCTATGCCAAGTCATATGTTTCCAAGTAAAGCTACGTCATGCAAAAAGGAAAAAAGAGGGGTTTCCCCTAAAATAAAAATCCAAACACATGAGGGATCCATGGATTCAGGGTCAATATGTTCTTGTTACAATGTTTTTAGAGAGCTTGAAAATGTCATCATTCCTCAAATACTCATAGAACTAGAAGAATGACACAAAGAGAGAGAAAGCAAAGAAAAACCTTTCAGGTCAACATGGAAGAGACATGAATGTCTCCATGCCTTGTTCCATTCCCAAAAGGAAAAGCACAAGACCAATCAAAAGATAAAAGGAAAAGATTTTGGGTCAACATGGAAGAGACATGAATTTTTGGATGCCTTGTGTCATTCCCAAAAGGAAAACACAAGACCAAAAAAAAATGTAAAAGGAAAAGGTAAAAAAATTATGACATAGAGAAGAATGTAGGTACAAATAGAGCAATGTCATAAAGAGAGAGAGAGATACATCAAACATTAAATCATAAGGGATCACGTTATGCACATGCAATCACATGAAAAATAAATAATGCAAAAGATTAGTAAGGCACATGTGATTCAACCTATTAGCAAGTCATCTACATCCCAATCATGTGCATCATATACATAAGGCAAAAAACTAGCCAAAGGGACAATAGCAAGTTCTGAACTAGGACCATCACCAAGTTCAACACTCTTCCTAGGATAATTGTTGTTTAAGCTCATAGAAGAGGAAAAAAATGTATTAAATTCATTTTGCACCTCTTTCATCAATTTTGACAATCTCCTCATCGCCATCTAAATTAATCATTATAGGAGTTCTAACAATAATGTCCAAATAAGTGTTTGGCTCCTATTGTGATTGCAGTATAGTATCTTTTTGTTGCGCTAAGGGAGACTCATCATGCATTGCTTCTATCAGGTTTGGATCTTGATTTTCTTTGTTTGTTTCTTCATTTAACCTTCAAGCAAGGGAATGACATCTATGCCTATGCTCTCTAGCACTTTTGTTTCTTTTATTATGACTTTCAAGTTGCATTTGTGTAGGAGTAGGTTTATCAACCATAGGTTTATTTTCTTCCCTAGGGGGAGGAATGGAAGGAACCATAGAAGGTTGTTCAACCACTTTCTCTTTAACTTTATAAACTTTTTTTATCATAGGAGGTGTGATGGGATTTTTTTCACTATCTCTTGGTATTTTATAGGAAATAGGAAAAGGATCTATCTTAGGTTGGTCTTGGTTGTTTGGAATTTCTTTAGGTTCAATCATGGTTTTGTTAATGATGGTAGGCTCAATCAGAGGCAAAGGCATGTTTGCAAGGGATAGTTTTTCCATGCATTTTTCTTTGAGCTTCTAATAGGATTTGAAAAAGAAGTCTTCTCGAGGTTTTATAAGTTCTATAGACTCGGGCAAAAATAAATCTAATGAAAATTTTCCACGGGAAGACAAAGGGTTAAATCAACTATGATGTACAATAGAAATTTCATTTTCAAAGGAGAAATTTAAGCATTTATGCATGACTAGCGGGACAGCTTCCATGGAGTGTAGCCATGGGTGACCAAGCTTCATACAGAATTGGTCCAATGTTGATATTTTGGAGAATGATACATCTAATGTTTTTGGTCCTATTTGTAAAGGTAAGGTGATTGATCCCACCATAGGGAAAGCAAAACCGTTATGCATCTTTATCCATTCTTTTGTATTATTATATGTTTCTTGATAGAGCTCATGCACAAGTAGGAATTCCTCAGTGATCACATTCTCTCCACAAATGGGATCAATTAATATCCCATTAGTGGGCTTATCATAGATTTGGTTGACTATGTAGAGAGGACCATTAGGTTCATTTATAATGATTTCTTTAGATGAGAAAGCAATGTAAAGAGGATGTTTAGTTCGTCCCTTACAAGGTTGAGTTTCAATCAATGCAATCAAACCTTTTTCAATATTATCCATAGGACCTTGTCCAATGTTATTCATGGGACTTTGTTGAATTTTATCCATGTTCTTGTCATCTACATGTCAACATTCATCACATCATTCTTTGAAGTTTCACTAGCTTTGATAAATGAAATATTATGTTTTGGCATGGAGTTGGTGAATATTTTCAAATTTTGGTTAGGAGTGGCAACGAGCTTATTTCCTTGATCATTAACACCTACAATTGAAAGATGACCAGAATCAATGAGGTCTTGGACAACATGTTTAAGATGCTTGCAATGTTCCATATCATGTCCATTTTTTTGGTGATATTGGCAATAAGCATTTCATCTAAAACTTGGAGGTAAGGGTTTATTAGGATTGGGAACTTTAACAGGAGGAAAGGTGATCATTTTCTATTCTAAAAGTTGTGACATTGTGTTATAAAGGGTATCAGGTAGGGGAGTGAATTTCCTTTTCGAGTCCCCATATTTAAAGGGTATCATCGCTTTTACAACAAGGAGGTCGCAAAAAAATGTGAAAATGCAGAGGAGTGCATTTTCCTTCATTACAAATTCTACCATTCTTTTATCCTTCAATTTTCTTATGGCTTCTTGTTCTTCCTTTTTCTCCAAGTGAGAGGAATGATCCTTAAAGGAATCCATCAAAATATTTAGTTTGTATTCCAGAGGTAAAGAAACATCAATGTTTACTTTCAGTAACCCTTCTTGAATGATCATTACAACATCATCAACCAATTCACTTTTCTTAATATGTTCTTCTAAGATTTCCTTCCTTAAGGAGTTATGTAGAATATCACCAAGTTGAAATTTGTGAAGAGGAGACATATTGGATAGATCTACATGGCCTTTATGAGTGGGAATATGTAGAAGTTGAGGATTTATTACTGGTTGGAACTGTATTTGCAAAGTTAATAGTTCTTTGAGTGAATCTAAAGATGAGGAACTTTGACCACTTAGGTTTACCAACAAAAGCATCTTGCTTCTCTACAACCTTCTCTTTTGTATCCTAAAAATTCTCAATATTATCTTCATTCATTTTCTCATTACTTTCTAAATTCTTTGGAGGGGAAACCGGAGGAGGAGCACCAACTTCACCTTGAATTTTAGTTCCTTGTGTACCTGTAATAACCAAAGGATTATTTTCCTCATTTTTATTTTTATTACCAATAGTCACACCTTCAAAAATTGATAGATCAATGTCCCGAGTGGACACATCAGGAGTATCTTGTAGGATAGATTCATTTGGATAAGTATGATCCATACTCATCTTTATCTCCTCAAGAATCTTGATTGTCTTCTCTTCGAATCCTTTTTCTTGTTACTTTTCTATCTCAATTCCATAGACAACTTGTAATTTATGTACACCTGAGATGCCTTCTCCTTCATGTTGTCTGGAGGGTCCTTGCATTTCTTTTTGACCATATATATCTTCTATATTTGTATTTTTTAGAGGATCTTGTGATGCACCATCAACATTACCTTCCATCTCATCAATGATTTTCCTTGCAATGTCTTCAGTTTCATTTTGAATTTTCCTTTATACATCCTTGTCTAAGCTCATTAGAAGATCTACTCTCCTCTTGGTACGAAGCTCTTTAGCTTGTCTCCAGGTGATATTTTCTTTTTCTTCTTGAGAAAAAAGGATCTTAGTTTTATCAATTGCTTTTAGTTTCAAATCTTCATCAAATTTAATTGCATCTTCTCTTCTTTTCCATAGAGCATCAGCAAGGCTATATGGATCCTTGTCTATAATATATTTGAAAGAGACATTCTACATCAGCATATACTCAATGGCATCTTTTTCAGTTATTTGTTTATCTCCTAGAGGACCATCAGGATGCAACATCATTGAATCATTTAATAAATTAAACTCCACAATTCCATTTATTATTGTGTCAAAGACAAGAGTGTAATGTGTGGCTGGAGGAGCCTTCTCATTCTTTTCTTTATCAATTATTTTCCCTTTCTTTTTCTGTAAGGATATTTCTTCTTTCTTACCTTGACTTACCCCTTTCTCTCTTTTCTCTGAAACTAAATATTTTACTTCTTCTACTTCAATATCCTCAATATCATCTGACTCTTCCTCATTTGACTTTTCTCTTTTTTCTTATCTTTTAGGCCTCACATGTCCAGTTTTAGTGGCCTTTTTCTCTAAAGTGATTTGAGATGTGACTGTTCTTTAACTACCAAATATTTGAGTGGATTCTAAAGTCACCAGAGAAAATGTAACAATAGGAGAGGTTCTACCTAATCTCCTTAGACCAGGACTAGCTTATGGAAGAGTAGGTTTGACTTTGGAAGTCTTCATAGGAACATCATATGTACCTCTTGGAGAGGTACCCAATATCTTGTAAACCTCCTCTTTGCTTTTAATTTTAGAGTAAGGTGGAGCACCTATTTCCTTCAACAATTTTTCAAATTTATTTTCATTTGTTTCTTCTCCCTCTTTTTGGGAAATTTCATCCATGATCTCTCTATACGTACCAAATATTTTTATTTTAGGATCTCTAGGTTTTGATAACAAAATATCTATGTAACTTTACACAAATCCATCCTCAACCTCATAACGTAGTTCAGATATCCATATAGTTCTAGGTTCTACTACTTCCATAAAATAATGATCCTTGTTTACCATAAAGGTTATCTCATTTTAATATTTTCAGACCAAACTAGATGGTATCGTGTATCTCCCCTACAACTCTTGTTGCAAGTTTTTAAAGAAACCCCAATACATGGTAGTATATGATTGTTCATTTGAAAAACCATCCATATGCTTCTTGATTTTTGCAACTATCAGAGTGAATTTATCCCACATTTTTCCTTTGAATCCAAGTAATTCATTTAGGAAGAAAAAAAAGTAAGACATATGATCAAGGAACCAAACCTAAAGTTGTACTTGTTCTCCTTTTTTCTTTTCAAGTTTTCCATCAATTGTTCTCTTAATAGCTCACATAGGTCAACATTGGCATTTTATTTCACCATTTGATGAGCGATGTGAATTATTGTGGTAGTAGCAGACCCTTCCCTATTTGTGAAATATATTTTGTTTGCAATACCCATTGCAGCATATCGAACACTGGGATCTATTGTATTATTTACTATTAGGGCTATCTTATCAAACTTTTCATCAGTAAGTTCCATAATAGTTTCATTCTTTACAGATTTCCACACTAGGGTTGGTCCAAAGGTGGAAAGACCAATAACCTCCCTAATAGCATCCTTGGTGGTCAAGTAGGGTTTGTCTAACCAAATGAAATTGTCATGATTATGGATCAAGATGATTCTTACCCATTCCTCTCTTTTACAAAAGTTTAGAAAGTCTTTCCAGATGTCCAACCCTTTTGCAGTAATGTTCTGATACTTTGGCTTGTATTCTCCATTCTCACTTATTATCTCATGTTGAACCCTTTCAAATGAAGATGTATGTTTAATTTCATTTAGCTAAGCATGGATATAATTTCTTACATCCTCATAATACACAACATCCACTAGAATCTTTGAAAATGCCCCATCTTTTCCTACCTCCATTTCTTTGAATGAAAATTTCTTCTATTTGGGCCTTTTCCTCTTAGTAATATCAATCAAAATTGGCATAGCCATGATACCTCTTTCTGATACTAGGGTTCTATATAAGCAAAACTAGAAAAATACCTAAAAAATATTGTTAGGGTTTGCTCATAACATACAAAGAGTCTTCTTCTCTTCTTCCTTAGCACTAGCATACACTTGATACTTTCAAATGAGATTAACTCAATTCAATTTAGGAACTAAATATGTTTCACACCAACCCTAGTTATTTTGTAATAAATGCACTTAAATTTGATTTTGACACTTAACAAATTTTTATGATTTGAGATATTATAGAGATCAAGGATCCTTTATGACACTTTTCAAAAGGTGTGACTGCTCCAAAGGCATGAACAATCAATTTCATATTGCAAATTACCATTATATTGAAGATTTTAGCATCTCATACATTTCAAGGGTTTGACAGAAACTACAATTGCAACTCCTCCTAAATCAATACTCGTTTTCCTTAGTTATCAGAGGACTCATTTGCACCATGCTAAGGTATAGAGTCATTATTCATTTTATTTTATTACTTCATTTTCCAAACTTTGTTCATCTCCTTCTTTTTCTAGCAAATGACAGGCTTCTTTTAGGGAGAAAAATATCTTACACTCTTTCCCTTGCAGAAACTAGCAATGTGTTCTAGTTTATTGTAATTGTAGTAGATGGTACTAGCTTGCAAAGAAAAATTGCTTCTTCTCACATTAGATTTGCAATCAGTGGCCATATGACCAGACTTGTTGCATGTGTAGTAATAGCCATAGAAGGATTAAGAGGTCATAGCATTGTTCCTTACAAATTTACTTTTACATTCATTAGCCTTGTGGCCAATTTTTTCATAAGCATAGCACTAACCATGAAATGATTTAGTGTTCATATAATTTTACCTTGAAGGCCTGAAGGATTTCTAAATCATTTTTCTTCTGCATTCAACTACCTGACCAAACTTATTACAAGCATAGCAGTTACCATTGAATCTAGTAGGAGAAATTGTTTGGGAGCGGGCTTTCGGTAGTTCTTATTTTTGCTCCGGAAGAGAATGAATCTACCTTCTTTATTGTTGTCATGATTTATCATTGCATCTTTGAAGGATGTTTCCTTAGTAATTTTTATGCACTCTTTCTCCTTCCTTTAGTCAAACTATCCTTCTGCTTTGAAGTTATCATACAAATTTGTAGATGCATTGATTAAGGGACTTTTCCCTTTTTCAAAACCTAGTCCAGATTTCCCTTTTGAGGGTTTTTGAGAGTTAATTGACTCATCAATTAACTCTCAAAGCCTCCTCTTATTTTTAGACCTTTGCGTAGAATTACAAATTTTTATCACATTTTATAAAGAAAACAACCAACACATATCCAACTTTTAAACTTGAATCTCAAAAAAGTGGCATATATGTTTTGAATTTTGAAATGATGTAACCTAATAAAATGTGTATTTTTTAGTATATTTTATGTTTGTATTTTTTTGAAAGATTAAAAAACTATTTGAATATAGTTTTCCATAAATTTACGGTATAATTTTGTTGCTGGTAAAATGTTGAAAAATGAAGTTACATGAGATGTCAATCTTTATATAGTAAAAAAAAAAATTCCTTCAAATTTTTTGTGTATTTATAACTTGAAAATTTAGTGCATGGATATATTTTTTTTTCAATTTTGATAAATATATATTTTTAAATAAATATTAAAATGTGTGTATTAAAAAATAGTTGTTTCCACTTGACATCAACTTTCATATTAACTATTTATCTAAAATAGAAAACAAATTATACCATCTTGATATAGATTCTTTTATCTAGCGCATCATATTTTTAGAAAAACAATAATAAGTTTTAGTATTTTTCATGACATGGTAATCAACCTAATATTTTTTTGTTGATAACCTACTTTTAGTAAAAATAAAATATAAAATATAAAGAATAGTTAAACTATTAAAAAATATATATTTTTGAAAGCTACACTTATGGATCTACAAAAGGATATTTTTATATTATTTTAAAAATGGTATTTACATGACTAGGAGTTGTCAAAACATCAAGTTTTTAAAATAATTTTATTTTTTTGATAAATTGGCTTTAAAGTGGTGCTACATATGCACTTATCTAAAAAAAATAGTTGGAAAATTTAAGGACATATCGAACTTGGCTAGAATTAATCTTACTAGATCACATGTTTGAAAAAAAAGTGATTTAAATAGTTAGAAATACTTAAATTCAGTTGTGTTGATAATTTGGCCTAAAGTGTGACACAAATTTATACTTTTACCCCTTTGTCAATTTTTTCTTTAGCTTTTTCAAGTTATTTTCTTAGGGATGCAATTTCTTCCTCAAGCTTTAAGCATTCATCAGTCTTGTCATTGAACTTGATATTCAGAAAATCCTCAATCCTCTTGCCTTCTTCAACTTTGACTTTTAAATTTGAGATCATGTATTCAACTTCTTTGGCTTTCATTTCACATCCATTGCCTCCTTCTATTTGAGCTTTCAGTTTTCTAATTTATTCTTTTTGATTCTTTTTATCTTTTTCCTTCAATTTATCTATTATCTCTTTTGATTTTTCCAGTATGCACTCATATTTGAAATTTTGCAACCTTGTTGCATCTAAATCTTCAAGAGTAGACTGGAGTTATCCTTCAAAATCTACTTCACAGTCTTTTGGATTGAGATCCCAACCTTTAGGTTCCATTGATTCTAGATCTTGTTCTAGAATAAATATATCATTGATTTCTACAATAGACCCCATGTGTTCAAGAGTAGGATCAACCTTAGTTGTTAAGCTCCTCAAGGCACTTGGCTCTAATACCAATTATTGAACACAATGATGTGCTAAGGGGGAGTGAATCAGCATATATTTTAACTTAACCATTTCCATTTTTCAAGTTAACAACTCATCACATAACCGAAAAGAATATAAAAAAACACATTCATCACATGAAGACACTAGGATTTTTACATGGAAAACCCAATGAGGTAAAAACCACTGTGAGGATTAACTCACAATATATATAGTTGTACTATAAAAAAGTATATATGCTTACACTTTTACATTATGCTTTTGGCCCCTAATTTATTGGACTTAATTAAGCTTCTAATTTACCAAATTATGCATTCCAAAGCCTAAGTTCTACCATTTTCCAAATGGGGAACCAATTAAACAAATGCATTCAATCATTAAATTTCCTCAAATCAAGTGTGTCCTAGAAATTCAGCCCAAGACCCATTCGCCCAAGGGTGAATGGGTCCCCCTCCTTAGCCAAGACCTAAATTAAAATATGTTATTGGTGGTATTTTAATATCTAAAATTCAATTATGAAGTGTAACTTTGGGAATCTAATTTTAGATAAATTATATAAACACCTTTAAATACCTAGTCATTAAATATCATTTGAAATATAAGCAATGTGATCTAGCAATTCAAGAGAAAATATTATTGTCAAGAGCATTCAAGAGCAAGACAAGAGTAGCCATTAGAGGAGTCATTACAGCAATTCAAGTTCCAGCATCATGTCAAAGTTTGTGTGTTCATGTTATGTGAAGGCTAACATTGTTGTAGGTCTCTAAAAATCCAAGCATTCAAGCATTCAAGCAAATCAAAAAAGCAAGATCCACTACCCTTGAAGAGATGTGTATGTCTTTAGTCTTTCAAGGAAGCCATTGAAGGGTGGTGAGTTTCAACATTGTGTTCTTTCATCATTTCCTTCCTTTCCATTCAATTTTTTTATCATTGGCATTTCCATTGTGCAAGTGGAAACACTAATATGGGGTTTTACTAAGGAAATCCCCTATAGGGTACAACATTTTCCCTCTTTATGATTGTGTAGGTTGCAGGTTTGAAGTGGATTGAAGAGAGATTGAAGATCCATTTTTCATTATTGTATTTGTTGTCATCAACCTTGTCAAGGCATGGAAACTCGCCTATAGGATTTATTTATGACATTCTGACTGTGCAATAGACATAGAGTATAAGTTAAGATCCGACATCAAAGGACCCAAAAAGTTGAGTAGAACACCCTTACAAGGACTCAGTAGCCATATGGCAACTTTGTCCTTGTAGGCCTAATAGAACCAAATTTTTTGGGCAGGTACATAGTCATCTGCACCTTCTAGATCTGTCATAACTTTATTGTTTCTATTTATGAATTATCAGATAATTACATTTATTGCATTAGGTCATCTAGTTTAATTATGGTAATCAATCACAATCATTTCCAAATCATTTCTATCCTCAAAAGGATACAAATCTAGATATGATTGGATCACCATTGAGGTTGATATTCAATCTATTCACCTTGCTAATTTGTATCCCAATGAAACATATAGAAATGATAAAAATACACTTTGGCTTTGGTACATTCAATTTAGGGTCATCACATTTTTATGTTCCAATAGCTCGCTACTTATTAAGAATTACAATGATTAAGGCTCATTGCCTAAAGACTTGTAGACTAAGGTGTGTAGAATTAGAGAAAGATACAAAGGCCCTGATGAGACTCACTTTCTCAGAGCAAGATACATGAAAATTAGAATGAGAAAATTGATTATGAACTACCTTGAAGAAGCATCTAACACATGTTGAAGTTGCAGTCATTGTTTCATACAATTTTCCCTTCACACTAATTTTGGACACTTCATCTCTTTCATTTTTATTTATCTCACATCACTATCAATCATCACCTTCACAAATAAATTTAGTCTTCTATATATATCCTCTACAACACTTCAAAAAAATTATTAAGTCAGCTCCATGATGACCTTTAGAAGAAACTCTTGAAATCTCATTGGTCGGCTTCAATTATTTATAGTATTTGCAAGAGAAATAAATGTGGATTAGCACACAGTATTATAGGATCCAAACACATCTAAACACATTCTCCAAAATAGGATTAACTTATCAAGATCAACCGCTAAGAAAGAAACAAGTCATATCCAGAGCTCAAAGCATTATCAATGTTGGCATATTATGGCTTGGGAAGGTGTTTTTAAGCTTCTTGTGTTTATAATTGATAGCAACTAAAATTCGAAATATGGTCTTCAGTGTTGTAGTTTGCTTCCATCAGCAAAGTAAGATTCTATAATCTTAGCTGGGAATTATGAAGTGTCTGAGAATTATCAGGTTGATAAGTTGATCTAATCACTTCACCGGATCACTATTTTGTGATGTGGATCCCCAGGGAAGCTTGTTTAACATGTATGCTATCCTATTGGAAATTTTTGTGGTGTTTCATTAATCGAAGTATGAGTTAAGAGATTCAGTAGAATGAATTAATGTTTATTTTTCTCACTTTGGCCGACCTGGTGTATATGGCGTATTGCGAATGTATGTGGAGTATGTGTTTAGTTATTTATTATGTTTTGAATTTTGGTTTGGGTCCTACTATGAGTCACAAAGCTGACTTGTGAGGGTACGCATCAATTTTAATTAATGATTTGGGTTGACATAAGAAAAAGTATTATGCTTTGTTTTGAAGCCGACATATAACAAGTTTTTGTTAGCGGGTATATAAAGGAGATCAGAAAATCATTTTGATATGTGTGTGAGTATGGTGTGTGCATAGTGAGGAATAAGTTAGTGCAAAAAAGTGCAGAGTAGCTAGATGGTAATCTCAGAAGATCTGTTGATCGAATTTTATTCATGCTATAGAAGGGTTTTTTAGCAGAGCTAAGCAAAGAAGAACTACGAATTGGATAGAAGATCTAGAATCTAATTATGAGCTTCATTGTGACTGAATCTAGGAATTTGTAGATGTTGTACTCTTAGTTCAATTTCTTTTGTAATCTCAATTATACTTTGTAAGGTAGTGATCCTTCTCTTTTGAGTAGTGTGCTCTAGGTAATGAACCTGAATGCAAGTGCATTCCCCTTTCATTATACTTTTAACAGAGAATACTTTGTGGATTAATCTTCACTATGGTTTTTCCCCTATTAGGGTTTCCACATAAAAAATTTGGTGTTATGGTGTTCTTTAATGTGTATGCATGTTTCCTTTTGTTTATGTGTTGTATATGCTATTGAGGGTTTAATTATTGTTGTTGATGGTTTAAGATCTGATTTGAAAATCAAATATTGTTGAACACTGATTCGCCCCCCTCTTAGTGTTCCTAAGTGTCCAACAATTGGTATCAAAGTAGGTTCCTCTTCTCAAGTTTAACAACTTGAGGTGGATCTTGAATTACAATAGATGTTGGTGGTCTTCAACAACAACTTATGGTGGCACTTGATGATCTTGATCAATCTAAAGCATAGGTCATGGAACTAAAAGCAAATCTTGTGGCTGGTGAAAAATTCATTCAATCACTGAAGGATAAAATAAATGAGTCAAGGGAAAAGAGGAAGGAACTATGTGACCAATTGAAGCAAAAAGAAAGCAAAGTTCTAGATGATGTCCATTTGAATCAAACCCTAAGAGAAATAATAGAAGAATGTGAAAAGCTTGATAAGGACAATGTTGCTCTAAAGCTTGAAATGGAATCTGTGGAAATAAAGTTAACTAAAGAGACTGAAGAAAGAAAGAAGAAAGAGGAAAATCTGACCTAGTCCTTGAAAGAAAAATCTAAAGAATGCAGCATAATTAATAGTGAATTCATTTAGCTAGAGATTGAACAACAACAATCCAAAAACAATGAACAAGAACTTGAGAGACAAGTAGTTATTCTTAGAAATGAGCTTACTACTACAAATGAATTCAAGGAGAAGTTTAGGATAAGTTCTACCAAG
>VDFB02000002.1:125541147-125663188 GCA_007258455.2 Sequoia sempervirens | reverse complement strand
GAAGACCTGGCAGGGGGAATGGCGGGGACCCAACTACATATGCTTTTCTTGACTCAGTTACCCTCAGTTACCCTGGAACTAAATGGTGAGCTACCAGAAGAAGTGGCTTTTAATGAAAATGTTTTTTCTGGGCTAGGCCTGATTAGGAGGTTCAGGGGTCTCTGGCCATGCTTGCCTAATCTCCATAAGTGTATCTTAGATTTCTGGAAACCTCTACTGGATGGGTATGTTTAGATTTATCCAATGGCCAGAGGTTTTTTCATTGTTGTATTTGAAAAAGAACAAGATAAGAATAAGATCTTGGGTGAGTATCATTGGGATTGGGAAGAGAAATACGTGTTGATGGTAAAGCCATGGCATCCAAATTTCAATCCAGGGACTAAAGTGTTTGAAAGGGTTCCCCTTTGGGTGAGACTTCCTAATCCCTCCCTTTAGTTATGGTTTGATGCATGCTTGGAGGCCATTGGTAACTCTTTAGGAAGCTTCATAATGGTGGATGAGGATTCCTCGAATCTTTTGCACTCTACTTATGCCAGGATTCTCCTAGAAATGAATGTGTCCAAGGTACCCCCGAAGGAGATTCGACTGAAATCTCCAAAAGGGTGCTGGGTGTAGCCCTTGGATTATGAAGGGGTACCATTTAGGTGTAGAAGCTGCCATCAAACTGGGCACTTGGCAGCTAAGTATGCTAAACACATATTAAGCAAATCCGCATCTTGGTGGAAAGATGCCTCAACCCAACATTACACAGTGGAGAAACGAGAGGAGCAGCAAGAGGGAACTCAGTTGATAGGCTCCAAGGAGGAGAGGCGGGCTTTTAAGGGGCTGAAGTAGATGTTGTAGGAGGCTAGTAATGAGAAGCAACTGTAGATTCAAGTGACCTCAACCAAAGAAGGGTTCTTGGCTGAAAATAGTGTTCAAGTTGTTCTTAGTGGTAATGACAAGGAAGTAACTTTCAAACAAGGGGCTGCAACCCCAGAGTGCCGGGAAAAGAAGGGTGGTGTAAGGCCTCAGAAGATTGATGATGGAAAATGAAAGGCAAAAGATTAGAATCAACAAAATAACAATGAGATAGAAGTGTGGAGGAGTCACCGGGACTCCTCTAGGGTGTGGCAGAAGGAGGCTGCAAGGATCGAGGATGGGTGGCAAACGGTCTTGGGAAAGAAAGCAAAGATAGAGAAGAGGAAAGCTTTTGCTATGGTTTTGTGATCCCAATCTAAAGGAAGATTAAAGAAAACTTCAAATGTGTGACCTATTAACAGGTCTTTGGGATATTGAGTGTATTTTGAATTGTTAGTTGTGTTCAAGCCTTTGTCCTGAATGGAAAGATCTAAATCTGATGTTGGGGGTTGCTCTTTAGTTGTAATTTTAGATTTTGGTGGGGTCTTATAGGGTATGTAATAGGAGTTGTTTTGGAATTAGAATTGTAATATTTTTCTCCATTCTTCAATAAAATAAAAAACTTTTTACCGATAAAAAAAAAAATTTATATGGGGGTGTGTCACATTCATGATTCTCTCTTATTTTATAGAATATGTTTACAATTTTTCATGGTTTTTATTTCTTGATGTGATACAAATTTAAATAAAACCTAAGCAGTAGTTCCCAATACTTCTAACTTGTCATAAAAATAAATAAATTAATTAGTGTTGTCATAATAGTGGTTTACAATTTCTGAGAGGAACGAATTTTAGCTGAAATCACATATTTTTAGAAAATATAATGATTTAAGCCTAAAAAATTTCCATTTTAAGGATTCCAATTGAAGAGGTTTTGATCAAATCACCTTAGATACAACCCCCTTGGATAGAACCTCGCTAGTTTTAAACCATACCTATAAATGCGTCTCCTTTACACCTATCAAAATGCTGATAAAAAATCACTTTTGATTTAGCTTTTGGGGGATCAAATGAATTCATTTAAAATTTATTTCAAATTATTATGGTATTCCTTAGAACAAGCTATCCAATGAATATAATTTTAATATGTTTTGGTTTTGTTATGTGTTGTTTTTAAGCTTTATTAAACATAGGTTTTTCATCGAAAATGAATTTCTTTGTTCTTCACATGTGGAAAAATAGAAGATTATCAAAAAAAAAATTGAAAAATATGAGTGCGCCGGATATTGAAGTCATTGATCCAACAAAAAAAATAAAATAAAATTTTGACATAAACAAAAAAAGTTACGCGTTATACAGTTGCGTTGTGTCTGAATTGTAATTCGTTTGACTTTGAAACTTGATTAAGGAAAAAATATTCAATAAAAAACTATCTAACCAAGTGGAAGCACTAGATATCAAAGTTACAAATCTAAATTTGAATGAATTAGAATTTTATCCTCCATGGAAGAAAAATTATGCGTTATACGGTGTGCATCACTTTTAAGAATGTTATTTTCTGAAAAATCTTTTCATGGGAGATGGAAAAAGAAGTGCAATTTGATTCCAAAAATTTTGAAAAAAATATTTTTAGAATCTACAGACAAAATTTGATGAGACTCTAGTTTGCACCATCTTCAAATTCCTCACAGTTTAACTGCTATAGGTGCCCGAATGCGAAGATTCAGTTAAAAATAATAATTTCAGTGTCCAGTTTGGCCAAAAATTGTAAACCACTATTATGGGATCAAGTATGATCTAAGTGTACCAGTATAATAAAGATATGTACCATGAAGGTTCACAAAAGCACAAAGTCAATCTGTAGTCTTCAATGATGAATTCCACAATAGAGTAACCAACAACATAAATGAAGCACAAAGTATTCAATATACTTTATGAATAGATTCACGAACAACATGAGCAATTATAAGCACAAAGTCTTATAAATCATTCACTAATATTATCAAAAATTTCATAATTCCAATAAAAAGGTGTAGGAAAAAGTATACATAGATGAAATGATGTAAGCAAGGTGGTTATGACCCTCTATCCAACTCAAAATGACCCTACTCAAGCATAGAAACAACCTTTGTAACACAATTCTCTCAACTTGACTCAAACACTCTCCTTAAGGCTTGTAACCCTCAAGATTCAACTTTTGGAGATATATTTTAGAGAAGGCTATATAAAGGCCAATCAAATACCTTCTAATACTCACAAAAAGTTCTAACACAACTTCCCAATAGATTCTATAAGGGTTCTTTGACACAAAATTGAGAACCAATAGTTTGCCTTTCCTTTAGGCTACTCAATTGGCCCTCTTTTACAAAGGAGGTACCTCCAAATCACCAAGTCTCCACTCTAACTCAATGGGTAGTCTTTAGTTGTGCATCGAAACAATTGATTCCACCATTAGTTCATACGTTTATGTCCTCTAAGTGGACTTGTTCCATGAAACCCTCACTCTACATGCCAAACACCAAGGGTTTATTCAATCTCACAACTCTCAGGCTTATAGAACCCAAAAATTGCATCCAATAGACTCTAAATGGTTTGGAAAAACTCACAAAACCAACACATAGATTATTCTTTCAATTTTTTGTCAAAACCCTACAATGACACCTTCATTTCACATGCAAAATGCTTTTCCCAGCTCTAGGGCATCATTCCAAATTGGAAAACTTGTTCCCTTGCTCCCTAAATCATATGAGCACCTAGTATAACATGTAGCATTCCATTCCACCAAGAAAGAGATCATGATAGCAGGTGGAATGGCTAATACATCATTTAAATCATAATCAAACCCTTAACTCTGTGATAACAAGCTACTACAGATAAGTACTGAAATCTCCCACAAATCTAAGTATTAGACTCTCAATATGGATGTAAATGAAAGTTAAAACATGTCTCAGCAATACACAACAAGATTCACATTAGTTATTGTCTATACGGGTCCGTACAGTATGGGAAAAGTTTAAGAAACACAAGAAAATTATAGAAAAAGCATTGTATTATGTGTGGAATTCTTCAATATAGCAACCAACCACCTTGTTCAAGACTCAGAGAGGATTTTTATGTTGGAAACTCAAGGGAAAAAAACTGAGAGGGGGGGTGAATTAGTTGTCACCGAATCATAAACATTCAACTTATTAACCTTAATTTTAGATCTGATCATTAATCATGAAAGCATAAATGAACAACACATAAGAAGCACACATAACACCAAGATTTTTACGTGGAAACCTTGTTAGGGGAAAAACCATGGTGGAGGTCAATCCACAAGATTATACCCTATTAAAAGTATAAGTAAATATGAATGGGGAATGCACATGCATTCAGGCACACTGCCTAGATCTCATTACTCAAATACAACAAGGCTTACTGCCCAAGGAAGACACACTGTCTTACATAAAGATTTAGATTAAAACCATGCAGATTTGAATTGAGAAAATAACATCTGTTAATGCCTGGTTACAGTTTCGGTTAAGCACATGTACACTTCTTCACTCTTCTTCACTCTTCTTCACTCTCTGCTCTGCCTTCGAATGATTTGAACTTTATTCACACACAAGACTCATACACTTCACATTTGCACCTCTTCCACACTTCAAACAATCAATCTTATATATCTGCAACAAGAAATTACATGGCTATAATTCGGCCACAAAAAGATAATAAAATAATTATATTCAGTCAGCCCAAAACAAATAAAGATTATTCATGCGAATCAACCAAGGTCGGCCATAACATAGTGAAGACCGAAAACAACATCTCCAACATGAAAACACTTCAATTAATTTCTACTCAAAGATCCAAAACATGCTTCAACACCTTGTCGGCCAAGAACATGAAATTTTTTGGCCTCCTATAATGATTTTAATAACTAAGCCTTTACAACCATGACTCAGAGATTTTAATAACTAGGCTCATCACTCCCCCAACCTAACATTTTGTTGGTCCTCTAGTAGGGGAAGAGTTGTTCTTATGCCTAGTCAAAGCTCTAAAATTTGCAACTCAAAGCTGTCCGACATCAGTTGTTGTAGTACGTGAGTCAGGGTCCCAATAGAATCCTCCCACTCTGTCAAACCTGTTCCATCTCTACCTTTCTGCAACAACATCAGTTTGGTAAAATATGAAGTTTGGAAAGGGCCACATGAGCATGGGTGGCTAAAAATTTAGGGGAAGCCAATGTTTTGCCTGTGTTCTCCCAATCTCAATATACCTCTCAATTCTTTTTAATGCTGCAACATAATTGTGGATGGAATGAGGCTCAATCTATTTTAGCTCATCAATCAAACTATTCCATCTTTGGGATAAACATCTCCTCATGGTGTCCTCCTTTACTGCTGTCTTTACCTCATACTCAGTGTAAACTGCTTCAATCCAAGGCATAATTCTATTGCCATAACTTGGTATGAGCAACATTCTATGCCATTCTTTGGAAATGTCCCTTGGGTTGCTTGATTCAACTTTAACATGTAGAGGGATATCAAACTCCAATTGTTTTTAGGCACTATGTTTCTATCCCCAACTAATCTCATTTTGTACCCAAGACATAAATGCTCTCAATTGAATATCCCCAACATGCAACAATGGATTCCAATCATGGAATTTTGTGACAACATAATTATGTAAATAAAATTCACATTGAAAATTCTTCATTTCAGAGGAGACAATCCTATAAGCATTGAAGAATTCCATGGGGGTGTCAATAGAAGGATTCAAACTCGAGGCAGGTCTTGACATCTTAAAAGAGAAATACTTCTCTTTTAGGAGTAGGGCATAGACCCTTGGAGGATCTCTACATTCTAGAATCTTTGGTGCCAAAGCTGCCATATCATCTACCCTTTGCTTCAGGGTGGCAATTTCTGCATTTTTATCCTCAATTTCTTCATCCTTCTTTTGAATTTCCTCCAATTTCTATTTTTCCTTTTTCCATTCTTCCTCCATTCTTTGTATTTCTTTCCATAAATTCAAAATTGCTTCATGAACTGTAAAACTAGGAGGATTATGAATGCTTACCAGTCTTTTTTTTGATGGTATTGGAGCTTCTAAAATCTTGATGGATTTTCCTCTCCTTGGGTCTGGTCAGCCTCTTTGATAAACCCTTGTCCTCATAGGTGAGTAGGGTTTTGTTCATAGGTGCTTGTAAATGTTATAATTTTAGGTTGACTTTCTTGGTTAGTCATTGACCCCTTAAGTTATCTCTTGAGCCATCTGGCACGTCAGTCTACCGGCCCCATTATCCTAAAGAACCGGTTATCATTTTCCCACCACATCACATCTTTTGCTAAAGTCGAATTTTAATTTTAACCTGTAACTTAAGCACTAAGCCATTAACCCCGGTGGTCACATCGCCATCAATCAGTCTATTAAATGCTAATGTTACATTATGTGCATCTTTCAAGATTCGAAGATTAGGGAGATTTGGACCGTACCCCGCCAGCCTATGGGAGTTAGGTGACAACAAGGTAAATGCAGAGAGGTTAGCGAGAAGCTGACACTTTTCCATGAGAAGTGTGAGACCCACTCCCCACTACTGCTCCCATGGCCTGACATATTCAATGAGCGGTTGAGATTAATCTAGCGGAACAATATTCACTGTTCCGTATTGGCTCGCCTGATGAAAGTGAACGATGGTTAAAACCAGTGAGATCAACAAGATCTCGAAACTTGTCTTTGTCTACTTGGTTGCTGGAGCCCCACATAGCAAAGATGTCATCTGACATGGATGAGAATGATTGGTTGAGAATACATCAGCGAAGCACTATTGGAAATCAGAGGTGGTCAAACAAAGGTTGGTTGTTTGATCTCCCATAAAGGAAAAAGATCAATGGATAGCATTCAAAGTTAGAAAAATAACATGTGATGGCCATTTCTACCTTGTGCAACCAACCCACATTAATGGTTAACATCCTGTTGAGTGATTGAGTTGATCTCAATTCATGTGGAGATGCAAATGTTGGTAATCATGAGGGGTAATCTACAAATTTCCATGCAACTAGGAATTAAACAGTGCTAGTATGTCTTCCAACAAGCTACCAGTGTTATGCGTGTGTGATGAACATTAAGTGTGAACACCATTGCTTCACAAAATAAATACAAAAAGGGTAGTTTCTATTTGTGTCCTTATCACTTAGCAGTTAGGAATTTTCTGGTGTGAGTAATTATCAGGAGAGAAAATGAGCAAACTAGTAGGGAAGTCTACTCGCTTGATCTCCTTAACGCCTGAATCTGACGCACTAGGAGCTGCTCTGGCCATGGGGGTCCATATTTCTTCCAAAGAGCCCAGACTCACACCTAGTACATGTAGTCGAAGGATGTAATTCCACGGTGATGCTACACAAAGAATAGATGACAGAAGAAAAGGCCCGGTGCAATCTCTTACTGGATCAAAATGGAAAATAAGGTATGGGCATGGCTCTTATGGATGCCAACATTCACCCATCAACCTTATGAGAAATGAGAAACTCATCTGATAGTGACATCAAGACCGAATTGACTTATGGTCGATATTTGGCTCATTTGAATGATGGGCTACCCTTTGATGAGGAGGTGATTATTGTTGCACCGTTGGTAGTCAAGACCCCTAGTGGGTGAGCTGAAACTGTGTTGAGAAAATAAAACAAGGAGGAAGCTAAGGTATCCTCCCTTCCTTTGGAAATGATGAGAAGTGGTCGTGTGTATCATGGGTGTGGCGCTGGTGATGGTGGGGTGATAGATAATTGAGGATTTTCTATGTGTGGGGTTTTAAGTTTTTGTGTTGATGCAGTTTGCTATGGTGGTCTTGTCATTTTGCATACGTGGAAGTTTGGATACCTAGTTCGTGGTGATGTGGATGGTGACAAAGAGAGTTTTGGAAAAAAATTGCATTTCTCTTCTCGGTTGGTGGTTATATTTTGGTTCCCCCCAATTGCACCATTCTCTGAAGATTCAACATGTGGGGTTTTTGAAATGCAAAGAAAATGTAGTTGAAATTTTGATGAAATGAAAATCTGTAACAAAACTGCATTTGAGCCCTAAGCTTGTCACTTCCCTTGTGTTATAAAAGGGAAACCATGACTCATTTTGAAAGGGAGGATAGAAAAGGATAGAAGAAAAGAACTCTAGTTAGGTTTTGGTCTAATGAACATGAATAGATAGGAATAAAATAGTTTGTTAGCTTTGATCTTTGTGAATGAACATATACAATTAGCTTAAAATGTTTTACAAATATGACTTGAATATAAGCAAGTATATAATTCTGATATATTTCTCTCCTTCTGCAAGTTTATGTGAATTTTGAATGGAAATATTAATGGTATTTCATTGTACTTTGAGCATTTGTTCGAATGTATGTCTCTATTTTTGTTTTGATTCAAGAAATTGATTAAATACTTGAATAGGGTCATGAATTTATGTTCATTTACAAAGGATTTGACAAGTAGTGATGTATCAGAAAATTTGAGCTGCATGATGCAAAGTATTGTGTGAGTAGTCTATTCCATTAAGTTGCTAGGTCATCTCTGTTTTACTAGTCTTATATGTGTGACTCCATTTTTCCCAATAAATAAGACACTGATTTGTTAATTAATGAGTTACCTAAGGGGTTAATCAAACAATCATTTAATGACTAACTTGAAGCTAGGGTTTAAATTCACTTAAAATTCATCAATTCAAAGTTTATGTGTTTCAACTCTCATTAAGGCCATTTTCATTTTGATGAATGGGTAGCGAGTTACTTAGAAATAAGTCAATTTCATA
This sequence comes from Sequoia sempervirens, assembly GCA_007258455.2. Taxonomy (NCBI): domain Eukaryota; kingdom Viridiplantae; phylum Streptophyta; class Pinopsida; order Cupressales; family Cupressaceae; genus Sequoia; species Sequoia sempervirens. The sequence continues at coordinate 125,654,567 of VDFB02000002.1, read as the reverse complement.
GTAACTATTGCAGAATTATCCTTCATCAATATTGATCTATGTAATGATGTGTTCTACAAAGTAAAACTCAAATGAACACTCTAGGAATACCCTCCTTGGTCGCACAGAGCCTAAAGTGTAGAAGATCTCAGTCCTTGACTAGATCTTGTTAGTTGGCCATTCATTTCAAGAGTCTTGAGTATAGGAAGTGGATACTCCTTAGAGATGTCTTAGGTGTGGTGGAAAACACCAATAGATGGTGGCTCCTCATATGAAACTATTTGCATGGACTCAGGCTGTCTAGTTATCTCTAGCTGCAAGGGTGTTGTTTCTTCTTCCTTTTGCTGCAGGGGCTCTTGTTCTTGCTGTTGCTACAAGAATTATTGCTCATGTTGTCAGACCTCTTGATCATGCTGCAGCGAGTCCTGATTTTCCTCTAATTCCCCTGCAATGTTAGCAAGATCGGCCAATGTTATATTTTCTTCTCTTAAATATGTCTTCTTCTTCTTCAAAATTCTCCTGCTCCATTGGAGCTTCAGGGTCCTCATGTGAGGTCTCATAAGGTTTAGGGACTTCTTGTAGAGGCATACCAATCACAGGCTCGACTGGTCTTGATTTCTTTGGAGGTCTCTCACATTTTCCTTTAGCTGTAGGATGAATAGTATTAGCCTTCCTCTTCTTAGAACTTGGAACTTTTATTTCTGCAGGTTGTGTTTTAGCCTTCCCTTTTCTCATTTCTACCTCTCTTTGTTGTGCCCTAGTTTTTATGAGGGTTTCAAGTGGAACTTCATCATCAAAATATGAGGAAGAGATTTCTTTTTCTGAGTGCTCTATTCGAGAAGAACTAATTTCTATAGCTTCTTCTGCTATAGGAGGATTCACACTAGAGCCAACACCGGAAGTTGAAGCACTAGGAATGGCTTCAACCATGCTCATTCTACTGCTAGACTGATGAGATTGAGGTATAGTCATAGGTGACAAGTGCTCAACATTGACAAACTCTTCCCAAAGATAATTTTGATCAACATTGATTAACTCTTCCTAGGTCATTCCAGATACATCATGCAGAGACTTTTCAACTAGCAGTTTAATCAAGCAATGGTGGGAGACAAAATTATCCCTACCTTTTTGGGTCTCACCCACCATGATTGAGAGAAGATTATACAACATGTTGGGCACATTCATCCTTCTCCCATGCCTCATGTGATTCAAAATCTTGAAGTGGACATAATGCAAATTTTATTAGCAACCCTCACAAGTGATGTATTTGATAACATACACAACTATCTGCTTCCACGGCTTGGGTAGATACATTCTCTTTGTACCTTGTTTATCTATGCTCAATGGGGGGTCATTTGGCTTTGTAAATTCAACCCTGGCATCTTTGGAGGTAGGGTAATTTTCACCATTAGCAGGTAACCCTGTAACCTCTCCAATTCTTTCCTTTGTTGCCACAACTTCTAACCCTTTTACTGTGGCCTTTCCTTCTGAAAATGTTTGGGAAAATTCAAGGGCAATGCCTTCATCAAAACCATCTAACTTCAAAAAGTAATTTATCCATCCATAGTTTTGAAATTCGGCTAGGCATTGTGCATCCCATAGTAAAATATCATGAACACCATGGGTTCATTTCAAATTAACCAACCTCCCATTGTTTGCAATCAAACAAATTCTCAGGAACTTCTTTTCCTGCAATTCCCGTTTGAAAATCAAACGCACTTCCTTGCAGTGTTTGCTAAATTCCAGGTTCAACCTGCTAAATTCTAGGACCAACCTTCTAAATTTCTAGTGCCAAGGTCGATTGAATTTCCTTTCTTTTGTTCTTCCTTTTTTCTTGCAACTCAAGATTACGACAGGGAAATAATGGCAAGAAAAGGAGTGATAAACGGAAATTATGATAGGAAGAAATTGCGGCTGGAGTTTTTGTCACTTCACACATGCAAGCTGTCCTTTCACTGAGATTTCAAATCAGATCATTTTTAAATTTTTGACGTAGCCTAATATGGTTTGACACATGGATAATAAATTCACAAAATATTTGACTTTTCATTCCCCTCCCCACAACCTAAATTTGGACGTGTCCACACATGCGAGATGGGAGTTTTGATGCGATAGGGAATGATGAAATTTTATGCGAACATCTATACTAACGTATAGTGATTAAATGAACGCACTTAAAAGATGATTAAAGATAGAAATTAATGTGCACATACTTGAATGTGTGGAAGATTTGCTGCAAAGATCACAGATAAAGTAACTCTCGCTGTGTTGGAAAATAAATTGGGAAATAAATGAAGTGAAATGAGGTGAGGTGGAATGAAGTGATGGAAGAGAGAGAAAGGTGGTGATGGATGGGAGGATGGGCAGATGAAAAAGAAATGGACTTCCACGTAAGTGAAAGTATTTATTATGAAAATTTTGTTCTTCAATTAGGCTGAACGAGGGACACTAGGTCCATTGCCTTCAGCTGTAGAAAGCTCTGAGTCTAGGGTGAATTGCTGCAGTAACTCTTCTTTAGAAGTTGGCTTATGGTATAATCTGAGGCGATGACCATTGACAAGTAATTTGAACATGGTGGTGATCTAAACAAATCCATTAGGAAAGACCTCAATAACTTTGTATGGTCCTAGCCACCTTGTCTGCAATTTTCTTGCATTGTCCTGGTATCGTGAATCATATAGAAAAGCCCAATCTCCTGGTTTGAACTTCTTGTCCTTGATAAATTTGTCATGCCACTTGATCCTATGATTCAGCACTACTTCGGTATGCTGCAAGGCTGATCTTCTTTTTTCATCCAAAGCATTTAGATACTTGATTCTTTCTCTCTATACTTCAGAAATATCCATCCCTAAATCCACTACTATTCATAAAGTTTTATGTTCAAATTCAATTTGTATCATAGCTATCTTTCCATACAACAACTCAAATGGGGTGAAGCCTGTAGTTGTTTTCTAGGTTGTCCTATCGGCCCAAACAACTTCTAGTAATCTGTTTGCCCAATATTTTCTATGGATAGCTACTGTCTTAGTCAGAATGGCTTCAATTTCTTTGTTGGTCACCTCAACTTGGCCATTAGCCTGGGGGTGATAAGGAGTAGACTTCCTATGCCTTATGTTATATTCATTAACTAGTGCTGCAACAAGAGTTGATGTAAATTGAGCTCCTTGATTATTCAATATTTCTCTTGGGACTCCATATCTTGTGAAAATCTCCTCATAAAGAAACTCTGTAACCTTGTTATCTCTTGCATATTTCATGGCCTTAACTTCTACCCATTTTGTTACATAATTAGTGCATACCAATATATAAGACTTACCATTTGATGGAGGGTCAATTGGTCCCACAAAATCCAATCCCCACTTGTTAAAGGGAGTGATTACTACCTGAGGGAAAAGTGGCATGTCATTAGATTTGGTTGGTTTTCCCATTCTTTGACATCTGTCACATTTTCTGGTATACCTTCCTGCATCCTTGTGGAGTGTTGGCCAGTAATACCCTGTGTTCAAGACCTTTATTATTGTCCTTTTGGCTGCAAAGTGTCCTCCACATGGTTCATTGTGACATGCATGCAAAATGTCATATGTATCACCTTCTCTCACACATCTTCTCATGACATGGTTAGGTCCAGTATAAAAAACACATCCAACAATCCAAGAGAAAGGAAAAGATTTTTCAATGAGTGCCCTTTTCTCTTTTGGGGAGAAGTGAGAAGGAATTCTACTTGTGACCAAGTAATTGGCTATGTCAGCATACTAGGGTATTTGTACACTACGAGAGAATAGATGCTTATCAAGAAAAGAGTCATCTTTGGGCTGATTGTCTTCTGATGTAGTTAGCCTTGAAAGAAAATTTGCAACAACATTGGCCTTCCCTGGCTTATCCACAATGGTTATGTCAAACTCCTGCATCAACAATAACCATCTTTCCAATCTACCCGTGATCAAAGGTTTATTCATGAGATACTTAATGGCTACATGATTAGCGTGCACAAAGATTTGGTAGCCCGTTATGTAATGTCTGAATTTGTTCAGTGCATATATTACTACCAACATCTCTTTCTATATCATTGTATAATTGAATACAACTCCTTGTAAATTTTTTCTGAAAAAGTAAATAGCATTTTCAACATCTCCTTCTTTCTATCCTAAGACCACTCCTATGGAATAATTTGATGCATTAGTGTGGATGTGGAAAGGAAACTCTGAATTGGGTCCCTTGAGTACACGAGCATGAGTCAAAGCTTCCTTCAAGTCAGAAAATGCCTTTTCACAAGCTTCAGTCCATTGAAATTCAACATCTTTAGTGAGAAGGGTATACAATGGTACTGCTACCTTGCTGAAATCCTTGATGAATCACCTATAATATCCTACATGACCCAAGAAACTCGTAATATCCTTCTATTTTGCAGGTGGAGGAATATTTGTGGTTACTTCAATTTTTGCAGGATCTACTTGAATTCCCTTGTGGGAGATGTAGTGGCCAAGAACTACACCTCCTTGCATCATCATGAATCACTTTTCACTATTTAAGGACAAGTTTTGATCTTCACATCTCTATAGGACTCTCCTGAGATTTTCCACTGCTTGATTAAAATCAACACCATAAGTGGTGAAGTCATCCATATAAATCTCCATGCAATCATGAGAAATGTCTGAGAATATGCTAAAGACTGTCCTCTAGAAAGTTGCAGGTGCATTGCACAATCCAAATGGGAGTACCAAATAGGCATAGGTCCCCCATGGACATGTAAATGTGGTCTTCTCCTGGTCTTCTGGTGCAATTTGGATCTAGTTGTAGCCATTGAATCCATCTAGAATAGAGAAGTATTGCTTTCCTACAGGTGTGTCCAAAAACTTATCAATAAAGGGTAAAGGAAAGTGATCCTTCTTTGTGGCAGCATTAAGTTACCTATAATCAACAAAAACTCACCATTTCCCTCCTTTCTTGGGCACAATCACCAATGGAGACACCCACTGACTATCTGAAATGGGGGAGATAAACCCCACATCTAGCAATTTCTGTAGTTCTCCTTTCACAATCTCTCTTAGTACAGGGTTAATTCTTTTTTGTGGATGTCTTACTGGAGTGCAATCATCTTTGATATAAATTCTATGTGTACAAAGTTTAGGATTCAGTACCTTCATATCATGATAATCCCATGCAAATACATGTTGATGGGTCCTTAATAGACTTGCTAATAAGAATTGCTACTCTTCATTCAATTTACTATTAACATTCAAATATTTTCCCTCTGATACCTAGACTTGTGTAGTTAAATCTATCATGGCTACTGTTGGAACTGTAAAAATCTGATGATTTTACATGTTTTTCAGTCCCCTGAGTTTCCAAAATAATTTTCATCATATGCACAAGGGATTTCCATCATGACATTTTGCTTGCATTTTGGCCTATATTTATCCCATAAATCCATCAGGTCATGCATTTTCCATATTGCAATTCCTATCGGCATAGGTTCATGGCTGTCTCCCCGACCCGTGTTGCTTTTGTGTTCACATATGTTTGCTGCAGGTGATCGGCAGGACTTGTTCATTGTTACAGCAATCGACATTCACCTACTGGTGGCTATCGGCAAGACATTCACGTTGTTTCGGTGACAGAAAAGGTTCCTATTGGCATAAGTTATACAGTCAGAATGAGGTCTTATCGAGTGCCTTATGTCTCATTGACTGGTATATGGAGATGCATTGGTGAGAGTTTTCCTTCATTGAAGTGTCTTGGCGAACTCACCTAGTCTTGCCGACCAGTGGCAGATGCATATACATATTGGCAGGAGATTTTCTTTGGGGTAACGTCTTAGCTAGTGACCTGCAGTCTCGCTGATATTACACATGAGGCTCGTCGATGAGAGACTTTTTCTTCGGAGTAAGTCATAGCGACTTCACATTGTCTCACCGATCGATGGCGGAAGGATGCACGTATCGGTAAGAGTTAAAGCTTTCGGCATGTGGTCTTGGCGAGTTTGAATTGTTACACTGACCGACAAACACATTAAGGATTCATTTCGGCCAGACTAAAGGAATGCGATATGAGATCTCAGTGATTTTGAGGTGTCTTGCCGACCAGTGATAAAGCAAAGAATATCGGTATGAGTTAAGGTTCTTGATAAAAGGTCTCAACGAGTGACCTTCAGTCTTGCTGATGGAAAACAATGAAGGATCTTGTCAGCATAAAAAATGATTTTTCTTAGTGACACTCAAGGATGGTTGAGGTTTTCGGTAACACATGGGTTGCTCTGTGAGATGTTTCTCTGATACCGGAAGGCTATAGTGATAGTGAATGAAACAAAAGGGTATCTTGGTGGGAAACTTGCTGGTGTCTCAGCAAATGAATAACACATTAAAGGATATGGGGGCTCTCGGAAAAACAAAGGCTTGTCTACATGATGTCTCCCCGATATCCTAAGGTCACAGTGACATGCGAATGGTAAAGGAACTCTCGGGGAAACATAGGGTGATCTACGAGATATCTCCCCGACTCAAGCAGGTCACGGCGAAAGCGGGTAACACCAAGCAGAGCGATTAACGATTGAATTACCTTTGGCATAGCTATATGATATGTCTTGCCGACTGTTTCACTTATGATAACCAAAAATTCAAATAACTGAGGCTAACATGTAAATTGCTAAATTACCGTTGCAAGCTGACATGAAAGGAACCTGAATTCTGTGGAAGGCTGACATGGAATTTCAATATGATTTATTTTCTTGATGCTGGTGTATAAATAGGAATTTTGTAATTGTAAAATGACCACCAGTTATTAGATATTCGACACACAACAAGTAGATATAATGGAATAAAATTATCAGATCATAGACTATTGTTGCATGATTTCAAAATGGAGGTATTTATGAAAATCAATTGATGTTGCTGCATTTCTCTGGTGTGAATTGTTTGTTGAATCTAATGAAAGTATTGCTAAGTTGTCTCCAAGATTGAAGCTTTCTGGTTGTTTGAATTGATATGACAAGTTTATATATAATTCATCAGTGCACATTTATTTTATCTGTGTGATTGATTGATGGGTTATTTCAAGCAAAGATTAAATCCTTTTAATTGATCACAGTAATCAGAGAGATTCATTTGGATTGTTAAAGTAGAGCTTAGTAGTTACAAAATTGCATGTTTATACAAGTTGTAAACATAATATATGCCAGATAATTTAAATTTTCTCCAGAGAGGTGTTGTTCATCTTGATCTCATTTTGACTCCGCATACCCAATAAGGCACTGGTCTCTGCACTTCATCATTTTGAATTCATTCAGTTTCTTTATATCTGTTAATTAAGCATTTTAGGATTTAGATCAGAAGATTGCTATTGCTATCAAGTTTGATTTCATTTGCTCACTCCCATTTTCCATTGTGAACAAATCATTGCAAGAGGAATAATCATAAGTTATGTCTGCCCAATTCAAAAAGGTACACCTGCCTAGGTTTGGCAGCACCTGAAGAGTAGAAGGTTGAGTTCCCTTAACCTTGTCTGTTACCCTAAAGAATATCAAGAGATTGGTAGCCTCTTGAGGCATTCAACCTACATTTTTGAGACCTAACAAATTGGCGACTCTGTTAGGGATACATTCAGAATCAAAGCCTTAATCATAGAGTCAGGAACTTTATACAGACTCCGCTGGGAATAAGAAGCATCAAGTTTTTTCTCATTTTTGAAAAAAGTGAGTGGCAACTTTGACAAATTTTTTGTAGCTGTTCAAACATGAATGGAATAAGATCTCAATACATGGGAGGTCATACTAGAGCTCCTGCTGGCAGCAGTAAGTGGACACACAAAGATAACAAGGTTGATAAGGGAAAAGGGATAAGTGAGGATATGTGCCTAACAGATAAAGACAAGGTACCAAAAGTACATTGTGAAACATATGATCACTATGATACATGGAGAAACAATTCAAGTACAGAGCCTTGTACTCCAGAAGATAAAAAAAATCTTTTCTTTTTTCTCGATCCTCAGAAACAGGCTGAGTTCAGAGTTGAACTAGAGGCTGAACATATCAGAATTCAGCATGAATATGATCAGAAGATGGAAGGTAACCAAAATGACTCTATTGATCATGAGCTTCCTGAGGAGGTAAAAGCACAAGTTGAATCACAGAGGAAGGAGATAGAGAAACTAAGGGTTGCATTGCTGAAAGCCCAAATTACTTCTCAGACAGCTGATTTCCCCCCAAAGTATGTACCACCTCAGAAGCAAGGTAATCATAGTGCAGGCCCTTCTGATCCACTTGTGTCTCCTCACCATCAGACATGAAATCATTATAGATAGCCAAATGATCCCCCTCATATTCCCACACAAGATACTAATATACATCCACCTCCTGGTCAACATCATGTGCCAAAACATAATGCACAATACAATAATCCTATGAACCAATATCAGTACCCACCTATTCCTCTCCCCCACCAGTATGCAGCAATGATTAGACAATTTGATTTAGCAGGGTTTCAGTTATATCCTTACCCTATGGATGGCAGTTGGAGAGGTCTAGTACCTAAGTTTACAGGGATTAATGCAATTACTGCTAAAGAACATTTAAATAATTTCAATGTGTTCATCCAAGACATAGGTGTGCCATATGAAGATTTACATATGAGGCTATTTATGATGTCACTTCTTGAAGATGCTAGGGATTGGTTTAACAGCTTGCTAGTACTCTCAATTAATTCTCTCCAAATATTCCAGGACAGATTCCTAGAGCAATATGGGAATCTAAATGCACCAGATGCAGCTCTTCATGAATTGATGCGAATTCAGAAAAATTAGAATGAGTCAATTTATGATTTCAACCGAAGATTCAACAAGTTGCAGACTAAGGTACCTCCTGGGTCAAGGTTGCCAGATTCTGTAGCATTGAGTGTTTATTTAAATGCATTTGATCCTAAAACAAGGTATGAACTAAGAAGAGGGTCTCCAAGAGATCTGGCTGAAGCTCAGAGGATAGCACTGACAATTGAAATTGACAGGAAGGTTGCTGGTATAATCAATAAAAGAGATAACTCTAGGGCTCCTCAGCAAAGCAATAATTATCAGTACCGATAGGAGAATACATACAAAAATGAGAGGCCGAGGTTGCATGATATGCCTTATAATACAGACTGGAAGGATGGAAAACCTTTAACAGCTAGGCCAGGAAACAAAGAGACTCCTGATCCATTGAGCAAGAAGGGAACTTACATGGTGAGTAATAATTAATTTTGTGAAGATTGTGATAAACCACATTCTCTAGACTATTGTGTTGTAGCTCAAAGGATGCAAGAAGAGGGAATGTTGATAGAAAATAATGGAGAAGATCACAAGGTTTATTTGACTTCAAACACTTTTTACCATGCCAAGGAAGGATACTCATCTTTAGAGGATGAGGGTTATGAGTATGATGTTTCAAATTAGAAGTATAATGTCCATATGGCTGAACAATAGATCCTTTCTGATTCTGAAGAAGATTATACAAAGCCACATTCAGTTGAGGCACCTACTCAATGTAGTGTTAGAAGACTCACCAAAGAAGAAATAGAAAGACTAACAATTGCTATAGTTGAGGAGGCAAAGAGTAAATACTAGTTGAGAAATAGAATAGTAAATGAGAAGCAAGGTGTCCCTAGAGGAATCTTTATAAAATATCAGAAGGTGACTCAAGGAATTGTGAAGAAATTAGAAAATAAACAGCATGATAAAAGTGAACAGAAGTCTGTCCAAAAAGAGGAAGCGAAGGAATTACACAAAGAGATACAGAAGCTTAATCAGCCTAATAAAAAGGAAAAAGAAGAAAAAAAAGGAGAAACGCCAGAACTGAAGAAGGATGTTAAGGTGGAGGGATCTTCTTTTGACTTCACTCAGGCATTATCCCAGGTAAAGATGTCTGTCCCACTACTTGAAATGATGAAAATAAAAGAATATAGGGACACTGTTGTTCAATTGATAACGAATGGAAATGAAAAATATGTGAATTATGAAAGTAGAGTAGCTGTTAAAGCAGTCAATAAGCAAGAGAGAATAAATATCCCAGAAGTCTACTTGAGTGATGCATTAACAACTCCTCAAGTGGATCATTTTTTCACTACATTGCTTATAAACAACAAACTGCTGAGAAATTGCATCATAGACTCTGGTGCTGCTATACATATCATGCCAGTAGGAGTTATGAAATAGCTTGGCATGTGGGTTGATACATGCGAAGGGAAATGCTATGCAATGGATAACAGACCTATACCTATGGTTGGCATTATGAGAGGTGTTGAAGTCAAATTGGCTACTTATCCACAGGTGGCATATAATATAGATATAATAGTGATTGATACTCCTCCTCAGTTTGGGATGCTTCTGTCAAGATAATGGACAACAACAATTGGAGGAAATGTTCAATTTGATCTGTTTTATGCTACAATTCTAGTGAATGGTCAGGAAGTCAAATTGTATAAAGAGCCCAGAATGAACTAGCTTGTTGACTATGTACCAGAAGATTAGATCAACTATTTCTATGATGTTGATCTTGGAAGTTTTAAGATTGAATTAGCCCAACCAGAATTAACCAATAGTGATCCAATTGAAAAGCATGTGGCACAAAGCTACAATGAAGTATGGAAGATGTATTTTGATGGAGCATGCTACCAAGAAGGTAATGGCGTTGGGATTTTTTTGTTTTCCTCTGAAGGTATTACATTTAAATATTCATTCCTTTTGGCATTTGAATGTACAAACAATGTGGCAGAGTATGAAGCTTTATTAATAGGCTTGAATATAGCTGTGAAACACAAGATCAAGTTGCTGACTATTTTTGGTGATTCTGAGTTGGTTGTTTCACAAATTAAGTCAAAGTATGCAACAAAACACAAAAGATTGAAGCAATATAGGAATTCTGCATGGGACAATTGAATTATTTTATGCCTCCTCAATTGAGTGGATTGATAGATCAAAGAACATAATGGCTAATTTTTTAGCAAATGTGGTGTTGAAAAGAGATGATATCACATTGGCTGGGGTTTCACAGATTGAATTTAAGACAAGGCCTACTGTTCTTGATAACATTTATAGTTGGAAAGTCTTCAATGATGATACTGACCTTTTGAAATTCCTCAATTGTATAGATCAATATGAAGCCCAGGAAATTGACTTCAAGGATTTTGTTGAGGAAGTGGATGGGAAGCAAACAGTTTTTGGCAAGGAGATCTTATAGCTCAAAATAAATAAGCTTCCTAAGGGCTTAGTGGCATTAGAGAGACTGTATGATGGAAATGATTAGTCCCTCATAAAGCAAACACCAGTTAGAAGAGAAGATGTTGAAGAGATTAACTTGGGGACTGAGATAGCACCAAGAAAGGTATACATAGGAAAGAAGATAAGCCCTACAATTAGAAGAATGCTGATAGAGTTGCTAAGAAAGTATAAGCATGTATTTGCTTGGTATTATGAAGATCTAAAAGCATACAGGGAAGATTTGTTTCAGCATGAAATACCATTGAAGCTAGATGCTAAGCCATTTAGACAAAAGCAAAGACCCATAAATACAACACTGGAGCCTAAGATGCAAGAGGAGTTGACAAAGCTTAGAGATGGGGGAATTATCAAACCAATCAGACACTCAACATGGGTCTCAAACTTGGTCCCTGTGAGGAAGAAAAATGGAGACATTAGATTATGTGTGGACTTTAGAAATTTGAATATGGCATCCCTCAAGGACAATTATCCTCTACCTAATATGGAGGCTATATTGCATAAGGTGACATGGTGTGAGCTGTTGTCAATGATGGATGGGTTTTCAGGGTACAACTAGGTTAAATTCAAAGAATTTGAGCAATATAAGACAACATTTACAACTCCTTGGGGAATGTATGTATACATAAGAATGCCATTTGGTCTCACTAATGTAGGAGCGACCTTCCAAAGAGCTATGGATGTGGCATTTACAGATTTGATCAATGCTATCATGGTGGTGTACTAGGATGACCTGACTGCTTATTCAAAGAAGGCTAATGATCATGTGCAACATCTGGAAAAGGTATTTATAAAAGCTTTAGAATATGGTATCAACTTAAATCCTAAGAAGTGTCATTTTGTAGTCACAGAAGGTAAGCTCTTGGGACATATTGTTTCAAAGGAGGGAGTTAGAATAGATCCTGAGAGGGTTGAGGCCATTGATAAAATTCTTGTCCCTAAAACTGTTAAGGCTATATAGTCATTCTTTGGATAGATTAATTTCGTTAGGAGGTTTGTTTCTAACTTTCCTGAGATCATTAAGCCCATCTCAAAATTGTTGAAGAAAGGACAAAAAATGGAATGGACTGCAGAGGCCTTGGAAGCTTTTATATCTATCAAAAGGGCCATCAAGGAAGCTCCTGTCCTTAAATCTCTAGACTTTACAAAATCTTTTTAGATATTTTCATTTGCTTCAATGCATACTATTGCTGTTGTTATGTTACAAAAGAATGAGGAGGGTCATGAACAGCCTGTGTCTTTCTTCAGTAAGTCACTACAAGGGTCTGAATTGAAGTATGACATAATGGAAAAATATGCGTTTGCATTGGTGAAGGCTACAAAAGCATTCAGGCCATATCTTGTTGGAGCAAGGGTGATTGCTTATGTTCCTCATGCAGCTGTCAAAGATATTTTGACACAATATGAAGTTATAGGAAAAATATGCAAATGGATTAACAAGATCCAAGAATTTGACATGGAGATACAGATCACCAAATTAGTAAGAGGTCAAGGCTTGGCTAGGCTAATGGCAGAATCAAATATTGAATCAAATTAGGTTTGTAATGTAGATGAAGGGATTACAGTTGCAAGCATTGATTATACTCCTTGGCATACTAATATCATGCACTACCTTAAGTACACAAACTATCCAGAAGGATTGAATGACAGTCATAGGAGAACTTTGAAGTTGCAGGCATCTAAATATGTTTTCATGGATGGAGACCTATTTTGGAAAAATAGGGATGGTATACTATTGTTATGTCTTGATGAGTCTCAGACCAAGCATGTTCTAAGTGAAATGCATGAAGGAGTTTGTGGAGGACATTATTTAGCAAAAACAACTGCACACAAAATTCTTAGGGTAGGTTACTACTGACCTAAGTTTTTCAATGATTCTTTCACAGATGTAAGAAAGTGTGAAGCCTGCCAGAAGTTCTCTAGAAAATTGAAGTATTAAGGAGCCTTGCCACTTCGACCCTTGCAGGATGATACCCCTTTTCATCAATGGGGAATTGATTTCATTGGAGAGATACATGAAAAATCAAGTGTAGGATACAAGTGGATACTGGTTGCCACTGATTATTTTACTAAATGGGTAGAAGCAGTCCCAACTAAATAGGCTACAAGCAAAGTGGTGACAAATTTCTTAATGGATAACTTATCACCAGATTTGGTGCACCACTAAGGATAATCACAGACAATGGAATGTGCTTCAGATCAGATGAGTTCAAAAGCTTTTGTGCCACATATGGCATTACCATTTCTTATGCAGCTCCTTACCATCCACAAGCTAATGGTCAAGCAAAATCTAGCAATAAGAGTCTTTTGAAGATTATAAGGAGGATATTAGGACAAAACAAGAAAGCTTGGGATTTAAAATTAAAACTAGCCGTGTAGTCTGATAGGATTACTGTAAAGAAGGCAATTGGAAAGTCCCCATTTGAGTTAGTGTATGGAGCACAGGCCAGGATGCCTTTGCAAAATTTGTTACTAGTCTAAAGGTTTGTCCTTCAGGAAGATTTGGATGTTCCTAAACCTATGGAAGAAAAAATGGAGCAACTAGCTGAGCTTGATGAAATAAGAAGAGTTTCCCAAAACCAAAACATGAAATTACAAACACAAATGAAGTATCTATTTGATAAGAAGGCAAAGGATAGAAAATTTGAAGAGAATGATTTGGTGTTGATGTGGAATGCAAGGTGTCAAGAGAAGGGAAAGCATGGTAAATTTGAAGCTTTGTGGTTCGGACCTTTTGTTGTTGTTGGAAAGAAGGGTGAAGATTCATACTATCTACAGAATATGGCTGGTGAAGATCAAGAATTGCCTGTTCATGGGGAATTCTTGAAGTAGTTTTTCTCTTGAAGCAACACAGAGGATTGAGGGTTGCCAGTGCATGGAAAACTCTTACTTATCCTATTTAAAAATATTTTCCATGCATAGTAGTGTAGGATTTTGGTCCATCCTCATTTTGCATTCACTTCCATTCTGCTCATTGGTTCATCATTTTGTGTCTGGTCTACTCACCCAAAGTTTTTGGATCCTTGCAATGATCTCACTATCATTCATCCCCAAACGGAGCCACTGTTAGAACTATAAAAATCTGATGATTTTACATGTTTTTCATTCCCTTGAGTTTCCAAAATAATTTTCATCATATGCACAAGGGCTTTCCATCATGACATTTTGCTTGCATTTTGGCCTATATTTATCCCATAAATCCATCGGGTCATGCATTTTCCATATTGCAGTTCCTATCAGCATAGGTTCATGGCTGTCTCCCCAACCCGTGTTGCTTTTGTGTTAACATATGTTTGCTACAGGTGATCGGCAAGACTTGTTCATTGTTACATCAATCGACATTCACCTACTGGCGGCTATTGACAAGACATTCACATTGTTTCAGCGACATAAAAGGTTCCTATCAACATAAGTTATACTGTCAGAATGAGGTCTTACTAAGTGCCTTATGTCTCGTCGACCAGTATATGGAGATGCATCAGTGAGAGTTTTCCTTTGTTGAAGCGTCTTGGTGAACTCACCTAGTCTTGCTGACCGGTGGCAGATGCATATACATATCGGCAGGAGATTTTCTTCGGGGTAACGTCTTGGCAAGCCGATATTACACATGAGGCTCGTCGGTGAGAGAATTTTTCTTTGGAGTAAGTCATAGCGACTTCACATTGTCTCATCGATCAATGGCGGAAGGATGCACGTATCGGTAAGAGTTAAAGCTTTCGGCATATGGTCTTGGCGAGTTTGAATTGTTACACCGACCGAAAAACACATTATGGATTCATTTCGGCTAGACTAAAGGAATGCGCTATGAGGTCTCAGCAATTTCGAGGTGTCTTGCTGACCGGTGATAAAGCAAAGCATATTGGTATGAGTTAAGGTTCTCGATAAGAGGTCTCGGTGAGTGACCTTCGGTCTCACCGATGGAAAACAATGAAGGACCTTGTTGGCATAAAAAATGATTTGTCTCAGCAACACTCAAGGATGGTTTAGGTTTTCGGTAACACATGTGTTGCTCTATGAGATGTTTCTCTGATACTGGAAGGCTATAGCGATAGTGAATGAAACAAAAGGGTATCTCGGTGAGAAACTTGCTGGTGTCTCAGCAAATGAATAACACATTAAAGGATACGAGGGCTCTCAGAAAAACAAAGGCTTGTCTACATGACGTCTCCCTGATATCATAAGGTCACAGCGACATGCGAATGGTAAAGGAACTCTCGGGGAAACATAGGGTGATCTATGGGATATCTCCCTGACTCAGGCAGGTCACGATGAAAGTGGGTAACACCAAGTGGAGCGATTAATGATTGAATTGCCTTTGGCATAGCTATACGATATGTCTTTCTGACTGTTTCACTGATGAAAAACAAAAATTCAAATAACTGAGGCCAACATGTAAATTGCTAAATTACCATTGCAGGCCAACATGAAATGAACCCAAATTTTATGGAAGGCTGACATGGAATTTCAATATGATTTATTTTCTTGATGCTAGTGTATAAATAGGAATTTTGTAATTGTAAAATGACCACCAGTTATTAGATATTCGACACACAACAAGTAGATACAGTGGAATAAAATTATCAAATTAGAGACTATTGTTGCATGATTTCAGAATGGAGGTATTTATGAAAATCAATTGATGTTGCTGCATTTCTCTGGTGTCAATTGCTTGTTGAATCTAATGAAGGTATTGCTAAGCTGTCTCTAAGATTGAAGCTTTCTGGTTGTTTGAATTGATATGACAAGTTTATGTATAATTCATCAGTGCACATTTGTTGTATCTGTGTGATTGATTGATGGGTTATTTCAAGCAAAGATTAAATCCTTTTAATTGATCACAATAATCAGAGAGATTCATTTGGATTGTTAAAGTAGAGCTTAGTAGTTACAAAATTGCATGTTGATACAAGTTGTAAACAAAATATATGCTAAATAATTTAAGTTTTCTCTAGAGAGGTGTTGTTCATCTTGATCTCATTTTGACTCCGCATACCCAATATGCACTAGTCTCTGTACTTCATCATTTTGAACTCATTCAATTTCTTTATATCTGTTAATTAAGCATTTTAGGATTTAGATCAGAAGATTGCTATTGCTATCAAGTTTGATTTCATTTGCTCACTCCCATCTGCCATTGTGAACAAATCATTGCAAGAGGAATAATCATATGTTAAGTTTTCCTAATTTAGAAAGGTACACCCGCCTAGGTTTGGAAGCACCTGAAGAGTAGAAGGTTGAGTTCTCTTGACCTTGTCTATTACCCTAAAGTGTATCAAGAGATTGGCATCCTCTTGAGGCATTCAGCCTA
This sequence comes from Sequoia sempervirens, assembly GCA_007258455.2. Lineage (NCBI taxonomy): Eukaryota > Viridiplantae > Streptophyta > Pinopsida > Cupressales > Cupressaceae > Sequoia > Sequoia sempervirens. The sequence continues at coordinate 125,638,042 of VDFB02000002.1, read as the reverse complement.
CGTTTTTGAGAGCTAACAGTTGCTTCATTAATATAGGGTACCTTTAGTTCATACAAAAGAAATGTATAGAACATATCTATTGCTATAGGAAGTCTATCTGCAAGGATAGTGGCTATAGGAAGATCGTCTACAAGAAGAATGTCAGAAAGAAGAATGTCTGTAGGAACAGTGGCTGCAAGAAGAGCAGACAAAAGTGTCCTAATCGAAGTAGAAGATGATGCTTCCTCCACTTCATAATGGTTCTAAATTACATTATCCAACACTTTATCATCATCTTGGAGTTGCATGAAAGAGCTTCTATCTAGCATCATAAGTTGTGCCACATAATTAACTTCCTCGTCCTCCTCACCAACATGGGGCCAAATGGGATTATCTTCATCATGAGATGGTTGAGCAGGTGGAGAAAGAACAAAAATTTTAGTACTCCTTTCATCTAAAATGGTCATATCACTTGACCGACATCCAATGTATGCATCTGTAGTTGCCAACCAAGGCCTTCCAAGAATGATGGGATACTCACCTAGTGTAGCCTTAGGAGATAGAATCATAAAATCTGCTAGGTATTCCCAGGAGTCTAGAACTACCATAAGATCCTCCACTACACCACCAAGCTTAATAGTAGAGCTATCAACAAGCTGTAGGATAGTAGGAGTAGATCTCATGCTTGCAATATTTAGTTACTGTAGGATGTACTTGGTCATTACATTTATTGCTACCCCTAAATCAATCAAAGCATTCTTCACTTTGATACCGTTTATGACAACTGCTACCGCATGACTGCCTAGGTCATTATACTTGGGAACAGTGAATTTTCCTAACATGATATCAACTAGCTAGCCCACCACATGAACTATATTGGGGTCTCTCTTCTTCCTTCCTAGCTTCTTAAGACAAGCTTCCTTGATAGCTTTGCCATAGATTGGAATATCCTTTATGGCCTGAAATAGGGGTATCTGAACACATATATGCTTTAGCTGATCCAGGATGTCAAAAGTGGTATCCTCCTTTTCTTCTTTCTTCTTTGCAACTTCCAACCTCTAAGGGAATGATGGTTCTTACTCGGTATGCTTGGCTTGAATTGGTTTAGGATTTTTAGGTGCAATTGGTTGAATGGGATCATTCAGAGGCTCCTCCTCCTCTTCCAAATGAATCTCAGTGATAATGGGCTTGGAAGGGCCTGGTAGAGTGGTTCCTGAATGCAAATGGATATCACTTACACTCACAACATATGCAGAGAATTGATTTGAATCAGCAAAGTATACAGGTTGCTACTGTGGTTTGTTATTTCAGTTGGGTGTGGGTTGAGATGGTAGCTGAGTGGGTTTAGGTGCATTTGAGCTTGGATTATCAAGTGGAGGAATTAGAGTAAGTTGCTAGGGCTAAGAAGGTGGATGCATGTAACTAGTTGTTTGAGTAGGCCATTGTTGTCCTCCTCTCCATTGATTTTTTTGCTACCAATTTCCTGGAGGTGGTTTCTAGTGCCCTTGAAATTGCTGCCAATTCCCCTGAGGTTGCTACAACTAAGGTGGAGAACTCTGATGACTGGGCCAAGCATTTGGAGGGTTACTCCAAGGTTGTGATGGATATCCTCCATAGCTAGGTGAATATAGGGGTTGCCATTAGTTTTCAGATGAATAGGAATTAAAATATAGTCCAACATAGGATAGTGGATCCAATGGCATACCTTGTCTTGGAGCCCAAGGATTCCTTTGTGCAACATAGTAGAATTGGTCTTCTTCAATCTAGATTGGCTTGAACTCAGGTGTAACTTGCTTGATTTCTAGGTTAGCTACCATCTTACATCTGCAGTCCTTTTTCTTTTGTCTGCAGTGGGGGAAATACTCTGTCAACATTGCCTCTGCCTCTTCTTGCTTCTTCTTGGCTTGAAGTGTATCTAGCTGAGTAGCTAGATTATTTATAATATCTTGCTTGAAATCTGCTAGCAAATGAGTGATATCCATTCTCGAGACTCCACTGGTAGTTGACTTACCCATGGAAGATTGATAAGCTTTCCCTTTCTTTGAAGCTACTCTAGAGTAGTTTTGGCATATTTTCTTGATATCATTCCAAGGAAATTGGCTGATATCTCCTCCTCCCATAAGATCCAAGGAATTAGTGCAACTATCATTGATTCCTCTCATGAAAAACAACTTTTATGAGTCTTCATTAAGTGTATAGTGTAGAGGATTTTGTAGGAAAAAAAAACCTTGAAATGTAGTCTTCCAGGCTCTCATCTTCCTTTTGATGCATCCTAAAAATGTCACCTCCTCTCATGTCACTACCCTTGTAGTATTCCTTGTATTTCTCAAGGAATTTTGTCTTCATGTCTTCCCAAGTTTCCACAGTATCTCTGCCTAGTCTCATGAACGATCTTAATGTAGCCTCTTTCAAAGTGGTGGGAAATAACTTAAGCTGATGGGAATCAGTAGTATAATCATAACTCCTACAGATTATGTCAAACTCAAATAAGAAGGTATTAGGATATTCTGTGACAAATCCATAAAAATTTGGGAGTGTTGAAGCAGGCATATTCTTAATGTTTGCAACTTCATTCTAATGGGAAATGGGAAAAGGAAAAGCTAGTTGGTTAGGTCTATTCCCATTTGTATCACCCATGCCTACTTGATGTGGTTCCAAAGCAAGGGGGTTCTCAAGCTGATTTTGATCTTCAAAGGAGACTTCAAAATTAGTCAGCTTAGGATATGCATCAAGAAAGGGGTGTGGATCTTCTTCTTCTGGTAGATTGTGATAGTCAACTAGCTAGAATGGATTAGGATTGTTAGGAATAAATCTCCCATAAGCATCCCTTCTCCTTCCTCTATGCATGCACTATCAGTCAACTCACACAAAAAATTGGTAATGAATAAGGGGGTCATTACTTCTTAAAAGAACAATTTGCAGAAACATTACAACAAGAAAACTAACAATGACTCCAAAAGACTCCCTAGTTTGACACCATCCTTGACAATGGGCCAAAAATGTTGGCCTCCTATAATGATTTTAATAGCTAATCCTTTACAACCATGACTCAGAGATTGGACATATAACCTGAATAACTATCTCAATGATCATGAAGGTGCATTTAAATTTTTAACTCAGGGACATGAACTTGAAATGGGCTAGCATAATATGTGCACTAGGAACTCTCAAGTAGCCATTTCTATCCTATAGCTAAGAAACACAATACTGAAAGTAGGTTGCTTGAAAGGGAAATAAATCAAATGCTGAACATCAACCAACAACTATGCTAAGATGAAATGCATAACAAGAATAAAAGATTTAAGCAACAAACAAGAACTACTCTGTCTGCTTTGGCTACAAAAATAGACACAAAATGGACTTCTAGTGGCTATAGGAACAATCGATACTAGATTTCTAACTAAGTACTAAACAACAAGTAAATACTAAACTAATGCTAAACTAATAAGACAAATTACTCACCAAGTGGCCCCCCGGATAAGTATCCTCTAAATTAACAAGAACTTAGATGCTCAAACTCAGAACTTTATTTCATTCACTGTATATCATGCATACAAAGAGTAATGTATCAAAACTGGAGAATGAGAGTACAATGTCAAATCTTGCAACCTCCTTAAGAAGGAGAATCAAATAATTACTTATATTATAGCTAAACAAGACAGTCAAATCCATGACTAGGAGGACGCCATTTAGGGAAAATAGGGGAAAGTGGAGCGATGGTGGTTATGCATGCATGGAATCTAGTCAGAAATGCAAGTCAGTCGCAGACCCAACACAACAATAATGCCCATGCATGCTCGATCATTAAGGTCCACTACAAGGCGGTTACATTCAATTGCATGAAGAAACTTTGTTGCCGACTACCTTTGACTTGGATTGATTCCTCAACTGGATGTTATGGTGCATGCACAACTAGCGGTGTCTTCCTCAACTTAGCACATTAAATTTTCATGGCAAGGTCAATACACATAATAACTGCACATCTATAACCATTCTAAGAAACATTCATTGACCACATGCAAAATAAATATAGATAGTTCACATATTATGCCAAATATCATTAAAGCTTGTAGGGATAGGATAATATTAGATGTCAATGGTTTGATATAAACATTATGCAAATACCAACATTTAACATTAAAGTCCATGATATCCATGAGCAAATAGACTATAGATTCTACCCAAAACTAGAGCAAAAACTAGGCTCATCAAGAAACATGAACACACAAGAGAAAATATTAGATCACAAGCACAACGATCAATGTAGACATTCCAAAAAGATAGAGAATGAACTAGAAACATCCACAACAACTGAAGTTATTGAAATCATAGAATCTTCAATTAGGAACACTAACTGAAGTGACATAAAAATTGTCAAAATGAAAATCACCATAACTTGATGAACTCTTCATGCAGACCTCTCAAAATTGACGTGGATAAACTAGACATACTCAACAAGAAACCCTTTAGTCCACAACCTCAAAACAACAATGTACTTAACACACCAACAGAAAGAACTTCACTTCACCATTAACAACCTACAGCACTGCTTATTACAATTTTCTCAATATCCTTGAAATATACAACTTCTAATGCAAAAATGCTAATAGTGTTGATATTAATGACAACCACATATCAACAAAAAAACCATAACATCCAAAAATATCCCCCTTTGGCATTGATGGCAACACATGATGTGAAAAATACCATCAACACAACTATGCTTACTCTTCCTTTAAGTTCTGACTTTTCTTTCCTCACATGATCTTCTCCCCACAAGGCTCTTCTCCCCAAATAATCAATAGTTTGTTTTTTACATTACTCTTCTCCCCCTTTGACATCAATGAAAAAGATTTGTTTAATACAAGCTATGAACCACATATCTAAACTTCTAAACATCTGAACATCTAAGTACTCCCCCTACATAGCAACAACCACAACATCAATCCAGATCAAAATATGATCATGAAATGCACGGATTGATGCAATGCATTGATTTACATCTTAGTTCTGATTAGGAGGGGTAATCACCCCTAACTTCCCTCTAAGATACTCAAAAGTATCCTTAGGCAATGACTTTGTAAAGATATCTGCAATCTACTCCTTAGTAGGCACATACTCTAATCTGACTTACTTTTCACTTACCTTCTCTCTCAAAAAGTAAAATTTGATAGGTATATGCTTGGTCTTTGAATGTAGCACTGGATTCATAGAAATGTTAATAGCACTTGAATTATCATATAATATAACAATAGGCTCATCATACACAACTCTAATATCCTTCAACATCTATTTCATCCATAGTACTTGAGTACAATTATTAGCAACAACAATGTATTCTACCTCTGCAGTAGATAAAGAAATAGCATTCTGCTTCTTACTCAACCATGAAATCAACTTCTTTCCCAAGAAAAATGCTCCACCACTAGTACTTTTCCTATCATTCACATCTCCTACCCAATCAACATCACTAAAGAAACTCAAAGTAAGATCATCATCTTTAGGATACCATAGACCAAAATCAACTGTCCCTTTCAAGTATCTAAAATTTTTCTTCACAATAGTCACATGAGATTCTTTAGGATCAGCTTGAAATCTAGTAACAATACATACAACATTCATGATATCAGGCCTAGTTTGAGTAAAATAAAGCAATCCACCAATTATTGATCTATATCTTGTCTGATTTCCCTTTGGAGAATCATTATCAGTTGTTGACAGTTTTTCACATCACATGATTGGTGATAAGAGTAAGTTTGTTAAACTTGAAAAATATGATGGTGGCTTATTTATGTTTGGAGATGATACTGATGCTAAAATTTGTGGAATAGGTTCAGTAAGTTTTGATGGAAAGAATAATACTGATGATGTCTACTATGTTAAGGGTTTAAGGAATAATCTCTTGAGTGTTGGAAAAATATGTAGTAAAGGATATAATCTTGTATTTTTGGATGAAAGATGTGTGATTAGGAAAGATTTTAGAACAATGATTGCTGTAGGAAAGAAATCAAAAGGAAATACCTATCGACTTAAGGGTGTTGATGGACGATGCTCTATGACTTAGATTAATGATAGCTAGTTGTGGAATCAAAGAATGTGTCATATGAATTTTGATAACTTGGCGAGGATTAGTGCAATACAGATCAAAGGAATAATCTTCTACTTGACTACTCAATTTAATTCATATAAATCTCTATGGTCCTACACGAGTGAGAAGTATGCAAGGTGAAAGGTACTTTATTCTTTTGATTGATGATTATTCTACGTATACATGGGTTACATTTATTAGAGAGAAATCAAATGCATTAGATAGATTCAAGACATTCAAATCTATGGTTGAGAATGGATTAAATTTGAGGATGAAATGATTAAGGTCTAACAGAGGTGGTGAATTCACCTCCTATGAGTTTAATATGTTTTTTGAAGTGCATGGAATAAAAATAAAGTTATTTTCTTTGAGAACTCAGCAAAATGGAATTGTTGAAAGAACAAAATAATTCAAGAGGTTGCTAGATCAATGATTACTGAGGTAGGTCTACCAAAATTTTATTGGAGAGAAGCTATTCATATTGCTATTTATGTATTCAATTGAATTCAAGCAAGAGAAAAAAGTCACCCTATGAGCTATGGTGGAAGAATTCCTACTGTCAAGTATTTCAAAGTATTTGGAAGAAAATGTTATATCAGAAGGGATGAAGAAAGTTTAGGAAAGTTTTATGCAAGAAGTGATGAAGGTATTTTTCTTGGATACATATCTGATGAACTTGATTGCATAAGGATTGAAGAAATTATGGAAGAATAAGAGAAGGATGAGCAAGAGAAGAAGAATGGAGAAAAATAATATGAAGCTCCAGTGGTGTCCCCTAAGACACCTATATATATGCAAAAGAATCATTTAGAAAATTAGATCATTGGAGAGAAGATGAAACATTGAGTATTGATAAGAAGCAAAGCTCTTGTTGGTGAGATAAATTAGTGTTTAATTTCTGAGATTGAACCAAAGACTGTAAGTGAAGCATGTAAAGATGAGCATTGGATGGAAGCTATGAAAGAAGAACTTATGTAGATTGAGAAGAATCAAACTTGGGAATTGGTTCCAAGTCTGGTAGAAAAAAATATTGGATCAAAATGGGTATTTAGAAATAAGTTGAATGAGAATGGAGAAGTGGTTAAAAAAAAAAGCAACGCTTGTGTGCAAGGGTTACTCACAAGTAGAAGGCATATATTTTTAGGAGAATTTTGCTCTGGTGGAAAGAATGGAAGCTATTAGGATGTTCTTAGAATTTTTTGATCATAAATATTTCAAAGTCTATTAGATGGATGTCAAGTCTACATTTTTGAATGGTGAGTTAGAAGAAGAGGTCTACATGGAACAACCATAAGGATTTCAGTTGTTAGATCAACCAGATATGGTTTGTAGATTAAAGAAAGATTTATATGGATTGAGGAAATATCCTAGAGCTTGGAATGCAAGGTTAGATAGGTAATTTATTCAACAAGGTTTCAAAAAGGCATGGCAGATAGTAATCTGTATTTTAAAATTGAAAATGAAAAAATCTTGATTGTGGTTGTATATATTGATGACATTATTTTTGGAGGAAATAAAACTATGTGTAAGATGTTTGTAGAAGAAATGAAAATAGAATTTGAGATGTCTATGTTTGGAGAAATTAATTTCTTTCTTGGGCTACAAATTAATCAAACAGAGAAAGGAATTTTCATTTGATAGTCTAAGTATGTGAAAGAGATGTTGAAGAAATTTGGGATGGATGGTTCCAAATCGGTATGCACTCTTATGGTGACTGGTTGAAAATTAGATAAAGATGATGATTCACCTAAGGCTAATCAGAGAAAATATAGATCTATGATTGGTGGACTATTGTATTTGATTGCTACTAGACCGGATATTATGCATGCTATTTATCTTGTGGCTATATTTCAAGATCCTAAGGAAAAACATGTTGCTGTTGTTAAATGAATATTTAGATATTTGAATGGTACTCTAGATTATGGCTTATTGTATCCTATGGGTATTGAATTTACACTAAGTGCTTATATAGATGCAGATTGGGTTGGATGTGTAGATGATAGAAAAAGTACAAGTGGTGGTGCATTTTTTCTTGGTTGCAGTTTGGTGGCATGGTTGAGTAAAAAAAAAGATTTAGTTTCCCTATTTACTATTGAAGCTGAATATATTGCTATTGTATCTTATTGTACACAAGTTCTATGGATGAGATAGAAATTGAAAGATATCACATTTGTGTATGATGATCCTATTTCTTTCTACTGTGATAACACAAGTGTAATTAACATTTCAAAGAATCTAGTGATGCACTTGAGGACAAAGCATATATCTATTAGGTATCATTTCTTGAGAGAGAAGGTTGTGGAGAATGAAGTAAAGATTGAGTATGTCTCTATAAAGGATCATATTTTTGATACATTTATGAAGGAACTTCCTAAAGATAATTTTGAGTATCTGTAGGAGAAGTGAGGGGTCATTGCCCCTCCTTTCTTGAACTAGATACATATGAAGATAAATTAGTCTGGTGGATATATGGATCTTTCTTTTGGACTGATGTTTTGGTGGCTATCTCTTAGGGGTAGTAGGTAGTGTCATGTGTTGTCATTGAAAGAGTATTTTGTTTTTGAAAAGTGGAATTTTTTTTGCTTTCCTTCTAGGGTTTAGGACCTAGAAGAACAATCTTCACTAACTTTCACTCAAGAACAAACCCTTGAGACCTCAATGCAAAGGGAGAAGGAGATCTTGTAAGAAGGTTGTTCTAGGGACTAAATAGAAATTAATAAGGGGTTCACCACCAAGAAAGAACTTGGAAAGATAAATGACATGCAAGATGCAACACTAAACCCTAATTCAATGCAAACCTTCACTAAAATACCTAGAAATGTAAATGAAACAACACATAAAACTACAGAAGGAATATGTGCACTTGGGAATTTGGAAATGATTGGAAGGAGTTTTGAGACACTATAAAATCTACCTTTAATGCTGAGTGGGACTCATTCACCAAGCTAGGAAAATCAGTCCAAATTTTGGGTTTCAGTGTGGGAACATGAATCTGCCAAAAGGGTATCCAAATTTGTAAAAAAATGAATTTTGAATGAAACTGGGACTTATTCACTAGAAGTGGCGAATCAATCTAGTTATGGTTTTCTGAAGCTTCAAAGTCTAATCCTGCTCTTCTCCATCTGCTTTTTCCTTCCTAATTGATTTCAAGATCTAAAACCCTGATTTGCAACCTGTAGGTGTTCTCCAATGATTTCCAATGCTTGATGACAACTTTGAATGATTTGACAACTTTTCTCCAATCTCGCTCCTTAGGAAATCTACAACCTAGACCAAAACCTAGCAATGAGGTGCTGAAAATATGTATGAGATGGATCCAATGGATGTAGCTTTTGAATCTTGATTGAAGGTGATAGATCTTGAATGAAATGCTTGCTTGAATCACAAAATCCTACATCACAATTGTTAGCTCCAAAACAAACATGATGCATGAAATCCTTGACATGATGATTGATGCTTGAATAATGATCTAAAATGCTTGATAATCTTCCCTTGAAGACACTTGAATTCTCTTTAATGCTCTTGTGAACTCAACTTGCTATTAGGAATGCTCTCACAAAAGTCTTACGTGAAAATGAATGAAAGAACCTTGTATTTATACTCAATTATGTGATTAAGGATTCCCAAAATTACAACACTACAAGCCAACATAAGATCTAGGAGGATAAAATCCCACAAAAAATTGAATTAATTTTGATTTTGGGCCACACAAAACTCATTCGCCCATGGTGGCAAATGAGTCCCACTAGGCCTAAATTTTGGGACCATTTTAAAAAATGCTTAGAAATGTATGAAACCAGGTTCAAGACCAAAAATATAGGTGCGAATTATTCACCCAAGGTGGTGAATGAGTCCCAGATCACTAAATTTGGGCCATTCAAGCCTGAAACACCTGAATTATGATTGGGCATTGATTTGTGTCAGGATTATCCTCGAAAAGATGCAATAAATCAGGCTTGTGGATGAGAAATAGGGCTAATTAAAGCATAAAGAAGCCCAATTATTAATGAAAAGCCTAGAAAATTATGAAAGTGTGTTACAAAACTTCACAACACTTTAAAATAAGGCAGGATTAAAGTTAAAAAGAGGGTTTATTAGGTTTAATTAATTAATAAAACCTTAGAAAAGTGTGAAAGTGTGTTACAAATATTCACAACACTTTAGCAAGGTACAATTTAAATTCATTAGTTTACAAGGGCTCAAGACCTAATGTGAATGTGTCAACCACATTACTACACTAAATCAAGGCAACATTAAGATCAATTCAACAAGGAGGGCTCAAACAAGTGTGAAAATTTCCCCGACGACATTTTTCAACACTACATTGAGCCCCCACTTTAGTGAGAGGATGAAATTGCTTCAAACTCACACTAAAGTAGAAAAAAATGCATCAAGAGGGGTCTAAGTGCACCAATGCTAGTAAGATGGGATGACAACGATCAAGATGGGTGATTAAGCCCCCATGATCAAGATCCCATGACAAACCAACATAGGAACAAAAGAACACACATGATAATGATATAAATAGAAAAAAAAAGCACAAGCATACACTATCAAAGACGAAAAAAGGTAAAAATGTAAAAGAGTCGAATGAAGATTTGACCATTTTTCCATCACAATGTGGATCAAATCTAGGCTGTTTGTTTGAAAACTGCAAGCTCTCTTTGAGGCAATGAAACTCTTGGCTATCTGCTCGGTGAGGGTACGAAAGAGGTGAGACATACACACACAACTGGTATGCACTCACACTAACATGCGAGTGGCTAAGGGAAATTCATGCCTCAGATGGGATTCCCATCAAACCATACAAAATTTATACCTCTTGATGAATTTAATAAGGCGCCAAAAAAAGATATTTTTGAGCTTGATGAGGCAAGAAAATTTTTGTATGCTTGGAGCTAATGAACAAACAAGATGGCTCTATAGGAATGCTAGCTGTGTTATGCAAGGTGGCCATATAATTACAAATACAAAGTAGGGAATGTTCAAAGGAGTCTTGCTTAGTTCATGTGAGGTATCTAACTTGGAGAACATTGTTCTTGATGCTTCCAAGAGAGGACCAATCAAAGAATAGAAAATTCACAACTTAGGGGATGCAGTGTGTCACATCAAGCCACTAAGAGGAATGTAATATGTTAAGAGAGATCAAACTATTGAAAAAAATCACACCCAATTTCATCCATAAAGTGAAAAATGCATCGTATACAGTAAGAAGATTGCACCATGAACGATGAAAAAGAAAAATAATAATGTATGCGGGCCCCACTTTAAATAAATTGCTAAACACCATGCTGTGAGCAATTACATTAAAGTAGAAAATGAAAAATGCAAATAGAAAAGGAAGACATGAGAGCTAACTTGGAAAGCCCTATTCCATGTCATATGTTTCCAAGTAAAGCTACATCATACAAAAATAAAATAAAAGAGAGGGGTTTCCCCCAAAATGAAAATCCAAACACATAAGGGATCTATGGATTTGGGGTCAATATGTTCTTGCTGCAATGTTTTTAAAGAGCTCAGAACTGTCAACATTCTCCAAATACTCATAGAACTAGAAGAATGACACAAAGAGAGAATTTTTTTTTTTTGGGTCAACATGGAAGAGACATGAATGTCTTGATGACTTGCTCCATCCCTAAAAGGAAAACACAAGAAACAAGAGAAAAGGAAAAAGAAAATAAGAATTCTTTTGGGTCAACATGGAAGGGACATGAATGTATTGACGCCTTGCGTCATCCCTAGAAGGAAAAAACAAGACAAATGAAAAGATTAAAAGTGAAAAGTAAAAGATTGATGCAATAGATAAGAATGAAGGTAAAAATAGAGGAATGCCACAAAGAAAGAGAGAACATCAAACAAAACATCACGAGGGATCACATTACACACATGCAATCAAACAATTTAGAAAAATTCAAAAGACTAGTAAGGTACATTCAAGTCAACCTAAAGTAGGTCACCTGCATCCCAATCATGTTCATTGTATACCAAAGGTGGACAACTACCTAAAGGGGAAAAAACAAGTGCATTACTAGGACAAGGCTATCTACTTATTTTTCCCATTGAGTGCAAGACAAGAATGAGGTGAGGTAGGTGATGTGAAAGATCATGTAATAGTGAGAATAGAAGATTTTACAACTATTACATGACAAGGGGTATGAAGGGTATGTTATACAATTATTGAATAAAAATTATCATTATCAAAGTGATATTTACTCAAGATGATTTTGAATTCACGACACTCATCAATACTATGTCCAAGAGTTATGTGGTATCAACAATGTGGAACCTTTGCATCTTTAGGATATAGTATCAGCCTATATTTCATAGGTGGCAATAGTATAAGTCCTTGGTTTACAACTATTTATAATTTTCTTTTACTTTCAGGTGGTGGACAAGGGAATTTTAATTTCTTTAGTTTGTAGGGCCTATTGTGCTTGCTAGATTCACCAATTTCTCTAGTTGAATGTTGAGGAGGAGGATCGAAGGTGATCCTACCATCCTTATCATCATTATGAATCATTGGTTGTTCTTTAGGAAGAAGGCCATCTATATTAGGAGGAGGATCTAAGATAAGTGTACCATCACTATGAAGACTTAGGTATTATTTAGGAAAACTTATGTTGAAAGGGGGATCTTGATATCCTATCCCTTTGGTTTCTTCCGTTGGTATTTTTTCCAATAGTTGATGAATTTCATGCTCACTTGTATCACATCCTTGTTTACTCAAGATTATGAATCCTTTTCCATACGTTTCTTCTAGATTGATGGGAGTGTCTATCACTTTGTTAATATAGAATGGGTAAGTTTTTTCTTGTTTAGAGGAACTAGGTTCACCTATTGTAGGGAACTTAGGTTCAACTTTTACTGAACAATTTTAGGATGTAAGTAACCAAACATCTCAAGAGGCACTATTGTGGGGGGGGTTGGTTGTTTCATGGATGGATAAAAGGATGCATTAGCTTCAAGGTTTTTAAGACAATCATTTAAGAATGTATTCATTCTATTATCATCTTCTCCAATGATGTCAACATCACGAGGAGGACATGCATGAGGAGTTGAGTGAGCATGAGTAAGTTCAATTTCGTTAGGGTCATTTCCAAAAGCATAACTTGAAAAATCCACCAAGGATTTCAAAGATATCCAAAGCTTACCAAAGAAAATATCCATGATGCAAATTCCAAATTCTAAACTATTCAAAAATGCACAAAAAGAAATACAATTTTGAATTTAAGCAATACACAAGATGAACTAATTTATACTAGATGCAATGAATTAGATGAAATAGGAAATTTGTGAATTAAAATAGAAAGGTAACAACAAAAAGCTGAAACTTAGAAACATAGGTTTAAATTCCAAAAAAATTAGTCCCAAATTTGCACTGGGACTAATTCGCCCAGGGTGGCAAATGAGTCCCAATGAGAATTTTTTTCAAGATTTTAAAAAATTTTTAGTTGATTTTTAGTTGATTTTTATGCTTTTTATGTTTTGTGATCTGTATTCTAAGTGAAAATGCATGTTTTGTTTGATTTTCAATGAAATGAGATGCAAAAATGTAAGCTATATGAACTTCCACTAATGAAAAATTAGAAACCCTAGAATGGGAATTGACCAATGAAAAATCTAATGCAATCTTAATGCACCCTAAATATAGGATGATGATGCATTCCAAATCAAAAAATGAAATGTTCTAAATGTAGGTTCACCAAAATGAAAGGAGGAAAATTATTTTTCTTTACTTCTAGGGTTGAGGACCAAGAAGAACAATCTTCACTAACTTTCACTCAAGAACAAACCCTTGAGATATCAATGCAAAGGGAGAAAGAGATCTTGCAAGAGGGTTGTTCTAGGGGCTGAATATAAACTAATAAGGGGTTCACAACTAAGTAAGAACTTGGAAAGATAAATGACATGCAAGATACAACACTAAACCTTAATTAATTGCAATCCTTCACTAAATGACCTAGAAATGCAAATGAAACAACACAAAAAACTATAGAAAGGATTATGTGCTCTTCAAAATCTGGAAATGACTCGAAAGAGGTCTGAAACATTGGAAAATATGCCTTTAATACTGAGTAGGACTCATTCGCCAAGCAGGGTGAATCAATCTTGATTCTGGGTTTTTGTGCTAGAATAAGAATCTGCCAAAAGGGTATCTGAATCTACAAAAAAATGAATTTCGATTGAAACTAGGACTCATTGACAAGAAGTAGAAAATCAGTCCAGTTAGGGTTTTCTGAAGCTTCAAAGTTTGATCCTACTCTTGTCCATTTTCTTTGTCCTTCCTAATTGATTCTTGGATCTGCAACCCTGATTTGCAACTTGTAGGTGCTCTCTAATGATCTCCAATGCTTGATGACAACTTTGACAACTTCAAATGATTTGAATTTTTTTTTCCAGTATTGCTCCTTAGGAAATATGTAACCTAGAAAAAACCCTAGCAATGAGGTGCTACAAACATGTATGAGATGGCTCTAATGGATGTAGATCTTGACTCTTGCTTGAAGGTGATAGATCTTGAATGAAATGCTTGCTTGAATTACAAAATCCTACATCACAGTTGTTACCTCCAAAACAAACATGATGCATGAAATCCTTGACATTTTGATTGATGCTTGAATGCTAATTTAAAATGATTGATAATCTGCACTTGAAGACTGAAAGGAAAGAATGGTGTGGAAATTCCTTCCAAATGCAAAATTCTCAGGATTTAGAAGTGCAAAAGAAATAATTTCACTTAATTCAAATTACAATCATTAAGGTGCATTCCATTAGAATACGAGAATAGACAACTTAAGCAACACAAAAATTGAACACTAGTTTTACATGGGAAAACCATTATGGGAGAAAAACCTAGACACCAAGAAAATTCACTTTGTATTATAGTAAATAGATTACATACAGAGTTACAGACTCCACTTTCAGGTGTTAATTTGTAGGATCAGTTCAACAACATTACATTCACTCTTCCTTTCAAGCAAACACCAAATCAATGCAATACCATTCATCTCTCTCTCACATTACATTACAGACATCCCATTTTATCTCTCATTATTTAGGTTGGCCTAATCTATCCATGTCATAGTACCGATTTTCCAACCAATGCACAATCTAATTTTGTAATGCAGTTACATCATTATCAGGGAAAATAGCTATCAACTTCAAGTTGAAAAAATTTGGCCCAATGAATGTTGATTCATAACAACGATGTAGAATAAAAAAATGAATATGTGTCATGTGTTGACACATCACTTACCCAATGTTGTTGACCATCACACCATTCGAGTTCCACCAGGGAATTCTCCATGAGTTATCAAGTTGACAGATGTACACTGCTCAATCTATTCTACACACCCCCACAAGAGTCAGTTGGAACTCGTCACAAGGGGTGTAGAGTTAGTGAGCACCGTTGAATTATTATAAGTGTGCAAACATTGATCAATTTCCACCATGCATCACATCATCACCACCGACCAATCCCGCACACCCCATAGGAGTTTTTCAGGACCCACCACAAGAGATGTGGGGTTAGCGAGAGTTGTTGGATCAAAATTATCGTAACCGTAGATCAAGTTATATTATCACATCATCATGGTCCCCACTACCACCATGAAATCCAAGTCATAGCGATGAGAGTCACCAACATGCTCACCACAACCCATCAATCTATCAAGGAGACATAAGGTAGAGTCCCACTGATAAGGCTAAGTCCCATCAAGAATCTTCTTTCACATTCCATCAAGCCATCGAAGAGACCCGAGATAGAATCCCTTCGATGAGAGTAAGTCTTGTCGATGATGACCAAGACCCACTAATAGAACACACCACACTAAATAGAATGTCATCGATCCGTCAATGGGATTGAGAACAAAGTCCTACCAATAAAGAACTGTTAGGTTGATAGAGAAATAAGCACAAAGTTGTTGTAGGAAGTCTATCAAGCTAGTAAATATGAGGAATCTCTTTCCAGCATGCTCCCACTTGATGAAGGACTTACTGGATTCTTCCCAACTCAAAGTTACTGATAGTCATAGGCCCCAAGGCCCATCGAATTGGCACACCACCTGTACTTGTTTGTGCTCACAGGCTTTTTCAATACACCAATGACATTCTCCAGAGTATCCACTTTTTCAAGATTAACCTTTCCATCCTCCACCATATCATGAATGAAATGATACTAAACATCAATATGCTTTGTCTTGGCAGGGAAAGTGGGATTCTTTGCCAAACAAATAACACTCTAACTATCACAACAAATAGTAATCTTCCTTGCATTAAACCCAACATCAAAAAACAAAAGTTTAAGCCAAATGACTTCTTTATAGGCATGTGTTTTTTCCATGTACTCTGCCTCAGTAGTAGATAAAGCGACTACAACCTACCACTTACTCATCCAACTCATTGCACCACCAAATGACATGAATATGTATCCATTGGTGGATCTTCTACTATCAACATCCCTTGCCCAATCAGAATCCACATACCCATGAATGTTAAGAGACCTATGTGACCCAACCAAGTTTCCATGAAACATAAAGAATACTCAGAGGTACCCTTCAAATACCTAGAAACTCTCTTCACAACATCCCAATGTCGTCTTCTTGGATTAGCCATAAACTGACTAAGTACTCTGACTACTTGAACATTGTATTGCCTGGTACAGACCATTGTGTACATTAAACTACCAACTACACATGTATAAGGCACCCTAGTCATGTACTCCATCTCTGTAGGAGACTTCAGACAATATTCAATAGATAACTGTTGGAAAAACAAGGACACATAACTAAGAGGGGGGGTGAATTAGTTGTAACATAAACTTAAAATTTTCTTACTTATCTTAACTTAATCTTAGATCTCCTGAATAAGAATTAACCATAAACAATTAACACATCAGAGAGATAGATGACACCAATATTTTTTGCTTGGAAACCCTATTAGAGGAAAAACCATGGTGGATGTTAGTACACAAGATTATACCTTGTTAGAAGTATAAATAGAGATAAAAAGGGGAATGCACATGCATTTAGGCATAGTTCCTAGAGCTCACTGCTCAAATACAAAGAGGACTCACTATCCAATAGAAATATGGGTTAGATCCATAGAGTATGAACTGAAAGAATAGCTTCTACACAAGCTTGATTATAGTTCCAATTAAGCTCAGAAAACCTTCTTAACACTTTGTTCAACCTTCTTCACTCTCTACTCTTTAGTCGAATGATAGAAACACTATTCACACATTTACACTTTCTCTGGCATACATTCACACTTATGCACACACTAACTTTGCTCAACCAATCACTCTTATATATTCGCTACATGGGATTTCATCACAACTTAGTCAGCCAAAAGAATAAAACATATTTTCAATGTTGGCCCAAATTTACAAATAAATTTCTAATGAAAATATACCAAGGTCAGCCACAACATAGTGGAGACCCAAATTAACATATCCAACTCCAAAATACTTTAATTAATTACACCATGAAGATCCACAACACGCTACCACCAACATGTCATCCAGGAACAAGAAAAACCAAACATGCGCAAGAAAATATCTTCAACCACGAGCTCTCCAAGTAATGTGGATGTACCACAAGGATAGAGAATGATCTAGAGACATCAGAGAACACCAAGAAACAATAGAGAAGCATCCAAAACAACTAAAATTACTAGAATTACACAAATTTCATTTAGGAACACTTACAGAGACCACAAAAACACTATTAGACCACCACACACTCAAAACTTCACACAGACCTCTGAAACTTCTAGTAGATGTACTAGAAACACTCAATAATAAACCCTTTAATCCACACTAGCTGATCTTTAACGTACAGAAAAAAATGCCTTCTTGACCTGCACAGTTCCACTGGGAACATGGAATACTTTCTTTTACAATTTTCTCAATATCCTCGAGATATACAACAACTGATATACCAAATGCTAATAGTGTTGAAATCAATGACAACCACATATCAAAAACTATATCCACAACATCCAACAATCTCCCCCTTTGGCATTGATGGCAACACATGATGTGAAAAATACCATCAACCCAACATACTTACTTCTTCTGCTCTTCTCAGAAATATTTTTCACAATACACTTCTCCCCCTTTGACATCAATGGAAAAGGTAACCATGACCTTTCCATACACATGATTTGAGCCACATATCTGTACATCTGACTACTCCCCCTGAGTAATAGCTACAAAAACATCAATCTAGATCAGAATATGATGATGAAATGCACAAATTGATACAATTAAATGCATCTTTAGTTCTTTTCTGGAGGGGTAATCACCCCTAGAATTCCTCTGAGATACTCAAAAGTATCCTTCGAAAATGGCTTAGTAAATATATCAACAATTTGTTCTTTGGTAGGCACATACTCCAATCTGACTTCTTTCTCATTCACTTTCTCCCTCAAGAAATGAAACTTGATTGATATATGTTTGTTCTTGGAATGTAGCACTAGATTCTTTAAAATATTTATTGCACTTGAATTGTCATAGTATATGGAAATAGGTGAAATTCATATACCACCTTGATATCTTCAAACATCTGTTTCATCCATATCACTTGCGTACAATTATTTGCAACAACATTGTATTTTTCTTTGGTAGTGGATAGAGAAATTGAATTCTGCTTTTTTCTCAACCAGGACACCAATTTCTTCCCTAGGAAGAAAGCACCACCACTAGTCCTTTTCCTATCATCTACATCTCTAGCTGAATCCACATCAGTATAAGCACCCAAAGTGAGATCATCATCCTTTGGATACCAAATTCCAAAGTCAACTGTTCCTTTCAGATACCTAAAAATTCTCTTCACAATAGTCACATGTGATTCTTTTGGATTAGCCTAAAATCTAGCAACCATACATACAACATTCATAATGTCTGGTCTAGTCTGAGTTAAGTAGAGCAATCCACCAATCATTGACTTGTATATAGTTTGATTCATCTTAGGAGAATCATCATTTTGTGTTAGCTTACATCTAGTCACCATGGGAGTACCAACAGGTTTTGAGTCATCCATTCCAAACTTCTTCAACAGTTCTTTCACATATTTGGACTGAGATATGAAAATCCCTTTGTCTAACTGAGTAAATTGTAATCCCAGAAAGAACTTCATCTCTCCAATCATACTCATCTCAAATTTATTCTTCATTTCATTAGCAAACTTCATACATAGATTATCATCTCCTCCAAAAATGATGTCATAAAAAAAAAATTCTATAATTAACTCCTTATCATTATCTAATTTGAAGTATAAGTTGCTATCATTAGTACCTTTAGTGAATCCAAGCTTCAAAAAATATTTTTCCAATCTAGCGTACCATGCTCTGGGGGCTTGCTTAAGTCCATATAGAGCTTTGTTCAACTGACATACCATGTCTTCTTGGTCAGTTAGCTGAAATCCATCTGGCTATTCGATGTATACTTCTTCTAGTTCTCCATTCATAAATGCTGACTTTACATCCATTTGATAGAATTTGTAGTCTTTGTTTGCAACATAAGTAAGAAATAGTCTAATAGCTTCAATTCTAGTGATAGGGGCAAAGGTTTCTTCAAAGTCAATACCTTCCATTTTAGAATACCCTTTACATACCAATCTTGCTTTATTTCAGACCACTTCATCTTCTTCAGTCAGTTTATTCCTAAATACCCATTTAGTACCAATCACATTTTTGTCTTTAGGTTTGGGAACTAGTATCCATGTATCGTTCTTTTCAATCTTTGTCAGCTCTTCCTTCATAGCTTCCAACTAGTGTTCATCTTGATAGGCTTTAGTGAAATTTTTAGGTTCAATCTTGGAAATAAAGCAATATTCTTCTCCAATCTTTCTTCTAGTTTTTACTCCTTTACTTTTATTTCCTATAATTTGATTTTCAGAATGACTCAACTTTACATACCTTGGAGTTTTGAGACCTTATGATTCTTCTGATTTCTTCTCTACACTTGCACTTGTTTGTGCTTCCTGACTGACTTGATTTACTAGAGTAGTTTGAGGTTTCTTAAACAGAACATATGGAATAATCTGAAGTAGATTCTATGTCTGAGAATTGTTCCCTTGGCTTGTAATTTCTTCATCAAAATCATAACTACAATGTCTGGATGATTTGACGGAATCCTCATCAACTATGACATTTGTAATCTCAACCATCTTTCTCAGACTTTTGTTATAGCACCGGTATGCCTTGTGATGGAACTTCAATTTTTTTTCTCTTTGTGTTCCATTCCTGCCTTGCCTTATGTTACTGGTCTTTCATGGTGTCAGAATTTTCCTAGGGTTGGGGGTTTTAGCTTTATTTTCATGTAAAACCCTTGTGTTTATTTTATACCTTGGTTGAGACCTTTTTCGCTGTTACCTTTTTGAAGGGTTTTAAAATGACTTATGTCCTATCATTTCATCTAGGCTGGGTACCTTTGGTCTTAATACTTTAATTCCTCCGTAGGATTTTATTTTCCAAAGTCTTGGTTGGCCCTGTGTTTCATCATTTAAAAACAAATTATGTCGTTGTTTATCGTTTGCCTAGTGATGTCTCCTTGTCCTTTTAATAAATGTTTTATTTTGTAGAGGGATAAAATTTGCGCGACTGTTGATCAACTATCATTTGATCTTAGCCGCTCACCGCCATCCTGCGATAACCCCACCACACTGCTTTGGTTGATCACAATATCACGGGCGGGCGCTACGTGTCCTATTTGGTGAGGCCAAAGGGGATAAGTTTGAATGACCATCGATCTAATATTGTCAAATCTCAATGGTTGCCCGCCATCGCGTGATAAAAAATTGCAAGGTTTTTATTGATTGCCATATCACGGGCGGGCGCCGTGTGTCTCATCTGAGGAAGAAAAAAACCTTGGTGAATTAATCCAGCCTTAATACATTAGTTAATGGATTACTAAAGTATTCTTAAGATGCACATGTTTTAAATCAACGGGTATGTTATAATCTTGGCAGGAAAGCTACTCGACGGTTAATGATAAGGATGGTGAATGTGTTGAAGGAATAAGATCACCGATGCTCAAGATCTACGGTTTCTCACCATCGCGTGATCATAAGTTGCAAGGTCTTTACTGATTGAGATATTGCGGGCGATCACCGCGTGGATTTCCTTGACAACATATTGTATGGTGGGCCCTTTATTGCCATGTTGGCGATTGTGTCAGCTTGTTTTGAAGGCGGTCGTTTGATGATTTGATCTAACTGAAAGATCGATGGCTCAAATTTAAATTTGCATCAAATATGGTTGAAGCCATTCATGCAGCACATGAGTGAGCTTTAATGGTGAATGAGACACTTGATGGCATGATTTGATAGAAATAAAATCAATTCTCGAGCTTTATTTGTATCACAAAGAATTCAAGTATTTTGTGGAGCAGTCTCAGAGCTGAAAGTGAATTGTGAGTCTTTGCAGCTAGAATTTGGGATTTCTGCAAGCACAAAGCCGTGAGTCAATTCCTGTGTTTCCTGGTTACTCTACACTTAAATTTGGGAAAATATTTGCTGTACTTGTCATAGAACTTGTTGATAAACGTTTTAGGGCTATAGTTTAATTAAATTGTGAGAAATTACAGTGTTTTGTAATTTCATATCTCTGGTTAGTCCTAGCTGTTTGAAGTGTGAAATTGTAAAAAGACCCTAGTTTGTCCAAGATGGCACCGCCAAAGCAACATTCTATCCAAATTGGCTATTTAAGAAGAAACCTATATGATGATTTCCTGGATCAATTTCCCTTGTCAATGAATGATAGAAAGAAGGGATTGGTTTTGATGCGAGGGAAAATCATGGGGGAAGGGTTAATATATAATTGCTCCAACATAGCCGATGCTAGGGTTCCTCTCATAGGATTGGAAATATTCAGATTATGGTATGGACAAAGGAATTTGCCTCACCCCTTTTCAAATGGTTGGATGTATGATTTGGGGAAGCTAGTGGTGCCAAACGTGTTCTCTAATATAGACTTGCTTAGAGCAGTGGCCACAAGATATGACCCTGTCACACAAGTAATCAGGGATAATGATGGAAGGGTCTTGTTAAGCATTAACAGAGATGAAGTCCAACAGGTTATTGACTTGAGTGAACAAAGTGAATATTTGGTTCCTATTAATCTTGAGGAAATGAAGTAGGAATATGCAAAGTTGAAGTCTCTTTTCAGACCTAAGTTGCTTCCACCTCATCTGGCTAGGGCAGGAGGTTCAAGATTTCACATTAGCCCCAGTGACCAAGAACCTTTTAGATTAAACTATTTTGCAAATAATTTCTTGGCCACTTTTTATTCATTATGCCATATTTTGGGTTTTAGTCCTGGTACAGTGATGCCCATTGCATACATGTTGATGGGGGTGCAAATACAACACCCTAACTTCTCTGTGACTTATGAATTTGCTTCTTTCTTGGCTGAGAGGATACATGAGGGGATATCAAAGTTGCAGAAAAAGGATACCGACATGTAATTATTTTGGTATTCTATGTTGATGTATATGTTCTTGTGCAAGAATGCTAACTTTTTCTCTAAGAAGATGGAATTGAGGTAATCTGTTGATGGAGAAAGATTGCCAGTACAATTATGGACTGCAGATTTATCTTGCAATAAGGAAAGCACCAGTTATGTGCAATTTGATAATTGCTTTGCTTCCAGATTGAGGGCTAGACTGATGGTAAATGTACCCAGGATCCCTAAGGAATTGCATGATTTCCTCAGACCAAAGGGGAGGAAGCCAAAACTGAAAGTCTGCCATAATTGGGGTGACATTATCCCATACCCAGTCAACACTATTTTGAGGGTATATGGTTTTCAAGGAACCCCTCATATACTGTCGTACAATGTGCCACCAAGAGTGGGGTTTGTAGAAGTTATATGGCAAATAGGTTATATCCACGACAACCTCATTGGGAGGGGTAAGGGAAGATTTTTCCCAAATTATACAGTGGTGTCTAATTTTTCCTTTTCAAAAGGAGGCTGGGTGCATTTTGGGACATTCTTTGATGATTACCATTTAAGGTGTGGCCCAAAGTGGCAACATGAACCTGAGGGTTTCTTTGCCCTTTTTAGACAAAGGACAAAGGATGGAAAGTTTGTGCATGAGTTCAACTTTCCTGAGGACCTAATTAGAAACAAGTTTGACCTAAATAAGCAGGATTTGAACAAGGAGAAATGGATAGCTTATGATAAGCTATTAGATATTGTGCACAAAATGGATCCAAAGTATGATCCATTGTTGGAGTTTAGTCCACACCATAAGAAATTTGATTTTCTGATGGAGAACTTCAAAGAGATTATGGGCACCTTGAGGAACAAAAAGATAAATTTAGAATTGAGTCTGGGTGTACAAGAACAAGGTGCCAAATCAATTGAAACAAGGCCAACATATCAACCTATAGGAAAAAGGCCCATTTACAGGAGAAAAAAGGATGACAATAGTGATGAGGAAGAAGTGGACAGAAAGGGGAAGAAAATAATGAAATTTCCTTCATAGCCAAGTCCAAAATTCAAAGTGCCTGGGGTAATTAAAATTATTGATTTATAATCATTACCAGAAGATAGTCCCTCATCACCACTATCTGAGCCAAGCCATAAGAGGAAAAAAATTGATTAACCACAGGAGGATCTGATGGATGAAATTGTTGTTACTGACCATGACATGCAAGTTGGTATGCCTCCCCCTCCTAGGCCAACTAAGTTGGTTTTATCCAATTTGGATATGAAAGGAAAATGTGTACAAGATGCAAGAATGGAGGCACGCAAGGAATTTCTAGATGACAATGCATTTGTAAAGACTCTTGTATGCTTGCAATTGGTATGGAGGATGAACTTTCAAGAATATCAAGATAAATGTAAGAAGAGAAGAGAACTAAGACCTGATAGGTCAGACCACAAGAATGATGAGGAATTGAAAGTTGAATTAGTGGAAGAATTCAACAACATCACTCCTGAGGAAGGTAGAAAACTGGCGAGTCAGGCTGGTGTAATGATTTTTCCTGAATGGGATATTGCAGATGTAGTGGCCTTTAATGCTATTTTGAAGTCCAAGCATCCCTTGCAAGACTCTAAAGAAGAGGTCAAGGCAGCACTATAAGACTCTGTTTTCAGTGAAGAGTATGAAACCTTGGCAATTTGGGCATTGTCCCCACAAGGGAGAAAGCCAGATGTTTCTGATATCAACCCAAATTTAAGAGGAGGGCTAATAATAAAGAGAGCTTCAGAGACCTCAACCACCGAGGCCACTAATTTAAGTGTGAATGTGGTTAAATTTACCAAAAGACTGCTAAAAGGGAGGAGGCCGAAAGGAGGAGCCTAATAGAGAAATATAACCTTTTGATTGAGGAATAAAAAAAGATGCAACAGAAGAATGTTGAGCTGCAGACTGAGGTGGAAAGGTTAAGGTATAAACAAATTGGGGAGACATCAAGTGCTCCGAGGACTAGTATGTTACCTTCCACATCAAGACCAGTGCCTCCTGCTTCTCCAATTGTTTCCACACCAGGGTCTCCCAGTCAGAATCCTTCTTTCACCCCTTCTTTAGAGGAAATTGATGAAGAAATAGAATGCTCTGTGGATCCTACAAAGAAGTAGCTCATGCACAAAATTGATGAATTACAAGCATCTTTGAAGGTAAGTGAGGAAGGATCTCTTTCAAAGAAAAAGGAGATTGTTACTACTGTCTTGAGACATTTAAATGAGAGGATTGATAATAAATTTCCATCTATACATTCTTTATATTATTTATTATTAGATGCAATTAAGAATATTGATAGGGATCAGGAGGTAGTGATACCATTGATTGAAAATTGCATCCCTAGGGCCAATGATTTAGATGTAATGTATAAGGCCTCAAGGTTTGATACAAGTAATAGTCCCCAATCATTAAACCCTACTCAGGTATTAGTTAAATCACTACAAGGTTTTTAGACTCTAACATATGATTTGAGTAGGAAGATCAGGGAATTGGTGAAGAATTTTAATGATTGGGGTAACACATTATTACCTGATATAATTGATGAGCAGGGGAAAGTTAGGTCACTCCAGCAATGGTAGTATCAAGCAAGTGAGGCCATCAATGATCAAATTAAATTAATTTGTGATGATTCAGATTATGATTTGTTGGTGAGATGTATGGATAAAATCATTAGTACCAGCTCATTTTTGGAATCTTTTGAAAGAGATGCAAATCAGGTAGCGGTAAAATACACACCTTATAGTACAAAGGTGAATGAGGTAATTAATTTTGACTGGCCGACTAATGAAGAATACCAGAAATGGGTAACTAAATATTTAACTGAGGAAGAGTAAAAGGAATGAGTTGCTAACGGGTGGTAGATTAGATGTTGCAGTTACAATGGTTTCCAATCTTGCTTCGGTGGCAATCATGGTGCATGATTCTTATGGTTTTTGTTGCTACATCAACTTTTCTCAGCGGGCATGA
Source organism: Sequoia sempervirens (assembly GCA_007258455.2). NCBI lineage: Eukaryota > Viridiplantae > Streptophyta > Pinopsida > Cupressales > Cupressaceae > Sequoia > Sequoia sempervirens. The sequence goes on along the minus strand of VDFB02000002.1, from coordinate 125,612,537 downwards.
TGAACAAGAATATTCTCCAAGGTGTTTGCTGTTGTAACAATTTTTGGAATGTCACCAAGTGCTCCAATTAGCTAGTGACATGTGTACTTTCTGGCTCGACACTTGTTTTCTCCTTCATTTTCTATAAGAAGGATTTCAAGGCCAGAAGTACGGGTTAGCAAGTTAGATAATTTTGGGTCAAGTCTAGGTGAAGTTGTAGAGCAAATTGTAAAGCTCGATGGTTTTAGAGAAAAATGCAATTTAGGTTTTGAGTCATTCTATAACAGGTTTTGAATTCATGGGGATTTAATGTTGTATAATAGTACTAGCATTTGAGTTGAAATGATAAATTCAAACTCATGTCTCTCCATTGTACATGCATATCTGAATTTTGAATAAGATGAGTAAGGGTTGTTTCATTCATCTCACTGTTGTGGTGTGTATGATTGTTATTTTAGCTTTAATTCAAGGAATTAATTAAAATGCTTGAATGGGATTATAGGCGGATATGTTATGTATAAGGATTTGATAAGTAGTATTGGGTTAGAATGCATGTTGATGAAATTGTAATGCAATATTGTTAGGGATCTTATATGTTATGTGTTAAACCTATCATAAACCTTTAGATACTTATGAATTTGACTCCTCCAATGGATATATGGCACTGATCTAAGTTGTACTTATTCCTATATTTTTAGTAATTATTTATCTTTTCCTAGAGCTTGCTACAAATTAAAAATCAATGACTATCTTATACTGTGGATTGTGTTGTAGTTATCTTATGCTCCAAATAGTTGATATTATCAATGAACAACCAATTCTATTCGATATTACCCTATTGTGTTGAGCTATTAAGTGCGATTATCTGTTATTGTTAATGTTGTTTATAATAATGATGTAGAGGTTGTAAAAACATTAAGGGATCACCCTCCTGGGTCTTGCTGAGCCTGATGTGTAGGAGGATTTTTTAAAGCCCTCGTCAGTTGGTCCAGGTCCTTCAAGCTGCCCTTGATTGGAATTGGCAATTCCATAGGTAGATTAGAAGACCAACCTAGTTAGTAGTAAAAATAAACCAACACCTTGCTCTTAGTGGAGTAACCTAGGAAGATTCCTTCATCACTTCTTGCATCAAATTTACCTATATCATCATCTCTCTTGATATAACACCTACTTCCAAAGATCTTAAAATACTTAATAGTAGGTTTGTGACCAAACCACAACTCATAAGGAGTCTTACTAGAATTACAATTGATATTTACCCGGTTTAAGGTATACACAATAGTGCTTACCGCTTCACTCCAATACATCTGAGATACATTTACTTCCATCATCATTGTTCTGGCAACATCCAAAATTGTTCTATTCCTTCTCTCTATAACTCCATTCTATTGAGGGGTTTAGGGAGTAGATAACTATCTTTTAATTCCATGCTCTTCACAATAAGAGTTGAACTCCTTGGAAATGAACTCACCACCTTTGTCAGATATCAGAAACTTAATTTTTAGACCTTTCTCATTTTCTACCATAGCCTTGAAAATTTTGAACTTTTCAAATGCTTCACATTTTTCTCTTAAAAAGGAAACCCAAATCATTCTAGAGTAATCATCAATAACCAACATAAAATAACTTTCTCCATGAACACTTCTGACTCTAGAGGGACCACAAAGGTCAGTATGTAGTAGCTCCAACAAATTATTTGAATGAAATTGTTTGCTCTAGAAAGAGACTCTAGTGTGTTTACCGATCCGACATTCCTTGTAGATTATATTAGTAGGCTTAACTAACTTAGGAAGATCTCTTACTGCTTGAGTAGAACTTATCTTGATAATGTTGTCAAAGTTTACATGACACAACCTCCTATGCCATAACCAACTTTCATCTACTTGAGAAATTAAACAACTTCCCCTAGAAGTATTCAGATGAAAAATATTACCTTTTGTTTGTTTGCCTGTAGCAATCATATTCCCAGAACTTTCACGTATCTTGCATCTTCCATCTTTGAACCGAAGATCATATCCCTTGTGGGCCATCTTTCCAACACTCAACAAGTTGTGCTTTAGGCCTTCAACATAGAGGACATCATCAATGTTATCTTTAACACCAAGGAAAATAGATCCTCTGTTACAAATCACACTAGCATTGTTATCTCCAAATATTACAACCCCACTATCATACTTCTCTAGACTCACAAATTTGCTTTTATCATTGGTCATATGATGTAAGCATCCACTATCAATGACCCACTCATATTTTTCTTCAACTTGAGCTGCAAGAGCCTTTTCATCTTTAGCTGATTCAATAGCCACAAGATTATCTTCAATGGTAGAAATGAAATCCCATTCATCTTCCTTTCCATTATCTTTATTAGAATCATCATCAGTCACTGCTTCTTTAGAAAAAGTAGAATTTCTTTTGGAATCTAGAATTTCTAGGCTTAGATCTAGGAAATCTTTTAGGACATCTTGATGCAAAATGACCTATTTTACTGCATGAAAAACATTTAATAGGCAATACATCTTCATACTTACCTTTTCCTCTCCCTTCATGCTTTGCAATCAGTGCTTCCAATTCTTCTACCTCTCTTTCTTTATCTTCGAGCTGTCTCAGTTCTTCATCATACTTGGATATCTTTCTGGAACTTTCTCTTAGACTATATCTTTGTTTGTTACTTCTGGATATAGTAGCCTTGAATGCTAATTTAGTCTTTGGTGTAGATTCACAAAATTCACTTATTTCAAAAGCAACAAGCTTCCTAATCAATGTGTCTCTTGTCATCTTGTTTACAGATATAAACTCTTCAATAGCATGAACCTTCATTTTGTAGGAGGGAGGAAAGGATTTGATTACTTTAGCCACAATTTCATCTTCATCCACAGAACCACCGACACATGTAATACCCATCACTATTTCATTTACTCTCTGCATAAAATAAGTGATATTTTCATCTTCAACCATCTTCAAATTCTCATACTTTCCTTTCAAGCTCTGTAGCTTAGCCATCTTCACCTGTGCATCTCCATACAAATTTTCCAATTTCATCCAAATCTCATGAGTTGTCTACAATCCAACCACATTAGCCATCTCTGAATCTGTCAGAGCACTCACCAGAGCTTCAATAGCCCTAATATTATTTTCAACTTCTTTGATCTCATCAGGAGTGGAGGGAGAATTCTGAGGAATAACATATGGATCTTTTGTAGTCTTCCAGAAAGCTTCACCAATACATCTTAAGTGACATTGCATCCTAACTTTCCACAGTGAATAGTTAGTGCCATCAAATCTCAGACTATCCTTCTTGAATGTTGCCATTTCGGATCACCTCAAGATTTTAGACTTCTTCAGAGGAACTAGCTCTGATACCAATTGTTGGAAAAACAAGGATACACAACTAAGAGGGGGGTGTGAATCAGTTGTAAAAAAAACTTAAACTTTTCTTACGTATCTTAACTTAATCTCATAGGTGATGAATAAAAAATTAACACATCAAAGAGACAGATAACACCAAGATTTTTTTGTGTGGAAACCTTGTTAGGGGAAAAACCACGGTGGATGTTAGTCCACAAGTTTGTACCCTGTTAGAAGTATAAAGAGAGATAAAAAGAGGAATGCACATGCATTCAGGCACACTACCTAGAACTCACTGCTCAAATACAAAGAGGAATCACTGTCCAACAAAAATATGGATTAGATCCATAGAGTATGATATGAAAGAATAGCTTCTAAATAAGCCTGATTATAGTTCCAATTAAGCTGAAAAAACATTCTTAACACTTCTCTCAACCTTCTTCCCTCTCTGCTCTTTAGTTGAATGATAGAAACACTATTCACACATTTACACTTTCTATGGCATACATTCACACTTATGCACACACTAAATTCACTCAGCCAATCACTCTTATATATCCGCTAGATGGGATTTAATCACAACTTAGTCGACCAGAAGAATAAAACATATTTTCAATGTCGACCCAAATTTACAAATAAATTTCTAATGCAAATCCACCAAGGTCAGCCACAACATAGTGGAGACCCAAATTAACATCTCCAACGCAAAAATACTTTAGTTAATTACACCACAAAGATCCACAACATGCTACCACCAACATGCCAGCCAAGAACAAGAAAAATCGAACATGCACAAGAAAAGATCTTCAACCATGAGCTCTCCAAGTAATGTGGATGTACCACAAAGATAGCGAATGATCTAGAGACATCAGAGAACACCAAGAAACAACATAGAAGCATCCGAAACAACTGAAATTACCATAATTACACAAACTTCATTCGAGAACACTGGCAGAGACCACATAAACACTGTCATACCACCACACACTCAAAACTTCATGTGGACCTCTAAAACTTCTGGTAGATGTACTAGAAACATTCAGCAATAAACCGTTTAATCCACACCAGCTGATCTTCAATGTATAGAAAAAAATGCCTTCTTGACCTGCACAGTTCCACTAGGAACCTAGAATACTTTCTTTTACAATTTTCTCAATATCCTCGACATATACAACAAATGATATACCAAATGCTAATAGTGTTGACATCAATGACAACCACATATCAACAACCATATTCACAACATCCAACAATAGCTTCATTCCCTACAACACTGGAGCAGCTAATTGCTTGCAATATGTCATACTAAATCTCTCAAGGTCAATATTAATATACTTATTCTAGCTGAGCCAAAGTTTTCTACTTTCCCTATCCCTTCTAATTTTCATACCTAGAATATACCTTGCTGCACCTAAATCTTTCATTTCAAACTATGCTAACAACTGAGATTTTGATGGCAAGTGACAGAAATAGGAGCAAGGGTAGGAGTTTGAATTCCTCACAAGAAAAGTGAATTCCTCTGCAACAGAGGGTGAGGAAGATGATTAATCTGAGGATGAGGTGAATGGGTTGTGGTTTCTTGATGTGTCATGGATGGCTAACGGGTCATGAATGATTGATGTCTGGGTTGTAGGTGGAATCTCTTTGGGAGATGTTTCTGCTGGTTTTTCTGGGCTACTGTTGGCAACAAATTTCTTATTGTCTAGAGTGAGGTTTGGTTCTCTTGTGATAGGACTTTGTTGGGATTTTTTCCTTTCTCTTATTCTTGAATGGAATGTCAAGGAGGATAGAGTGCTAAATGGATTGGCTAGTTCCCTTATTTTTTCCTATGCGGGTCTCCCTCTTCTCTCTATTGGACTATTGTTGGAGGTTTGCCTATCATCAGCAGGGTTTCTTAGGTTGTGGTTTCCTAATGGGTCACGGATGGCTAACAGGTTACAAATGACTGACGTCTAGGTTGATGTTGGAATCTCTTTAGGAGATGTTTCTATTGGGTTTTTTTGGCTGCTGTTGGATTCAAATCTCTTGCTGCTATTTGGGATGAGGTTTGGTTCTCTTGTGTCAGGACTATGTTGGGATTTTTTCCTTTCTCTTATTCTTGACTGGAATGTCAAGGAGGATGGGGTGCTAAATGGTTTGGCTGGTTCCCTTCTTTTTTCTTGTGCAGGGCTCCCTTTTCTCTCTGGTGGACTGTTGTTGGAGGTTTGTCTATCAACAATAGGGTTTCTTATGGCATATTTTGTTGTGGGTTCTTGCTTGGAGCTCTTTGTTGTTGGTGTGCTCATTTTTATGGAGTCTTCTTTTGCTAGATTTGTTGTTCGGAGGCTATTGCTGACAACAATTTCACTGCTAACATTGATAACTGTGATGGGTAGCTGCAAGGAGCTCGTGGTTGCTGGTGGGCTCATGTTTGAAGCAATTGTTGCTGATGCTATGGGCCTTTCTTTATGGAAGCTTTCCTTTTCCTATCGTGTGATCCCTCTCTCATCTATGGCCTTACTTGGGGGTGAGGTATGGTCTTCCTTTTTTAGGAGTGTGCTAGGAGTTCTAGCTATCTCTTATTCTTGGCTGGCATGTCAAGGAGGACAGGGTGCTTATTGGATTGGTCGGCTCTCTTCAATTTTCTTGTGAGGACTTCCTTTATCTTCTCGTAGGTCTATTGATGTTGGAAGGGTTGCTATTGTTGAAGTTGTTTTGGGAAGCTTCTTGGTGCTTGTAGCTGACGGTGTTGGTTCCCTTTTGAGGGAAATTTTGGTGGTGGTATTGCAGCAAATGGTGGGGTGTTGTAGTGCTTGTTGGGTGGGTTTTGTCCCTATCTCACTTGGGGCTTTATTTTGGAGGAAATTTTGGGTCATGCTGAGGAGGATTTTGGGAGTGGAGGTTGCCTCTACTTTTACCACTTTGTTGATTTTTGGGTGGTTTTTTTTATTGCCCAAGGTAGTGGATGCCCTTGTTCTTGTTTTCTAGAAGTTGGCTAGGTTAATGTTATTGCTTCTTTTGTATACCCAAATTTTTGTTAAGTTTTGGGGAGCTTTGTGTTGGCTCTCCCTTATTATTATTTCTTGGATGGTGGTTGGGTTTCTCTTCATACTTTATTTGTACACCTAGTTGAATTTAATGATCAAATATTTTGTGGTGGTTTGGTTGTTCAAACTTTATTGTTTGTTCCACCTTTTGTTTCAACTGCTGGGAATTCCAAAGGATGGTGCGGGTACCTTTTCTGCTAGAGTGTTGGATTTCTCCTCGAATCCTATTGAGGTGGATTTCATGCCTATTGAGGTGGAGTTGGGGAATGTATGTTTCTAGTTTCCTCAATTGCAGATCCTTTTGAGGTGGACGCTTCTCCTATGGAGGTGGAGGTTGAGGTTGCTAGAAAATTTTGGCTTCGGTGGAAAAGATGGTCATATCTTCCTCACCAATAGAGGGGAGTTCCCTCCTTTAGAGGTGGAGTGTGTGTTGGGTTCCCAACTTGACAGGCATATTTTGCTTATGTGCAGTTGGATTGTTGTTGTTAGTCTGTGTTTGTATTTGGTTGATCATGGTATCTTTTTAGGTTCAAGGTCCTTGAAAAACCTAGTTAAGGGTTTAAGGTCCCTGAAAAACCTTTGGGTTTATGGGCCCAATTAAATCCTGGTTGTATTTGGTTAACAAGCTTTAGGTCATTTCATTTCTTTGTGCAACTTGTTTTGTCTTGCTTTATTCCTAGTGCAGCTGCTAAGGGGTTGTTGGTTTATGGATTATCTTTGCTACAACTTAACTCTCTTGGATAGGGTTTCAGGTCAATTCAAAACCATGTTGTAATGGGGTTTTGGTCCCATCAAAACCTGTTTATCGCTAATAAAAACAACTGAGATTTTAAATTAGAAATCATACCCTTACTATTCCCAAAGAATAACATATCATCTACATAAAAGGCAATAATAAGTAAATGATCATTTTTCAGTTTTGTAGTACACACAATGATCTAAATTTGATCTCACAAATCCCATTCACAACAAAAAATTGTCAAACTTTTGATACCACATTCTAGGTGATTGCTTTAAACCATACAGAGATTTCTTTAGCTTACAAACCATACTTTCTTTACCTTTTTCAACAAAGTGCTTAGATTGGAACATATAAATTTCTTCTTCTAGATCTCCATGAAGAAATGTTGTCTTCACATCCAACTACTCAATCTCTAAGTCATACATAGCTACAAGTGACAACAAAAATTTGATAGATGTCAACTTATCTATAGGATAAAATATTTCTCCATAATCAATTCCCTCCACTTGGGAATAACCTTTTGCGACTAACAAAGATTTCTACTTCTCAACACTATTGATCAAACCAATTTTCTTCTTAAATACCCATTTGCAGCCAACATTCTTTTGACCTTCAGGAAAAGGTACCAAATCATAGGTTTCATTCTTTTTTAATGATGCCATTTTCTGATTCATGGCTTCCAACCAGGAATTTGAATCAGACATAGTAATAGCCTCTTTTACAGTCCTACGCTCATCAGTGCTAGTAATCAAAGTATAGGTATAACTCAAATCCAACATGGAAAATCCATACCTTACATACTATTGCTTCTCACGTGTAGACCTCCTCATTGGCTGAGGTTGAGATTCTTCTTCCTGTTCAGAGTTCTCAGAATTGCTAGAGCTCTCCTCAATTTCAAATACACTTTGGATTTGTAGTTCCTCTTTATCTGGAGTTCGAGGAATTTCAACTACATCATCCTTCTTTTATTTTCCTTCTGTCTTTGATTCTAGATCAACCGCAGAAGGTTTTAGCTCTCAAAGATTACACTTTTGCTATACACAATCTTCTCAGTAACAAGATTCCAAAGCTTGTATCCTTTCACACCAATGCCATAGCCGATGAAGATAAATTTTACAACTTTGTTTTCCAACTTAGATCTTTTCTCATTTGGCACATAAACATATGATATGCAACCAAAAACACGAATATGTCTCAGAGAGCGCTTCTTACTAGACCACACTTCCATAGGCATTTTTTCAACAAGAGCCAAAGTAGGTGAATGATTAACCAAGTTACATGCTGTAGCTACAGCCTTAGCCTAGAACTTCTACTCCAGACCAACATTGCTCAACATACTTCTCACTCTTTCCATTAGCATCCTGTTTAACCTCTCATCAACTCCATTTTGTTGTGGAGTATAAGGTGTAGTTTTATGCTTTTTAATTCCATGGTCTTTGCAATGCCTTTCAAAATTTGTAGAATAATTTTTTTTGCCATTATTTGTCCGTACGGTGATCCCACAATACTAGTTTACAATTTTGGCCAAAGTGGACACTAAAATAATTTTTTCTAACTAAATCTTCACTTTCAGGCACCTATAGCGGCTAAACCATGAGGAATTTGAAGATGATCAAACTAGTGATTTGTGAAATTTTGTCTATAGATTCTAAATATATCTTTTTCAAAAATTTTGGAATCAGATTGCACTTCTTTCTCCATCTCCTTCAAAAACTAGTTTTTTTCAGTAAACACCATTTTTAAGGAGTGATTCTCACCATATACAACATAACTTTTTTTCTAGGAATGATACAATTCTATTTTTTTTCAAATTTAGATTTGTAACTATGATATCTAGCACTTTCATTTGGTTTCATAGTGTTTTATTGAATATTTTTTCCTTAATCAATTTTTGAACTCAAACCAATTACAATTTAGACATAGGTAGACCGTATACAACATATATATTTTTTTGTATGTATCAAAATTCATTTTTTTTTGTTGGATCAAGGACTTCAATATCTAGTGCACTGATATTTTTCAAAATTTTATTTTGATAATCTACTATTTTTCCACACGTGCAAAACAAATAGCTTGATTTTTGGTGAAAAACCTACATTCACAAGAAATAAAAAATAAATAAAATAATAAAATTAAATTTATTTCAAATTATACTTTTTGGGAAGCTTATAATAAGGACTACATGCTTACAAAAATAAAATTCTAAATGAATTCATTTGATCCCCCAAAAGGTAAATCAAAAGTGATTTTTTATCAACATGTTGATAGGTGTAAAGGAGACTCCATTATAGGTATAGTTTTAAACTAGCGAGGTTCTATCCAAGGGGGTTTGATCTAAGGTGGTTTGATCAAACCCTCTTTAATTGGAATCCCTTAAATGGAACTTTTCAAGGCTTAAATCATTATATTTTCTAAAAATATGTGATTTTAGCAAAAATCAGGATCTCCCAGAAATTGTAAAACAAAATTGTGGGATCACCTCGTAAGCATTTAATTTTCCTTCTAGTCTAATTTTCTACCAAGTTTTAAAACTTTTTAAATTGGCTAAACACTTCTAATTTACTTTTAATAAAGTACACATATTCCCTTCTCGAATAATCATCAATAAGAGAAACACAATATTTAGACTTGGATAATGAAGGAACATTCATTGGAGCAAATACATCAGAGTGAACATAATCTAGTATTCTAGAAGATTTATGAGGACTAGAATAGAATGAAACATGGTGTTTCTTTCCATAAATGAAATGTTCACAAAAATAAACTCAAGGTTACAATCATCAATCCCTTCTACTAGGTTTTTATTCTTCAAGGATTTTAAGCATTTTTCTCCTATGTGATCGAGTCTATGATTTTGGATCATGGTTTTCTCTGCTGGGAGTTTCACCTCCATAGATTTTTCATCCAGAGGAACTTCGTTCTCCTTCTCTACACAAGAAACTTTGCTTGAATTTATAGAGACGTTGTTACATTGAACAAGACATGCATCTAGCTTGTATAGAGTTCCTATACGTGCACCCTTAGCCAACACCATTGAACCTCTAGTCATTTTGCAGCCTCCACTCAAGAAAGAAACATGCACACCAACATCATTAAACTTATTAACAAAAAGCAGATTATGAGCTAGACTTGGTATGTGCATTACGCCATCAATTCCTTTGATTCTTCTGTTAGGAAATTGGATTTTGAATCTTCTACGACCAACAATTTCAAGAGATGAATCACTTGCTAGGTACACTTTTCCACCATCATACTTTTCATATTTCATGAATCAATCTTTGTGAGATGTCATGTGAAAAGATGCTCCTGAGTCAATCATCTAATGCTTGAGTCACCAAGGCTGCAATGAAGGCATCTACATCATTCTGAGAAGAATAATTTTTTGAAGAGTTGTTGTTCTTCTTTTTGTCCTCTTTACAATCCTTCCAGATATGACCATTCTTCCCACAATTCCAACATTTCACCTTGGACTTCTTTCCTAGAGACTTTGATCTCCCTTCAGATTTGGATTTAGACCTCTTGTATTTCTTTTTGCCTCTCTCCTTTGATCTACCTCGAACAACAAGGGCCTCCTTGGCCATCTCAGAAGATTTCCTTCACATTTCTTCTGATAGCAGTGAAGCAACCACATCTTCTATCTTGAAAGTGGTTGTTGAACTTCAAATAGCCATCACCATATGATCCCATGTGTTAGGTAAGGAACACAACAAAAGAATACATTGATCCTCCTCCTCTATCTTCACACCCACAAAGGCCAACTTAGCAACAATCATGTTAAATAAATTTAGATGGTCTGCAATAGATGCACCTTCTTCCATCTTGAAGGAGTATAACTTCTTCCTCAAGAATAATTTTTTTACCAGAGACTTTCCCTAATAGATATCACCAAGTTTCTTCCATAAAGAAGATGCAGTCTTCTCCTCATGGATGTTCAAGAGAACAAAATCAACTAGAAAAAGTGTTATTAGCCCTTTGGCTTTTCTATTTGTGAGATCCCAATATTCTTGCTTCATTCCTAAGGGTTTAGTTCTAGACACAACAATCTAGAGATCTATTTCCACCAACAGATCTTCCATTTTGAGTTTTCGCAACTCAAAATTGTCGCCATTAAACTTTTCATTTTCTACTCTTCCTGATGTGCTTGCCATCTCAATCTATAACCAAGACAATTAGTTTTCTTTGCAAGACTCCCACTGAACATAATTAGCACAAAAAACTAGCCCTACTCACAAGGATTACACAACTTGACAGGCTCTAATACCACTTGAAAGGAAAGCATGATGCGAAAATGACTTCCAAATGCAAAATTCTTAGGAAAGAAGTGTAGAAAAAAATAATTTCACTTAATTCAAATTACAATCATTAAGATGCACACCATCAGAATAGAAGACTAGACAATTTAAGCAACACATAAATTGAACACCAGTTTTATGTGGGGAAACCCTTTTGGGAGAAAAACCCACACACCAAGAAAAGTCACTTTGTATTACAATAAATAGATTACATACAGAGTTATAGACCCCACTTTCAGGTGTTAATTCATAGGATCAATTCAATAGATTGCATTCACTCTTCCTTTGAGAAAACACCAACTCAATGCAATACCATTTGTCTCTCTCTCACATTACATACAAACAATCCATTTTATCCCAGTCATTCTTTAGGTCAACCTAATCTCTCCATGTCATAGTACTGATTTTCCAACCAATGAGCAATTTGATTTTTTAATGCAGTTACATGGTTATCAAGAAAAATAACTATTGACTTTAGGTTGAAAAGCTTCGGTCCAATAATTGTTGATTCACAATAGTGATGTAGAATCAAAAAATGAATTTGTGCCACATGTCAACACATCACTTACCCAATGTTGTTGACAATCACACCATTCGGGTTCCACTAGGGAATTCTCCATGAGTTACCGAGTTGATAGATGTATGCCGCTTAGTCTATTTTGCACACCCCTGCAAGAGTCAATCAAAACTTGTCACAAGGGGCACGAAGTTATTGGGTACCGTTGGATTATTATAACCACAATTGTCAATCAATTACCACCATGACATCATGTCATCATCAGTGACCAATCCTGCACACCCCGCAAGAGTCTGTCAGGACCCACCACAAGAGGTGTCGGGTTAGCGCGTGTTGTTGGATCAATCTTATCACAACCATAGATCAAGTTATATTATCGCATCGCCATGGTCTTCACTACCACCGTGACATCCAAGTCACACCGATGAGAGTCACCAACATGCTCACGACCATAACCCATCGATCTATTAGGGAGACTCAAGGCAGAGTCCCACTGATAAGGCTAAGTTCCATCAACATTCTTCTTTCATGTTCTATCGAGCCAGCGAAGAGACCCTAGATAGAGTCCCTTCAATGAGAGTAAGTCTTGTCAATGATGACCAAGACCTGTTGATAGAACACACCACATTGAATAGAATGTCATTGGTCCATCGATGGAACTGAGAACAAGGTCCCGTTGACAAAGAACTGTCAGGCCGATAGAGAAAGAGACACAACTGCTACAGGAAGTCGATCAAGCTAGTAAATATGAGGCACCTCTTTCCAACAAAGATACTTGAATTCTCTTGTGAACTCAACTTGCTATTAGGTATGCTCTCACAAATGTCTTAGGTGAAAATGAATGAAAGTTCTACCTTGTATTTATACTCAATTATGCAAGAATTTCCAAAATTACAACACTACAAGCTGACATCAAATCTAGGAGGATAAAATCCTACAAAAAATTTGAATTAATTTTGATTTTGGGCCACACATGACTCATTTTCCCAAGGTGGTGAATGAGTCCCACTAAGCCTAAATTTTGGGACCATTTTAAAAATGCTTAGAAATGTGTGAAACTAGGTTCGGGATGCAAAAATCTAGGTGGGAAGGTGGCAAATGAGTCCTAGATCACTAAATTTGGGCCATTCAAATTTAAAACACCTGAATTATGATTAGGTATTGATTTGTGTTGGGATTATCCTCAAAAAGATACAATAAATGAGGCTTGTGGATGCAAAATAGGGCCCATTAAAGCACAAAAAAGCCCAATTATTACTGAAAAGCCTAGAAAAGTGTGAGTGTGTTACAACACTTCACAACACTTTAAAATAAGGTAGGATTAAAGTTAAAAAGGGGGTTTATTAGGTTTAATTAATTAATAAAACCTTAGAAAAGTGTGAAAGTGTGTTACAACACTTCACAACACTTTAGTAAGGTATCATTTAAATTCATTAGTTCACAAGGTCCCAAGACCTAATGTGAATGTGTCAACCACATTAAAACACTAAATCAAGGAAACATTAAGCTTAATTTAGTAAGGAGGGCCCAAACAAGTGTGAAAATGTCCTCGATGACATTTTTTGACACTATAGTTTTTAATGTCAAAGGGGAAATCAATGTAAAACATCTTTTTCCTTTGACATTGATGTCAAAGGGAGAGATGAGAGATATGAGAAAAAAGGATGAGAGATGAGATATGACAACAAAAAGAGAGATTATCTACTAAGGGGGAGAAACAAAAATAAAAATTATGAGAAGTGTGTTCAGAGCTAGTGTGTTGTCTTTGATGGTTTTTCACATCATGTGTTGTCATGAATAACAAAGGGGGAGATTGTTGCAAGAATGAAGGTGTTTTCATTGATACCAATTGGTCAATTGGTTATAAACTAGTTGTTGTCATTGATGTCATGGATACAATTTATTGACTGTATGTGTCAAGGATATTGAGAAAATTGTAATAAAGAAAGGTTGCAGGTGTTTAGTGGTTGCATTGGGTTTTGCTCTAGATTTGCTTCTATGTTTGTGTGGTTCAGATATGTTCATCATGGTTGTTAGAAGTTGCTATATCCAATTTTTTTGATTATGATTCATTGTATAGTATGAGTTAGGTTCACTAGTTTTGAAATGTGGTTTTTTGTGCTTCTGGTTGAGGTCCGGGAGAAATGTTGTTGGTCCAGATTTCTCTTTGGTAAAGTATTATAACTTGCAATTCTAGAGTTAAGATGTTATGATCATGTTGAAGATAATTTTGGTATCTGAAAGGATTTGATCGTACTAAGAGTTACGTGTGCTTAATTATTCTAGGTGTTTTACACTAGTTTGGCTGACCTTGTGTTGAACACTACCTTCAAAATTCATGAAGCATGATGGGACCTATTTGGGTCCTCATAAAGCATGTGTTTGGGTTGCCCTCATTCTAATTCCACCCTAGGATGTTTTGGCGTCGATCTAATTTGAATTTAATGATGGATGGCTGACTTTGGATGTGTTTCAAAGTTGAAGATAGTATAATTGTAGGATGAGTTAGTGGTGAAATATGTACAAGAGATAAGTGCAAAGAAATAGAGTAGATAGATGCAAAACAGATGAAAATTCGTGTGTGTATGTGATGCAAGTGTGGTAGGTTAGTGCAAAGCCTAAATACTGAGTTTCTGGATGTAGTGAGCTAAAGGTGGACTCTATCATTCATGCATGTTTGCAAGTGGTTGATCAAACTATGGTGGAATTCTCTATTGCATCGACATTGTCTTCTCTCTGTAACATATCTCTTCTATCTTCTTTGTATCTCTATGGCAGTGAGCTCTTTGGGTGGTTAACTCTGTTGGACAGTGAGTCCTAATCCAAACAATGAGTCCTTGTTTTGGCAGCGAGCCTTTTTCCTCAGACCCAATGAGTCTTTGCAAACGGTTTTGATATTCTCTATAGTTTGAGTTAATCATCACTGTGGTTTTTCCCTCATTGGGTTTCCATGTAAATTTAATGTTACTATGTTTGTGTGATGGTTTTCAATTTTTGCACTTGCACTTAATGTTTAATCATTTTAGCAAAATTAAAGATTTGTGATTGATCTAAGTTTCGATGAATGTTTTAAATTTTAAATCCGCTACAAATAATTCACCCCCCCTCTCAGTTGTCTTGTTCAACATTTATTGATTTATGGTAGCTTGGTCATTATGCATATTGAACTAGAGATTTCATCCTTGTATCCATTTTGTGACATTAGTGATGATATTACATACAAAGAGCATAAATCACAAGATATTCAAATACTTGAATATTGAGTTGATGCATAATTAAACAATTTCTAATTATACTAGAGATGATTAAACATATCACAAGAGATTGAAATACTTGATGAATATTGAGTTGATGCATAATTAAAGAATTTCTAATTATATTAGAGATAATTAAAAATGTGATATAATAAAAGACTAATTGGAATAGATTTTAAAATTAAAATTTGACCCTTTGAAATAGTCCAAAAAATTCAAATGCTAAAGACCAATAGATATCCACTTAATTAAAACCCTTCATTAATACTTCAAAGTATGACACATGAACATTTGGTTTGACCACCATTAATAAAAAAAACCTATAATTTTTTGTTTGTTTGATAATGTAATGTTTTACATTTATTCTCCTTTAGCTCTTTGCTTTCATCCTATGATGAATTACAGAATGTGTTTAAAAACGTCAATGTGAAAATTTTTACGCAATCAAATCCAAGAATTTGTTGTTTACTATATTTAATGATGGATGGCCGACTTTGGATATATTTAATGATGTATGGCCAACTTTGGATATATTTCAAAGTTGAAGATAGTATAAATGCATGATGAGTTAGTGGTGAAATGTGTACAAGGGATAAGTGCAAAGAAATAAAGCAGATAGATGCAAAATAGATGTGTATCTGTGTGTGTATGTGATGTGAGTGTGGCAGGTCAGTGCGAAGCCTAAATTCTGAGTTTTCGGATGCAGTGAGTTGAAGGTGGACTCTATCATTCATGTATGTTTGCAAGTGGTTGAACAAACTGTGGTGGAATTCTCTGTTGCATTGAGATTTTCTTCTCTGTAACATATCTCTTCTATCTTCTTTGTATCTTTGTGGTAGTGAGCCCTCCGGGTGGTTAACCCTGTTGGACAGTGAGTCCTAATCCAAACAGTGAATCCTTGTTTTGATAGTGAGCCTTTTTCCTCAGGCCTAATGAGTCTTTGCAATCAATTTTGATATTATCTATAGTGTGAGTTAATCCTCACCGTAGTTTTGGCCTCATTAGGTTTTCCACATAAATCTGGTGTTTCTATGTTTGTGTGATGGTTTTTAGTTTCTGCACTTGCACTTAATGTTTAATCATTTTAGCAGAGTTAAAGATTTATGATTGATCTAAGTTCCGGTGAATGTTTTAAAGTTTAAATATGCTAAACTAATTCACCCCCCTCTTAGTTGTCTTGTTCAACATTTATTGATTTATAGTAGCGGGGTCATTATGCATCTTGAACTAGGGATTTCATCCTTGTATCCATTTGTGACATTAGTGATGATATTACATACAAAGAGCATAAATCATAAGAGATTGAAACACTTGAATATTGAGTTGATGCATAATTAAACAATTTCTAATTATATTAGAGATGATTAAAGATATCACAAGAGATTGAAACACTTGATGAATATTGAGTTGACGCATAATTAAACAATTTCTAATTATATTAGAGATAATTAAAAATATGATATAATAAAAAAATAATTGAAATAGATTTTAAAATTGAAAATTTGACCCTTTGAAATAGTCCAAAAAAATTCAAAAAACCAATTAAAAGATCAATATAAATCCACTTAATTAAAACCCTTCATTAATACTTCAAAGTATGACACATGAACATTTGGTTTGACCACCATTAATAAAAAAACCTATAATTTTTTGTTTGTTGATATTATAATTTGTCATTATTAATCTTCATGAATACAATTTTTACATCTTTGTTACTAAGTTTCCAATGTTGCTACAAATATTGAGATTCTTTTACAAGTACAAAACAGTTCATGACATTTGATACGATCAAATTACCATCATGTCTAGAAAAAAGTATTCTTGTTTGATAATGTAATGTTTTTAGATTTATTTTAATATCATATATATGTTTTTTACATTAATACTTCTATGTTTTTTACATTAATACTTCAAAGTATGACACATGAACATTTGGTTTGACCACCATTAATAAAAAAACCTATAATTTTTTGTTTGTTGATATTAAAATTTGTCATTATTACTCTTCATTAATAAAATTCACAGCTTTGTTACTAAGTTTCCAATGCTGCCACAAATATTGAGATTCTTTTACAAGTACAAAACAGTTCATGACATTTGATACAATCAAATTACCATCATGTCTAGAACAAAATATTCTTATTTGATAATGTAATGTTTTTTACATTTATTCTCCTTCAGCTCTTTGTTTTCATCCTATGATGGATTACAATCTGAAACGTTGATGCAAAAAATTTTACACAATCAAATCTAAAAAATTATCGTTAATCATTATAGATTGTGGAAACTTAATATCTCTATTCATTAGGAATCCAAATTCTATATCTTACTGATTAGGGCTGTAAGTGATTATTTACCCTAACACATTGATAATGATGGGATTTATTTCTTAACATTTTTCAGCAACCATCCTCATAATAACAATTAGGGCTTTAACGCATTGCTTTTTATTTTACCAAAACCTTTCGTGAATTTTATAAAGTAGATTTGAACCTGCTGTACCTGGCTACTTTAGCATTCTTTATATGCCTGTGCAGTCCTGTCACGGATGCCTGATCTTTTAGTTTACTTGCTGGACAATTCCCACAACATAATTAAACTTGAAAATGTAATTATATTGTGATTGGAATCTAGTTTTAACTGAACATGATCTAAAATAAACCGTATGATTCTGAACACCCTCCTCAACATTTCACCACGCCTGCAAAACAGTGATAAAACACATAAAGTTTTATAGTAAAGTGGACTAACAGTGGGAATACGGCCATAAAATTTGAACACTTGGTACTCACTACAGTGTAATGGGTACATATTAAAGTTTAATCTGAGACTTCTCCCTTTCGTACATTGAAAAAGTAAGTGCGCAATGTACTAACCTAGTTTGATGCTACACACGACGTCGAGGCTTCAAATAACGGTTTGCCAAATTGCTAATTCCTGTAAAACAGGCGAGTAAAGTGCCGTGGTGAGAGATACTTGGCGATTTGCGGGAGGAGTAGCGTACGTGCAATTTGTGAAGGAGCTTTCATGGCGGGACTGGGCCAGGGGCCGGTGGAAAAGCTTTATGCAATTCTTTATGATATTGGATTCTAACCAAGCAATGCCCAGGTACTTGGTGACGGAAAAGGAAAGACAAAGGGGACAGCCGTCGACCACCATTGTGAAAGCGAGTAGAAATGGAAAGAAGAGGCGACATGGAGTAGTCGAAGTAAATGAGATATGACAAGACATTTTCATGTTTCGGATTGTAATAAGTAGTGAAATATGCATTCGGTCCACATGTCAATTCCGTTTAGTTTATTTTAGTTAATTTTAGGTTGATGAGGATAGACAATATCTTGTCTAATCGAAAGTGTAACTTTTTAGATCTCTATTGATTATCTACTTGTTTGGTTAACCTCATGCACACATCTTTTGAGATTGAAAGCATTTCCATCTCACCTCAAAAGTCACTCAACGCTTGGCACACAAGGTTGATGACTTGATCATAGAGGTTGTTGGTTTGCATACTCTAAGTGTTCTTAAGGTTGACATCTATAAGACACTTGTCTACTCATTTGTGCCACTTCATGGGGCACTTGTCAATCCACCTTGCCTATATATGCAAGGCTTTGTACTCATTATCACTTGGATCAACTAAATAAAGTCTTATACTTTGTTCATTGTGCTTGTCATTTTATCTTCTAGATCTTCCTAATTCTAATAAAATGTAATTACATGGTGTAATTTTGTGTGAAGTTTAGTTTTTATTTTTTTAGCCTATTTTTCTTTCTACATATTCTCGTTTATTTGATATTATGTTATCTATTTTCATGCGTAATCCTATAAACTTGATATTTATTGTGTCCTCCATGTTTAGAAATTTGTTTTCTACGTAAATATTACCACCTTTATCTCATGTCAAACACATAGGAATGCGACCGATCTGGTACATATGAATCTAACCCATAAATTTAAAGAACATAAATCCAATCAATCTTTCATTCAAATAGGCAATCTCAATTTAGAGGAGGACTTTTCCCAAAATAGTTATTCAAAATTTTCGTGTCTTGGAATTTTTGAGGTCTAGCAGACCTCCCAAAGAAGTATTTTATCTAAGACACTTGACAAATATTTCTTAGTTTGCACATTCTTTGTTTACAAAAGTTAAGATTTCTAGTTTTTTCTTTCTATTGTATTGCATGTTATTTAGCTTACTAGTCATTTTTTATATAACAATCATGAAATGGGTTGTGATGGAGTTTTCATCATTCTCTCTTCTAAATCACATCATTATTTAGTTGACTAGGGGTGTGACCCCACCAAAAAAATGGTGTGGGATCTTTTCAACATTAATAATCATTCCTTTCAAATTATTAATGTTTGTCTTGAATGATGTTGTTCAACTATCTATCTTTTTAAGATAAATTATGGATATAGTGCTTTTGATCACTTAGGTTATATGCATACATTTTAATTTATGGTTGATCTATGTCTTATGATAAATGTGGTGTTTTACCTATGAGGCAGATAGATGAAAAAGAGTCATAGTACTACACACATAATAAATTGGGGCCTTTACTCTCAATATTTGTCACCATCATGACAATACAATGTGGTACATATGGGTTAATCTTAGAGTAGGTCTTAATCAAGTATGCAAATAGCTTGATAAACCCATGTTGTTGATACACTCTTTCTTCTCCTTTTCTAACTATTTTTCTTTCAAATTGAACCTTAGTTAGATGTTATCCTTTTAAACCACTATCTTGTATGGTTTTCCATTGAATGACAACTTGCTAAGCCCAAGGCCATGAAGACTTAGTCCTTTTTAAACACAACATTATTTCTCCATAAGGCCATATTGACACATATTTAACATGTTTGAATCTAGTGCTACATCCCTTGCATGGGAAAGGTTGGATTGCTTGGTGGAATGATTCTATCAAACGAGAATCATGTTTCCTTCACATTTGTGGTTACTAGTTGGCTTGTTTCCTACACTTTTCATATGAGGCCACTACATTAGAGCTCTTCCAATCCATGACCACTTTGGAGGTATACTTATTTGATATATTAGTGCAACTCCATGTAGCTAAAATCTACCACTAAAAATAGATTGCAAAGAACCATATAGATTTTGGTGGAAAAATCAAATCCTAGCTTCACTAACTTAAAAATGGAGATAAGGTCTCTAAAGAAATTTCCAATCCCTACAAGCTAGTCATGCATGTCAAGCCACTTAAAAAATAAAGGATGGCCAAATTTTTTAAACTATCCTTCCATACATCCTCCAAGATTTTTTTTGGTACTATGAACATGTTTTTACCATCTAAGAAGATACTCCTAAATCAACTATTTATTTACAACAATTATTGAATGTGTTTCCTTATAAAACTTCCAAATATTAATGTATTCCTCATGAATATATTCTCACAAAGGAGGATTTGCATGAGGTTGTGTTTACTATATTCAATGACAAAGTGCCTAGTTTGGACAAATTCATTTGTAAGTTTATAAATCGTTTCATGATACTATGGGTAAATATTTTTACTAAGTTTATTTAGAAGTATTCCACTGGAAATATTTATAGAGATTAATTAATAAGGGTAATCTTAAGTTTGTGCCTAAAGCTAGTGACTCAAAGGATATCTATATCTAGCATCTCATCACCTTGCTATATGTCTTTTATAAAACCATCTTCAAAGATTATATGACTTTAGGCTATGACATCTCCTTCCACAATTATTTTCCCTTGAGAAAATTGGATTTATTAGGTCATGGCACATCCTCAACAATATTAATGTTATTTGGGACTAGGGATGAAATGAGCTCGATATTCCCATAAATCTATAATTTTTCTTAAAATTAAGTTTTATCAGGTTTATGACCATATTGAATGACCTTTCATTCTGACCACATTGTTTTAGTCCCTAGATTTTAGGCATCACTTTGTGAAATTAATTAATTAATTAATTTTTAGATGTATTTTTTTGTATGTACCATAAATAGGAAAAAAAGCTTTTTCTTTTGGGTTATTTAGGTCTATCTACTAAATTTTTCCTTTAGCTCCAACACTTTATGTGCTTTCTACTAAAAGTTTTATTTATATTTTGGCTAATGAAATTTCCTATAAGTTAGTCAAGTGCATTGCCTTGCCTAATTTATTTTCCCAAAATATCAATGACCACTTTGTGGATGACCCATTTCTCACTTTGATTTAAAGATAACTTAGATAATGTAAAATATGCCCTTCATTTCCTAGAAACATTTTACAAGGCTTCATGTTTGAGTATTTAATGGAAAAAAAATTAAATTTATAAGTAATATTTGTTTCTAAGCTTAGTTGGTTGATTTCATTTATTTGGAAGTGAAATGATCATAAGGTATTTAGAAATTTTAGCATCCCATTTTCCTTTGAGGACTCTCTTGCTACCTAATCACAAGCTATTATTTCTAGAATCAAGAAAAAAACATTACTTATTGGATTTATAAGCTTCTCCCTTTGGCGAGTAAATAAGTGCACTCTAAAATCCTTTTTTCTTCTCATATTTTTCATTTTTTTTGTTGGGTGCTTCAAAGGATTCCTATTTAAAATTTGAAAAAACTTCTTAGGGATTTTCTTGAGGCCTCTTATAATAGTAAAAAATGCTTTCATTTTTTGGTATGGGAATATTGTTATTTCCCCTATTTTGGGGGGTTTAGGTTTACTCTTAGAACTTTGTGCTAAATGTATGATTAGTTTCTTTGAAGGTGAGGAATCCTAGAAAGTCCTCACTCAATATTGTGTTTCTTATGTAGTGTTATTTGGTCATTCAACTTAGAAAGGTGTTTGTTAATGTGAATGGGGTTATTTCCTAACTAGTTATTAGTGATGTCCTATTCACATTATTGTAAGTTTACTTGGGAGTTAAGTTTCCTAGTTGTCATTTCTAGAAGTTAGTTATAATGGAGCCATGTCTCATTATTTACTTTTAGTTATCTAGGAATTTAATAATTCTCTCATGCATTTAATATTTGCATTGAGAGTTTAATGTTTGTGTCCTAGGTTCTTATGACTTAGTTGTCTCATGTGATAGGATTAACATGTACTTGTCATGATCTTTTATAATCCTATTCACCACCTTTCCTATACAAGAAAGGCTCTTGTACATTTGTAAATCATCTCAATTCATTATTTTTCACTTCTGGTGAAATAGCCTCTTCATGTGTTGTATGTCTAGATAATGAATCAATAGTGTTCTATTTATTTATATTTTAGTGTTGATGTTATGATTTTGGTATTTATGTTATGTAGTGTGAACGAGTTTTGATCTATTGATTTGGTTATTTATGGTGAATGGATGAACTAATGAACTAATAAGAAAAAAAAAGAGGTTTGAATTAGGAGGGAAAAGCTATCATAGTGTTCTTTTCCACAATATATATGCACTCAAAACCAAGTCTATGCTATAAGAATAAAAACAATGAGATTTGTTCTAGAATATTTGAGGCATCAGTTTTGGGTAAATCTATGCATAGAACATGAGAAATTCAGAAATAATATATTCCATTTACAATAGCACCAAAGGTGATAGTAAAAAAAGAGGGTAAAGGGGTAAATTTCATTAATTTTTGCTCTAAATTTTGCATCCATTTTGACATGAAAATGAGATACATGAATCATGCATGATAAGGTGATTTAAGTAATAAATAAAATAATAAGGAAAAATTCTTGGATACATAGTTAGATGATACCTTATGATTTCTCTATATTATTTTTTAGAAATATCTCTAAAATTGGAAATCTAAATTATTAGTAGAACTTAAAAAAGTGAATTAATAATAAATCATAATCATCAATCCTTTTTCATTTTAGTAAGAAAGACATCCATTGTAAAAGAAAACAATTATTTTGAAAATGTATTGTAGGATTGTGAAAAAGTTGCTTCCCACACAAAACCCATGAGGCAAGAAATAAAAATATTGAGTGTAGGGTTTGGTTTAGGTTGAATTGATGTGTTATAAAAAATATACACAAGACTAAGATTAAGTAAAATCTATGAATGAAATTCTAATGCTTTTTTTCCTTGAGAGTTAATATTGACCTGTTTCCTTGACAATATGTACCTTTTTTAAATCATGTAAAACCAAGACAATGTAAAGTGTACTATAGGCCACCCTCATGTTTACTATATACCATATTATGTAATTGGTTTGAAAAGAGTCTATATATTAAAATAAGTACATAGAAAATATTTTATCCTTAGGGTGAGTCAAAATGATATAGATTACATAAAAGCTCATATGATGGAGGATAAAAAATATTTTCTCCTTAATTTATCCTCAAGTGTGGGTATGTGCAAGTGTTGGGTCCATTTTTTGGCAAAAAAATGGAAATATTTTTTCTTGAATAATCAAAGTTTGGCACAATTGGACTAAACATTTGAATCACTTACATATATAATCTTCAAAAGGTCCACTACTACAAAATGTAGTATTTTGAGTCTTTTTTTTTTAAATATTTAATTTATTCTAATACCCAAATAATACAAAAACTTTTACATAGGCTTCTATAAACACCATTTCTTTAAATTCATTCTTTTAAGGCCATGAAATGCATGTGTACAACCAACATAATTTGACCTAAATAAAAATATTTTTCTAATTCCTTTTGAGAAAATAAATGTATTATATTGAAGATTGATGAGGATATATTTTTAATAATTTTTTTTCCATATATATATATATTAATTTATTTTTTATTGGTCCTACTTTTTGTTTTTGAAAACCTCTCATGTAAGACCAATATAATTTGAGCTAAACTAATCATAAAATGATTTTTTTAATTGTGTAAAGAATGATTATATTTATGTCATATAATTTAAAAAAACTTTAAAATTAAAATTTATTAGAAAATATTAATATATGTCATTTCAAGTTTATGGACTAGTTTCTTTAGATTTTTTTTAATAAAAAGAAAAAGTTTGGAACTATTAAAAAAACATATTTAAAAACTAGACATCATCATCTATAATGGATTTTAATTTCATCAAAAAATTATTAAAAAACATGTCGGCCATATTGCTAAAGTCAATTTTTCTCTTGCTACTTTTTTGGTATTGTACTTGTTGGTCCAAGGCTAAGGAGTGGGTTTCAATACCTAAAACAAAAGAAAATAATGGGTTTCAAATTTCAAATTTTATGGAAATGTACCTGTTCTATTAAGGAGTGGGAATATGATGTAATTATAAATGCCCGTATCTGTTTAGAAAAATAAAATGGATGCCCATTTTAGAAACTTAGGTTTGAGGTCTTGGTCCTAAATGAATACCCAATTTTTTTGAAATAGTGTAAAACCCCGTCTTGCAACCTAGAGGACGATGCAATATTGTAGAAGCACAACTAATTTTTTTCTTAAAAGTCAAAACAAGATGAGTAGAGTATCCTACTCTAATCACATGCATCCTCTAGGCTACACAACGCGTCTACATGTGAACACCATTACTTATAAAATTTAACCAACCATAGCATATGAATATTAACCTCAAGATACAACTTACAACAAAGCATTAAACCATTGCAAGATAAATCTAACACATATAAATGTATTGAACATATTTCCACAGATACAACACCATTAAATCCAATAATGAATAGATCATAAATATTATTACAATTACATCACAAAGGTTCACCTAAATACAAATGAGGTATTACAATTATTCATAATGATCCACAGTTACAATGAAGAAAGAGAAGAACAACTCCAGAGAACTACATGAGCTCCTCGAACAAGATCTCACCATCACGAACGTAAGAGAAACTCAATAGTGTAAGATGCACGCCACCCAGCCATATGGTACCCGTAGGCTCAACCCTCGTGCTAGGAGATAGTAACAGAAAACCAAGACAACCTATTACCTCTAGACACAAACAACATACAAAAATACTCACAGTACAGGGTATGTGCAGGATCATGATGGGCCAAAAAGTGGCAATATGATGGGTATGTGGCTGACGATTTTTTTTACCCAAAATTGATGAAACAAAAAGGGTTTTTAAAGGAGATTCTTAGCTTTCCACCAATATAAATTATGCTTTACTTTTAATTTAATAAGTAATTATTATTCATTTTCTATTTGAATTATGACTAAAATCTTGATTGATAGGTTGATTGAAAAACATCTATAGCTTTCAAACGGTATCACATTTTTTGAATCCAACATGCGTCACATTATATGCTTCACATACTATAGGATTAAAAAAATAAAAATGAATTTCATGAAGTTTTTCCAAGTTAAGGTGGTTAGACATACGAGTTTTTTATATTTTTTAAAGTTTTAATAAAAAATCATAATTAATTATTTACTTGGAAAAAATTACAAAAAAAAATGCATCACATTGGGAAATGAGTCCTCTACTTATATATAAAATATTATAAAAAAATATTATCATTTTATTGTGGTTAGGGTGGTTAGACAGACACCTACTTCTTATTTTTTCCTTGAAATTTAAGTACTACTGCATTGAAATTTCAAATTTTCACCAAATAGATTTTTTTTTTAAACAAACCAAGTAGTTTAGAAACTATATTAAATTTTCCATAGATTCTATTCTTACATATTTTTTAAATAATATAGATAACTTATTCAAATTTTTATGTCAAGTTGCCTAACTCTAATTTTTCTGAATTTTTTGCCACTTAAGGGCCTTTTTTTTCCATGATGATCCTGCACATACCCTACAGATAAACAAGAACTAGGGTCACATTGCTTCTAGAATCACTGAATCAATTACCAACACAATACAATAAACTGAATGTTGTCATAGGAGGAGTGTCATCACAAAGGTTGCATTGGATGTCCAAAGAAGATCTTCCTAGGTTCCGACCCCCCTCTAGGGTTATCTTGGTAACCTCTCATGATTCCGGCCCCACATGCACACTAGAGTGGAGTCGGTTATCTTTCAAAAAGATAAGATAACGATCTAGCCATTCCAGGTCTTCTTGACTCATCTCATGTCTCACACAAGCCCTTGAGCCAATGAGTGAAGCTAGATATCTTGTTATATGTGCTAAGCTAATAGATTATTTAATTCCCACTTTGATTATACTGACTCCCGCACGAGTTGTCCTGGGACCACTTTGTGTTCCGGCCCTCACTGAAAGCCACTCCCCTATCGACAACTCATAACTCAAACTACATGCCAAGGGTAGACAGTGCACTAAGAACTGACAACAATAACCCATACACCTCAAAAGGTAACACATCTCTACGGATGTCCAATACAAAAAACCAATATGTGCACTACCTAAGAAACTCAAAGGGTGAACTAAAGTTACCACAACCCTTCCACAATTACAACTCTGGAAGACTTAGATTCACATAATGACAAATACTTCCCCCCCAGTTCACAATTATAGATACACATGCTTTTAAATACAAATTCATGAAAATAACCATCACTATCCTTCGGATTTCCTAAATCCATTACAATCACCTTTACATACTAAAACACACTATTTAAATATAATTCTATTTAATAATTTCATACTGTTCTAGAACAATAGTTTAGTTTTCCAAACCACAATTACAGATGAACAAATCTCAACCTTCTAATTGAAATCAATTCATTAAATAAATACAAATAATTTACTTCCATGCACTTAACCATTCAATATTTCATTAAAATAAATAATTTATTATCAAATATTTAAATATATCTATATATATAATTATATATATATATATATACAACTATATATGTATATATACAAATATAATAAACATATTACTTATAAATAATATTGAATACATTTAACTTAAACACATATTATATATAACATATATAATATATATAAAATTCGTATTAATTCAAAATTCCCAGCAAACTAAACAACCACCGCATACACATGCACCCAAGCACTGCCCTGGCCGTGGACTCCCCATGCAAGGTTCACTGCCTATGGGCAACGCTTCCCCCCATGCGGGTGTGGGGAGCATTGCACACAACAACACACCTCAGCATGGGTGCGGCTGGGGTTTCCAAACCCCCGACCCCCATTCACTATCAAAATTTTTTTTTTTAAACAAATAAAAACCTACGGTGACAAAATTCTGCCGTACGGCGATTTCAAATTCATCTCTTAATAAATTCATAGTGCTATTAGAAAAAACACAACAATATTAATATAAGATATATAAATATATATGTATGCATATATATATATATTCTTATATACTGTTGCCTATTCTAGAAGAACTGTTGCCTGTTCCAGAAGAACTGTTGCCTTGAGAATTGTTGCCGAGCTTCTTTGTAACTTCAAATTTCCAATTTAACCAAAACTTCCTCCAGTAAATTTACCTCTTTCCAGAAAACACACAATACAAAGCCAAGAATTCTATAGCAAAATTCTAAAACAAATCTTGAGAGAGATCCACAATTTCCTCACCAATTTTCCACAACCCACACAAAACTCTCATGAAACAACATTCTTTTATTTTCCCCAATATCTCTTCCGAGAATGAATTTTAAACAAATAGATAACAAATTCATAACTTAGAGTTATTTCAACAAAACATCTTTTCCCTCAACAACTCAGATATTTTCCCATTCACAAGTATTTAAATATAATAATACAGTTTACTAATTGCAACCAATTTAAATATTCTTATTTATTTAATTACCGTTTATTTTTAATGAAAAATTTACTCAACAACATAACCAAATTAAATTAATTAATTAATTAATTTATTCTAAAGCCTTCACAACAATAATTCATTTAATTAAATATTTAAATTAAATACACATTTAATCTACCAAATCAAATTTGCACAATAATTAAATACCCAGAACAACAATGATTAAAACTAAGACCAAACTCAAACTGATGACACACTGTACTAGGGTAAAGGTATGACTAGGTAGCCCGTTACTATCTCCTAATATTACTGTTGAGTAGTGGACACGCTCATACCTGTGAAACTAGGTGAAGCTAATGTCCTATACCTGCAGTCCTGTAAACAAGCAAATGTCGCACATGTATACATATAGTAATTCATACACATTGTGAAGAGAGAATCACGAAAATCACAGGGCACTCGCAAGCGAGTGATGCAATACCGTTCTCTTCACCAATACAATGTCACATCAACTGATGATATAATATATCCATTAAACTACAGTAAGAAAATATAGCAATGTCATCACAAATAAGCATCTATGCAAACATAAAGCATACTAACATAATCATCATGCATATAATGTTTCATCACATCAATATAATCTATCATCGCTCCACTGTCAGCAATAGAATAACCATAATCATAAACATAATCCAACAAAGTATCAGAGCTGTTAAGAAAACATAACAAATCAAAGGAGTGTAACAAATAGGTACTCATTCCTTTCAAAATATTTTCTTCTCGACACTTCCCTAAATGTAGACCCAACTTCTTGCCTCTAGCCATTTGAGAAAACACATAGATAAAGGTAAAAAAGAGCATAATGGTGTGAGATAATATTGTGGGAGGAAAACAAGAGAGATACTATACAATATGGTATCAAAACATGTATTAAAAGTAATTAGAAATATACCATGTAAAATGTAAGAATGTAAAGGTATGGTATATTATAATTTAGATACTAAATATACACTCTAAGGGAGAGTAAGGGATTACCTTACTCAAAGGATGATGTCAAATGATGGTCCAAGTAGAGAAGGAAAGTAATATAGTGTGTGAGAATGAA
The DNA here is from genome assembly GCA_007258455.2 of Sequoia sempervirens. Lineage (NCBI taxonomy): Eukaryota > Viridiplantae > Streptophyta > Pinopsida > Cupressales > Cupressaceae > Sequoia > Sequoia sempervirens. The sequence goes on along the minus strand of VDFB02000002.1, from coordinate 125,583,672 downwards.
AGGTTCTATAAATTGAAAAGATATGGAAATGAGGGTGAATGTGAAATAGGAGAATAAAAAAAAAAAGGTGTAACCTAAAAGATTGAGGAAAATCATGCAAAAAGATAAGATCAAAGATATAGAGAAATATAAAAAATAATGGTTAAGAAAAAAGGATAAAAACGGTCACACAAAAATATATAGATGATTAATTGGATGGAGGAGCTAAAAAACCATACATCAATAAAAAATTCCTCATAAGCTATTTGAAAAATAGATGTTGAAAAGGATAAGCACACCAATCATGGATCAATAAAAAAGGGTAACAACAAAACCTATTCAACACAATGTAGTGCTAAGTGGGGGGCCCAAAGGGGGGTGAATCAACATATATTAAAGTAAACCATTATCATTTGAAAATTAAACATCACATCACATCAATTGAAAGAAGAGTAGAAGACACCACATGCACCACACAAAAGACACTAGGATTTTTATGTGGAAAACCCAACGAGGGAAAAACTAGAGTGAGGATTAACTCAAAATATATGTAGCTCACTACTAACAAGAATTACAATATTTTTTTAAGGATCACTACTTATAGACTTGCAAACTAAGGTGTACAAAGGGAAAGATACAAAGGACCCGATGATACTAATAGTCTCATAATAGTATACATGAAAATTATAATGAGAGATATGAATATGAATTGCTATGAAGAAGCATCCCACATATGTTGATGTTGTAGTTCCTTTTTTTACACAATTAGTCCTTCACATCAACTTCACACACTTCATCTTTAACATTTTTCTCAATCATAATTGAATGAAAAACTAATCCTTCACAAATGAGTTTGGTAAATTCTATATATATTCTTTGCAACATCACAAAACATTGATTTGGTAAACTACAAGATAACCTTTTAGAAGAAACATTTGGTATCACACTGGTTGGCTCCAAACATATATGATATTGTAAGAAAAAATTTCTTATATTAACACACAAAATTATAGGACCAAAAGACGTCTCAACACATCCTCCAAAGTGAACTTAATTAATCAGATCCAACTGCAGGTAAATGAACCAAACCTTGTTAACCTAATAAATGACAACACCATCAAAACTACCAACTATTCAACATTACACTGTCGAGGAGAGACCAAAAGCATCATGCAAAAAAATATACAAGCATTGTATTTCATGGACAACATTTCTTCAAAATTTTTCTTGAAGTGTCTAATTATCAAATCTTGGAGCAACTGAAGAAACTCACTGAAAAACACATGAACAAGGCAATCCAAACAAACTATAGCAAACTATCATTCAAAATATGATCTTGTGAATCACAAAAATACTTGATAATTGCAAGGAAGAATCCATAAATCTTTGTGAATATTTCCTTGATTCCGCATAGACACACCTGTTTTATTAGAGGAATGAAAATCATCCCAATAACTTCCCTCATCAACTCTTTATACTACCATAGCACAAACCGAAACATTTTCAATTATAACTTTCATTGTAGAAGGTGTGTTGACTTGAATCCTTGGATATAACACCTTCACATATCAACCATCTTATCTTCTAATGTGCAAGGAAAAATATTAGACTACGAAGGGATGCAAACCAAATTACTATGACCTAGCCTTAATGTATACACTGTAAATTCCCTATTAAAAATTTTCAACTTTGTTGAACACTCAAAATACTAAGAGGGGCGGGGGGTGAATCAATATTCACTAAAACTCATTAACTTTGTGAATTCAAACATCCATTAAAAGAATTATATTTAACTTGTAGTAAATGAAAGGAACATATAAAGCGTGCATCACATCAAAGAACACAAGAGCATTAGACTTATGTGGAAAACCCTAAAAAGGGAAAAACATAATGAGGATTAGCTCACAATATATTATAAAAAGTTACATTTTTGATACAAAATGGTGGAATCACTATCCAAAAAGAGAATGGCTCATTTTCGGTGGCTCACTACCTAGAATAGAAATAGATAGAAGAATGGGTGGTTCACTACCAATGATGAAATTCTAACAATGCATATGATATATGCTAAAGATACAATTCCACTCAAGCTCAAAAAATTGACTTAACACACTTCATACTTTACCAAAACTACAATTCCCAGTTCTTTCTATACTAGATCTCACACACACACTATTGCCTCATGCCACATTTCCACACAAGGAATTAACATTTTATATATACCACAACCAACAAAAACATTAATTAGGTCTGCCTAAATAGATGTACCATGCATCCTCATAACCTATTGGCTGAAAACACCAACACACACACTTTGTGAAAAGAACCAAAATGTGTACACCATCAAAATAGGTTGGCATGACCTATAATTACTCCCATGATCCAACTTCATACATAATTTAATTCCATACGACTCCAAAACCTTCAGTTTAGTGTGCTATTGGTGAAGCAAAAATTGAATGAACGAATTGTTCACTCACAACTCAACACACAAACCACCAAAAAACTTTACACAAGAATCATAAACACTAATGAAATCCTCACACACTTCCTTAGAACAATGACGCAAAATATTCATCCACAATGGAATACAAAGCATTCCAACATGCACTCTATCACAACTCTATCATTTCTAGAGCTAATACTCTGTCAACATTATCTTTGACTATAGAAGAATAAAAGCTTGAATATTTAGATTTAGACACCTTTAACATGCACCAAAATTACCTCCAAACTACATCATCAGGTTCTTCATATTGGAGTAATGTGGACCACAAAACTGGTTCACTAAACATTGAAAATTGTATATCGAGACTTAGGAAAATATACAAAATATTTGGTTTTCTTTGGACCAACAATACTATATTTATATAATGGGTTTCCATCAAAGACAAAACCATACGTGCTATCATTATCACCAATCTTCAACAATCTCCCAACACCATACCTCAAAATCATCTATACATTTCCATGGTCATGTTACCAACAAACCAAGTGTTCAACACTTATCTCAATGTGTGGTACACCAAACATGAATGATATCAATGTAAACATTTTGTAGACATATCAAAAAAATATTTTCTAACCTCTGCATCACACTCAGGTCACCATTTTCCTCATACAACATTCTAGACTAGCACCAACACATATATAAAATATACAACTATCTCTTGAGTATATGCGATAGGCTGTCATTAAGTCCCATTACTTTAAAAGATAAAATTCAATATGTCGATTGGGTAGTGTTCAAGGAAGTTTACAATAGAAGAAGACTTGACTATCTCCCTTAGATTTTCTAACTTTTTAGAGTAGTTAATGTTAATTCTAACCTAAGGCCATCTAACTATCAAGCTGTAAAGTAGTTTATCCTAAAGAAAATAGAAATATTTAAACTAAAAAGCATAGGAAAGCTAACGTAGAAAGAATGATAACTAAATTAGAAAGTAAAAAAATGATTAAATTAAAGAGCTGGTAAATTACAGAAGCAGAAAAACTTGTAAACAATCCATGAAACATCTTCTTTAACAATAAAGATTCTAATAGTTAACAACAAGAAACTACGGAAGTGAAAGACAAAGTGCTTCGAAAATTTAGACACCACAATGATAAACATAATAATTCCCTACAGAATGACTATTCATGCAGTAAAAGTAACATAAAGAAAAGTACTTATCTATTTAAGCTATCTTCCCTCGAGTGGCCAACTCATGGGTTATTACGTTCGTTCTTAGATCACATACACAATTGATTCATAAGTTCTTTTATTTAAACATATTTTTCATCCATAACTCACAACTCATAAGTTTTTACATAATAATCTCTTTATTCATAAACTCAAAAAAAAAGTTGACATCATAACATTACTATTTTGCGCGTTATCTTTTGCTTCTAGAGATTACATCTTTTATAGAAAACTTCTAACTAAATCCTATATTTCAGATGGTACAGATAATCATTGAAAAGTCTATATCAGATTTACAAACAACTTTTATGTCTTTAAAATCCATTACACAAGTATTAAAGAGGCTCAAGTCGAGCCATGAAGTTTTTAACTTAAAAACATAACAAAAATTGAGACTTAAAAGCAACTATATCTTCGGTCCATCATCCTAAAGTTCTGGAGCATGTTTCCAACACATGCCTTCAACCTGTTCTAGAGCACGTGCTAGTTGAATTCTTTTAACTGCAACTGGATGACCGATTATTATCCTACAAAATACTTAAAACAACCCATTAAATCTGTATTGGAAAAATACTTCAATAAATCATAAGAAATAAAGTTTGTACAATTTCTCCTTAAAAGACAAGCAATTATTTCTCCTAAAGTTTAATTAATTGGTAGAGGATAGGAATTTTGCATATATGGAATAGGCCTTTATTATGTTAGTTTGATGAGATTATTTTTACCTCATCAATATGCACACTTCTACACACACATTTGACATCAATGAAAACACTTATTGCTAATAATCTCCCCCTTTGTCATTGATCGAAACACTCAATTGTCTATAAAGATTCTCCCCCCCTTTGACATCAAGGGAAAAGGGCATAATATCTTCTACTTTTATCATCCCAAAAATTGTATAAACTTCCCCTTACTATATATGATTTCTACAAAAAATACTTCCCCTGAGGCGAAGATACCAAAAAATGAATGCTATATACAAGAGTATATTCAATAAGGATAAAACAATGATACAATAGACCTCCGCAAAATTTATAAAAAAGAGAAAAATCATCTTAATTATACATTTACAGCTTCCTTAGAAGGCACACTATTCTTGTAATTTTTTAAATTTGTGCCATAGTTGCAATCTAGTATGCTTTTTCTGAAGAGAATATGATTCTAACATTAAAATTTCATGCATAGATCCTCAACCTCCTCCACATTTCTTAAAGTAGATTATTTTTTGTTCAACCTTTTTTGCCTTATCAAGCAATCTAGATAATGAAGCCAGTCTCAAGTTGACTACTTCCCTCAATTGAACAAAATATTTCTTTAGTTGATCTCTTTGATTCTAAAGCAGAGACATTTGCACATGAATATTTTCCAATTGAGCACTAGTGGATCCATCCTTTTCTTTTGATACATCATATGCCCCAGCCATTTGAGTGATTTGTGGCTCAATGGATTCAATCTGATCCTTGATAATCTTGGTGGAAATAGGGAATTTCAAAGGGAAGAAGAAAGAAGAGGAGTCCACTTCTCATGGAAGTTTTGGACTTAGCGAAAAACCCAAAATCAGGAAAAAAAAATGGGATCATGTTTAGATCTTCAGGAACCCAAGCTAAAAATGAGATCGTGTATTTTAAAAATGGGATCCCATTTCATAAAGGCTTAATTTTTTTAAAAAAATAAAATGAGATCTTGTGAAATGAGATCATGTTTCTAGAATGGGATCTCATTTAGAAACAAGATCTTGTTTCTAGAACAAGATCATGTTTCTAAAAATTTCAATTTTTAGCTTGGTTTTTGCTATGGGTTTTGGGTCAAAAAAATGCTTGGGGAGTTGACCCTTAGCTTTGGACCTACTTTGACTTGCAACTTGAAGGTCATGTTTGTGTTAGTAGAAAAGAATGACTTTGGACATTTGTCTGAAGATGTTTTTAATAGAATTTTTTGTTGAAATTAAAACCCATTATAGATGGGATTGTGTAGATTCCAAATATGTAAATTTTTTTACAATTGGATTAATTTTTCCATTTTTCAAATATTTTTTGGTGAAACTATTCCATAAACTTGAAATATTAGGGATTTTTATTATTTTTATAACTTTTATTAAAATAATTTTTTGAAAAATAAATTATATGTGGATAATCTTTAGACAATTGATTCAAATTTGAAAAGAAATTAAAAAAATCATAAGTTTATGTCATCTTATGCATGATAGACACAAGGGATTTTTAAATCAACAATTACAGACAATAAAAAAATAAAAAAAACTAAAAAAAAAGGTACAAAAAAATATCGTGCACATTCCTCAGTATGTTAGAGATATTTTCCCAAAAGGATTCAAAAAAATAAAATTATTTAGGTCAAAATACAAATGATGTAATGTGCATGGTATGGTAAATTTTTTTTTTTAAAATAATGGTTTTTAGACATGTGCCTATTGAAAATCAATTTGTATCATCTGGGTATTAAAATAAATTACATATTTGGAAACTAGACTCAGTGTACTACATTTTAGATTGCTAACATTTTTTTAAGATTCAATATCTAAGTGCCTCAAATATTTAGGTCAAATGACACAAATTCTGAAAATCAAGGTAAACAATTCCACTTTTTGGCCAAAAAGTGGACTCAACTTCTTGCACACACCCCAATTTTTTTTGATAAACTACACTAACTTCATGAACACACTTCTTAAAATATCTATGTTTTCCTACAATTTATTGCACACATTAGCACAATGGTCAAATGCCATAGCTAATATTTTATCAATTATCTATCTCAAAGCCTCTTGCTTTTCCTTCTACTCAAAGTGTGAAGAATGGTTCTTAAAAGAATCCATTAAAATTAGCTTCAATTTTTGTTTCAGAGGAAAAGAAGAATCTATGTTTACCTTTATTAAAAGTTCTTGAATTATCTTTACAACATCATCTAAAATTATTTTCTTCTTCAACTATTCTTGTAGAATTTATTTTCTTATTGAAGCATGCAAGATGTCACCAAGTAGTAATTTGTGAAAGGGAGAAATATTTGATAGATCTACTCGACCTTCATGAGTGGGGGTTTGTAGAAGTTGAGGTGTTATGACCAGTTGAAACTGCATCTACATCCCTAGTTAGGTCCTTGAAAGAATCTTATGTAGAAGAAATTTTACCTATAGAAGCATCTTGCTTAGCTACATTCTCTTTTGCATCCTAAACTAGCTCAAGATTATCTTCCATGCGTTAGTATTCACTAGAGGAGAAATATCCTCAATTTATTTATCATCTTTTTCCTTTTCATAACCATCTATCACATTGCCTTCAAAAAATGATAGATCTATGTCTTGAGTAGACACATCAAGTATATCTCACAAAATATTTTCCTCAGAAATCACCTCATCCATCTTCATTTCTTCAAGGATCTTGGTTGTATTTTCATCTGATTCTGTCTCTTATTTTTCTATCTCCATACTAGAGATTGTTTACACTTCATGCACACTAGAGACACTTTCTACTTTTTTCACTTTGAGGGTCCTTGTACTCCTTTCTAACCATATATGTTTTTCTCATTTGTGATCTCTGGATTAGGTACTTGTGGATCAACTTAACTTTACAAAACATTAATAATTTTCTTTATGGCTTCTTCAATTTTATTTTGGATCTTCTTTTTGACATTTTCATCTAGGCTCATCAATAGATCTATTCTTCTTTTGATGTTGAGCTCCTTGGCTTGTCTCCATTCAATCTTCTATTTTTCTTCTTGAGAGATTGAGACCCTAGACTTGTCAATTGCTTGTTGTTTGATTTCTTCATTTTCCTTGATAGCTTCTTCTCTTCTCTATCTCTAAGCCTCAGCTAGGCTATTTGAAGCTTTTTCAACAATATTATTGAAGGGAATGTTTTGCATGAGCATATATTTAATTATTTCCTTCTTAGTTGTTGCCTTTTCTTGAGGAGGAAATTAAGATATAGCTCCATTTTATCATCCAATCGACTATACTCAATAATCCCATTCATGATAGCCATAAAATTAAGTGGTTCATGTGTAACCAGAGGGGTTTGCACAATATCTTCTTTTGCAATATTCTTCTCCTTCTTTTGCAAGGGGTCTGTGCAAGATCATGGGGGTCCAAAAAGTGGCAATGTGAAAAAAATGAATTTTTAATGTGCGTCAAAAAACATGAAATTCATGCCTTTGAATTTTTGTAGGCCCAAGTACAATGTCCGTTTTGGTTTGGTAATACCAAACCAAAACAGATATCCATTACAAAATAGATATCCATTATAAAACAAATATCCAATATGAAATAGATATCCATTTTGTTTAAAGTAGAATTTATAATTGCGTAGGGTATGACCTGACCAATTATTATATTCTATATAATGGATATTCGTTATTTGTGTTATAATTAAAAAAAAATCCGAGAGGTCATATTATATATGTATTATTATATATTATAATATAATACATATATTATAATATAATACATATATTATAATATAATACATATATTATATTAATATTATAATATAGTATAATATAATATTATAATATAGTATAATATAATATTATAATATAGTATAATATAATATAATATTTGATATTATATTATATTTTATATAATAAAATGTATTATATTATATAATATAATATATATTCTAATATAATATAATATAATATAATATAATATAATATATATTCTATTATAATATAATATATTTTATATTATAATATAATACATATTATATTATATATTTAATATATATTATATTATACTATAATATATTTTATATTAAATAATCCATATTTCAAAAAATACACTATGGTCGGGTCATGGACTTGACCATTTATTTAAAAAGCTATAAATCAAGAAACAAATATCTGTTATTAACGGATATGGACATTTCCTATATCATATACAGTCCAAAAAAAATTTGAGAGCTATATTTTTACCAGTGTGTGCATGTGGGTTTTAGGAGAGCGACTCAGATATCCATTTGGGGGAGGTTAAATTACCAAAAAATTCACCAAATTTGTAAGGTATGTTTGATTTTTTTCAGTTTTAATTCAATTTATATTCATTTTGCTTTTTTTGTTTTAAATTTATAAGGTATATTTGATAGATTTTTTATTAGATTAAAACCATTGTTAATTTTATTTATTTTTAATCAATTAACAGGTTAAAAATGGATCAAAATGAAAATCCTAACCTTGCACAAAATTAAAACCCTCCCACACAAAATGAAAACCCTAATCTTGTAGAAAATGAATGCCCTCCAAATCCTCCACCACAACCATTGTTTCCAAATGAAAATGTTCCAACAATACACAAGTCTATTCATAGAAATTTAGATCAATTAAGAAAAGTATGTCAAATCTATGAAACACTCGATGAACTATCAGATATGAAAAACACTTTGGAAACAATCATTGTAAATGTTCAAACTTTGGCAATTCAGCATAATAGATTTGCACAATGGCGAGAGCAACAAAGACAATTTTATGTTGATGGGTTATCATATGATGAGGTGAAGGGTCTTGATATTGAAAAATCCCAATTAGCCTAATTATTCATAGATCAAAGAACTGGAAAACTTGTTAATGTGCGAAAAACAAAATTTTCAATTAAATGGTGCACCCATAGGGGAATATTAGATAATTTTTGGAGACGTTGGTGGATGGTTTTTGATAAACCACCCAACAACAACCTTGATGTCCCTCAATATTTTCTCTAAAAAATATATGCTGAGTTTGTGCTAGGGAAACATGTCAATTACTTTGAAATGCGAGATTTCCAGGGTGTTGGTAGAGGGATGCCACATGATAGACCTAGGGCATGCCGAGTCACCCCAATTTGTCCTCCTCCACCTATTGCTGCTCTAACTCCACTACCTTACCCAAATATTTCTGTAGATATGGGGACTATGAGCATTTATTCATTACATTCATTGAGTGATCATTTGGTGAGGCAGATCCATCATGTTACACAACCATTTAACAATGCATCCCATCATGGTGGTGCTGCACCTAATACATCCCAACATGATGGTGGTGCACCTGCTACAACAGCTCCCACTGGTACACATCCATCAACTCCCACTAGTACACTGTCCTCTTTGGGACATATTTGTGTGCCTCATCGTTGCATGACATGCAACAATTTATGTTTCGGTCCTCTTCGATGGTCCATTGAGGCTCCCATAAACACATCCGACTTTCAAGTTCATAATATGTCGGATGTAGGAGTTGATAGAGAATGGAGTGGAGCATTTGCAGGAGAGACATCGACTGGAAGGGATGATATGGGAGCACCAGTAAGTCTTAAAGCAATTTCATAGTGTGTTTTATGTAAATTCTTTCATATTTTATGAAGGATATTTGTACTAATATATGTTTATGTGCTGGAATCTTTAACAGTTGTTGACAAAGGAGTAGTTGTCAGAAGTGCAGTAGACTACGCATACTGCCATTTCATTTTCCTTAGACAATCAATACACGGTAAATAATTTAAATTGTTATTTTAGATGTTAATCTTTTAAATCTAATATGTTTAAATACATGTACTACATATATTGATAGTCTAATGTAATCTTGTCTTTTTATGTAGCAACCTGGTTCTTATACAACCTTGTTGACCGAGTTTGACCCATTGGATGAAGTTGCACAATAGGTATATATCTTTTTTATTGTTGACATTATAATTATATGTGCATGTGCATTTACATTCTTGTCATTTTTATACAGGAAAGCATCTTAGCTGATCCATCCACTATGAGCCCATCTAGTGTCATAGCATCACAACAGGTATGTGTTTATTTTATATTGCAGATCATTTACGTTTAGATAGGAGTAGATATGTGAGTAGTAGATATGATTATTTTTCAATAATTATATTTTAATTTGTATCATTTTTATTTTATCTGCTATAGTCCTCTGTTCAACCTAGCATTGTGATGAGTGAGAGACCATTTCTTTATAGGAGGACTCTTGATCATCCTAGGGGACAATCATATGTAGAACGTCTTGCAGAAAAGAGATCAAGATTAGAGGTAAACAAGAATTGCATTATTGATATAATATAGTACATGTATACTAATTTTGATGTTAAATTTGTAATTTATAAATGATGGTATATAAGTTTCTATTTACTAGTCTATCTTGTCAACCATTCACATAATATAATTTGTGGTTTGAAATGTTATTGTGCAGGAAAATGTAGAGCATCTAACTTCTTCGAGGAGGCTTGATTTTGATGGTCCAACATAGGATTAGGATATGATATAGATTGACATGTACTTAGGGTTTGATAGATCTTAAGATGGCATATGTGCCACAATTTGTAAAACTTGTTCTGAGTAGGCATATGCCAAATTTGTATATGCACAAACACAATTATTCTATACTTTGATATATACGACTTGATATTCAATCTAATTTGTTTCTCGTGTGCATGTATTTCTACTTTGAATTTTGAAGATGGAATGTATAATTATCTTAGAACTATTTAAAGTTATGATTGATAATGTATGTTATAGATTAACAAAGTAACATTTTAATAGAACTTATGAATTACAATTAGTAATCCATCTATTTCTTTAAGGATATTTTTCAAACAATGAATTTCCTTTTCTATTGTACCACATTTTTCATATATGTCTACTAATACATTTTTATCAAACACTCATTTTGAGAATACCCATGATTTCAAGGTCTGTTGAATGAATTTACATTTGACATTATTTTATTTTTTAAACTCGTGTAATGAAGTGTGCAACTATTTTTTATATCAAAAGAAGTAAAAAAAAAAAGAAAAGTGGATACAACTTAATGAAATGAATTTTGTGTTACATTGTTCATTCAAAGATAATATAATCATCTGGATAAAAATCAATGTCACTTAATGTTCATTGAAGCATAATAACATGTAAAAGGTATAAAATCATCTTGAGTAAGAATCAATATCTTCACAAAATCAACTCAAACCCACAAAACAAAAGGTTGTGAAAGACACCCATTACCCTTCTATTTAACATATCTCAAAACCTAATGTGCTTGTTTTGGAACAACCCCATCGAAATTGAAGTATTACGCCGAAGAGGGCTCCAATTAGCCCAAATTTGAAAAACAACTTGTCTTTAAAAATACTGCCCCTCTAAGATTCCTTTGGATAGTATCTCCCTAGGCTATAAACATCCAAATTACACAAATATCATCCTTGTAAATTCCATCTAAGTCACTCAATAATGTAACCCTCATTTTGCCTAAATTATAAAAGGGTTAATTGAAAGTATGCATTTCCACACTTATCTCACTCAAACAACACCTCAAACATGTTTATAGAAGTCTACATATTCTTAATAAACCTTTAGAAATTTTTGCCCCAACAAATTTCAATCACTAACATCCTTAAACCTCCCAATTTCACTTAAAAACCACACTTTTTGCATCTAGGGCATCATACCCAAACCTTGATTGACCTCCCCTACTCTCCCAAACCCTTCTACAATCTAATTCATACCTAATTGGGCCATGACCAAACAACTTCCAACTATTTTCCAATGAACTACAACAAGATGACTCTTGAACTTCCATCATTTGACAATAAGTTGCCATTTTGATAAACAATGTAAAGTTGCAATGTGGTGCAACTTTCATTATGCAACTCATTGGACCAAATAGACTGTTCCAACACGTCCAAATGGGTACTTTTACACTAGGGATGGTCCTATTTTTCACCCAAATATGTTGAATAACTTTGAGCTACATTGGACCGACGATTTCCCTTAAGAGTCCAAAGTGCTAAAAGGAAACAATCTTTGAAGGGCTATTTGTCCGAAACCGTAACACTTACAAAATTTTCGTTAGAGGCTATGAGATCATTTTGGGACCCTCTACAATAACCTCTCTCATATTTTTTTTTTATCTTGGAGGCATTTTCTCGTGGTGCCCAATTTTCAGTTGAGGAAAAATTTGTCAGATGCAAGTAGTGTAAAGTTGCAAAGTTGTGCAACTTTCATTCTGCAACTCGTAGGACCAAATAGACTGTTCCAACACATCTAGATGGGTACGTTTACGCTAGGGATGGTCCTCTTTTGCACCCAAATACTCTGAATCTCTTCGAGCTACATTGGATCAATGATTTCCCTTAAGAGTCCAAAGTGCTAAAAGGAAACAAACTTTGAAGGGCTATTTCTCAGAAACCATGATTCCTACAAAATCTTCATTTGTGGCTATGTAATTGTGTTGGGACCCTCTACAATAACCTCTCTCAGATTTTTCTATCTTAGAGGTGTTTTCCTGCGGTGACTAATTTTCATTTGAGGAAAAAGTTGTCAAATGCAAGTAGTGTAAAGTTACAAAGTGATGCAACTTTTTTTCTAAAACTCATAGGAACAAATGGACTATTCCAACACGTCCAGGTGGGTACGTTTACACTAGGGATGATCCTCTTTTGCACCCAAATACTCTAAATATCTCTGAGCTACATTGGACTGATGATTTCCCTTAAGAGTCGAAACTGCTAAAAGGCGATAATATTTGAAGGGCTATTTCTCAAAAAAAGTGATGCCTACAAAATCTACGTCTGAGGATATGGGATTGTGTTGGGACCCGCTACAATAACCTCTCTCAGAGGTTTTTTCCTGTGGTGACCCGTTTTGAGTTGAGGAAAAAGTTGTCAAATGCAAGCTGTGTAAATTTGCAAAGTGGTGCAACTTTTGTTCTGCAACTTGTAAGACCAAATAGACTATTCCAACACATTTGGATGGGTATTTTTATGCTATTTATGGTCCTCTATTGCACCAAAATACTCCAAATTTTTCTGAGCTACATTGGACCGATGATTTCCCTTTAGAGTCAAAAGTGCTAAAAGGAAACAATCTTTGAAGGGATATTTCTCGGAAACCATGATGCTTACAGACTCTCCATCTAAGGCTATGGGATTTTGTTGGGACCCTTTACAATAACCTCTCTTGGATTTTCCTATCTCAGATGCGTTTTTCCGCGGTGACCAGTTTTCAGGTGAAGAAAATGCTATTAGATGCAAGCAGTGTAAAGTTGCAAAGTGGTGCAAATTTCGTTCTGCAACTTGTAAAACCAAATAGACTATTCCAACATGTCTGGATGGGTACATTTATGCTAAGGATGATCCTCTTTTGCACCCAAATACTATGAATCTCTCTGAGCTACATTGGAATGATGATTTCCCTTAAGAGTCGAAAGTGCTAAAAGGAAACAATTTTTGAAGGGCTATTTCTCAGAAAATATGATTCCTACAAACTCTATGTATAAGGATATGGGATTGTGTTGGGACCCTCTACAATAACCTCTCTTGGATTTTACTATCTCGGAGGCATTTTCTCACGGTGACCAATTTTCTGTTGAGGAAAAAGTTGTCAGATGCAAGCAGTGTAAAGTTGCAAAGTGTTGCAACTTTCGTTCTACAACTCGTAGGACCAAATAGACTATTCCAACACATCCAAATGGGTACGTTTACACTAGTGATGGTCCTCTTTTACACCCAAATACGCCGAATCACTTTGAGCTACATTGGAGTAACAATTTCCCTTAAGAGTCCAAAGTGCTAAAAGGAAGTAATCTTTGAATCTCTATTTCTCAAAAACTGTGACATCTACAGACTCTCCATCCAAGGCTATGGGATCATGTTGGGATCCTCTACAATAAACTCTCTTTTTTTTTGTTGTCTTGAATGATTTTTCCCAAGGTGTTGAGTTTTTAGTTGATGGAAAATGGTCAGATGGATGCGATGTAAAGGTGCAAAGGGGTTTAGGGTTTGTTTTGTTCCTTGTCAGTAAGTGAAAAAGTGATTCATTTACTCAAATACACTTATGTCATGAACTACACACATGAATAGAAAGCATACGCTTTAAAACATATAAGTCATAAATTATACATTGCAATACTCATAAGTGACAAAGTATACACATAAGTTGTAAAGTGTACACAATATGCATGATATTATCATTTAATAATTGCTATCAAATATAGGATTTACAAAATGCCATGTAGGAATACAACAAACGACCCTAATACATAGTCATTTCCTAGTAGGAGAAGGAAATAGAGCTCGCATTGCCTTCGCTATTGACACACTCTTCCATAAGAGTAGCATGTTGACGTTCTGGAGTGAACCACCTATACAAACCATTAATGTAACAGTCAAACTACATACAATAGAAAAGATGATTAGAATAACAAATCTATATTATTCTAAATGACCTAATTGATGATGAAATGGTAATGCAAAATATAAAAGATGTTTATAATAACCAATCTATATTATTCTAATCTCTCGCATACCTCTCCCAAAGGATCAAAGCTGGCTATTGTTGCAAAAAGTCCATGATCTATTGTACTAGGAACATCACAATATACTTCAAATGATAAATCTATATTGTCACAATAGAAAATATGCTTAGACTAACAAATCTATATTATTCTAAACATCCTGAATGATTATGAAATGGTAATGCAAACTATAAAAGATGCTTAGAATAACCAATCTATATTATTCTAATATGTCGCATACCTCTCCCAAATGATCAGAGTTGGCTATTGTTGCAATAGGTCCATGATCTATCATGTTAGGAACATCACAATATACTTCAAATGAGATATCTATATCGTCACAATAGAAAAGATGCTTAGAATAACAAATCTATATTATTCTAAACAACATGAATGATGATGAATTGGTAATGCAAACTATAAAAGATGCTTCGAATAACCAATCTATATTATTCTAAACAACCTAAATAATGACCCTTACTAGATAAACAATGTCAAAATGTGATGAATAATATCATACTTGTCCCATAAAACAAATGATTTGCTACTCAAGTGTCCCTACAGGGTCATCTCTTACCTTCAGAGTTTCTAGTAATGCTTCATGATCAACACTACTAATTGTCCATAGTTTTTTTGTTTTTTGGTCTAGCATGATGTCTCAATAACTTAACATTTGTTGCTATAACAAGGTTTGAATACGTTAGAATGGTTTTGTGTTTCTCATAGTCTTCAAATGTAGGTACACCATTCTTTCTAATCATATATGTTTGCAACCAAGTTCCGAAAACAACAATTGAACCTATGTGATCATAACTTTTTTTATCAACATCTAAATATACTTAGAATTAAAAATCTATACTATTATAAAAAACCTAAACGATGGTGAAATGGTAATGCAACCAAGTTCGAAAAATAAAAATGGAACCTGTAGGATATGTAGACATGTCAAATTTACATCATGCATAATCATATTCCATTCATCAAATAAATCAGAACTTTATTTAAATCAAACCCAAATCATATTCCACCATTTTTTGATTTAAATAAATCAATTATTTAAGTCATAAAAGTCAAAGCATCCTAATCATCATCTTAGTTAATTAATCCTGATTAAATCTAATCTAATGCATGTCACATCCACCCCACTTGCATTCTCTAGATTTGGCCACTTGCACATGAAATTACATTTATTTGAATTATCAAAATATTTATTTTCAACTTGGCATAAAGGAAGAATATTCTCCAAGTTTGAATCTCCCCCCAAGTGGACATGTACACCAAACAGAGCATTTATGAGGCCTTACATGTCTCTTACATGTCCCCTTCCAAAGTCAAACTCAGCATTCATTGCACAAATTTGAATTCAAATTTTCCCTCTCATGGGCACTCTTCCCAAATCTTGCACATACATCAACCAATCACATGATGAAAAGTGGCCTCCTATCATTGGCAGAATCTTTAGTCCCACATTGGTCCCTCTTCAACAATCAGCATTTGAAAATCTTTAAATACAGGCTTCATCCTCAAGCAAATCCTTCACAATTTCATGCAAGGTTACTCTCTTCATTTGAGATTTGATCTTGTTCATCATCACTCCACCATCTTCATAGCATTTTCAATTTGAGCTTTGATCAAGGATTGGGAAAGGGTCACTAGCACATGTGACACCAATCCAACTATGGAATAGAATTAGCAAACTACTGAATTGGCAAATGATCACTTCTTCAGTGAACTATTTGAATTTCGTAAAGGTGATGGAGTAGCAAGTCATCAAGAGATCCAAATCTAAGTTCGAAAGTGGGCATTGAACTAAGCATTTTTAAATGCTTATTGTAATAAATTAGAGCGTCCATTTCCCACCTTAATTTTCTATTTTAGCCAAATAGCTCATTGATGTTTTTTTTCAAAGTTGGGCTAAAACTGAACACTACAAACTTACTAGACTTTGATTTTGGACTAAAATTGAACAAATAACTCACACTTCACCTTGGTGCTTAAAACGAACTCACAATTGCTTTGAAGGCTATAAAACGAACAAGTGCTTGAATTGTGTGATTTTGTCTTTTGAGTGCGTATCCTCTCCCCTTGCGCTTCGTGCGATCTAGGGTGCAAGAGAAACACTCAAAATACATTTTTCTTTGAAACACTTCAATTTGGGCTTAAAAATTGAACATATTGTGTGAGTGTGAGTAGGGGCATTTTTGCGTACATTCTCTTTCTTTGTGCCATCAAAGATCGATCGAGTTACTTGATTGTGTCTTTGCTTGCTTTTGTTTATCTTAGAGGGCCTGCCTTGGGGAAAAAGTACTCACCCAAGGGATGACTCAACTGGTAACACTCTAAAGCCAAAGTATTTCCAGCTGGGATATAAATGAGGGTTTTGGTTAAACGCCATAATCACCGCGGTTAGCTCGGCAGGGATGGATCGAAGGGGACTCTTGTATGGGTCAATCTCCACGAACGAAAAGTCCTTACTAGAACCTATGTGTTAGAATTTTCCAAAATCCTTAATCTATTTGTTGGTGCAAGAACGGTCATTCTGAAGCCACCCCACACTCTTATGGTCTTCTAGTAGAGATGGAAAGCACGCCATGGGAGTTTCATGGGTGTTGATGCTTGGCTGCCCCGATTGACGTTAATGAGCCGTGGAGGGGTGGGGTCAAGCATCTAACCATCCGCTAGAGATAAGCGTAGCTGGACTTGTCCAAGTGGGAATCCAACAAATATAGTCTTACACATCCATAGGGCTTGTAATTATTCTTTGTTTGAAAACACAGTGTGTATTCAAAAACATTTTGCAAACAAACATTCAACATGATTCTCAAAATTTCAAACCCTCTTTAAGACAAATATCATTGACTCAATCCATATGCTACTGCTTTCCCTGTGGATTCACGTCGTAGAGGTTCCTAAGCATTGGATTATACCTCAATTTGTCTTCTTGAGTAAACAATAGGAAAACCCTTGCCTTAAGTTCATTGAATTTCCACATAAAATATCTTGTGGGATTTAAAGAAATTAAGACATTGGACATCTTAGTTTGAAACTTTAATCAAAGAGAGTGTTTTTGGTAAAATAAATCCATTAAGCAAAGATAACAAATTGGACCCCACACATGTGCTTGATATCTTTTGGTCATATTGGTCTTTTGATTACTCTTAGAGAAAAGTGTGTTCTTCAATACCTTGGCCTAGTAAACAAAGTCTCTCTAAGTCTCTTAGGATCATCAAAACTTTCATCTATCTTCCAAACATTCATCAGTCCATCTCACCAAAACAACTTTAGATCTTTACAAACATCATTCTAGACTTGGGTAAATCATCCTCAAAACCAAATCAAAGTCAATTGTTTAATTAGGTGTGTGGGAATGCATCCTTTCTCATACATCTAATTGAATTAGCAAACCTTTTGAATAAGTTCATCCTAAAGATAACATCCAACATCTTAGGGTTTACAAGTTCATCATCCACATCAAACAATCAAAATCAAAATCCCTAAGTCTAGCATTGATCCAAAGTCCCTAAACGTTCAACACTCATATCATTCACCTTTCATCCTTCATCTCGTCATTGATCCTAAGAACCTTAGAGGTCACTTTCATAACAAAGTCAAAACACAAGAAGAACATGGAATATAAACTTGATCCATACATCTTGGGTAATCCAAATTAGTTGAATCTTCAAAGCCTTGCAATGCCTATCAATTATCAAAATCCATGCATAGGACCATTACCTTTGACAAATGTCAATAGAACAACAAGTGTGAGTATGCCCAATCTGAATTTTGGAACACATCTCCCCATGATAGATTTCAATGAAAGTCCAAACCTACAAATCCACCAATCGAATAATCAATGCATGAGCCTTGAAACGAACAACATCATTCCACCAAATCCCTACAAACCAAATGTGGATGTACCAAGTACAAGTTTTCGAAACATGAATCCTAACTCGGAAAACTTTGGAAAAATGGTTCCCAATACCAACAATGTTCATCCTATCATGCCAAATCTGAACATCATCCCAAATAAAAATGACATCAAAAATCCATTCGTCCATGATCCCATTCAAAAACGACAAGCATGCATGCCAAAACTACTTGAACATAAGCCAAATCAACTATCTCAAGTGAGTCAAGATCAAAATCAAGAGCAAATTTGGCGAGATCAAATTACGGAACTTTCCAAAATAGTTGAGGCATTGTGCCAAGGGAAATCTCCACCACCATTACCTACATCATTCCTTGGTTTAGGGCTTCCCCCTTTACCTAGCACCAATCAATCCACCCAATTCAATCCAACTAACATCAATCAAACCATCACGTCAAATCCTTTGAATATATCATCGACATCGCACCAACAGATGGTATCCAATCAAGCAACAATGATGATCCCAACCAATCAAAATAAGGTCTCCCAAGGACCTATCACCTCGGTTATTCCAAAAACCACTATCACACCCATCACATCTCAACCCCTCACTACCATGATCGCCCCGAGCATATCTCAAACACTTGTCACTACATCCAACATGATTCTAAATCCACCACCACCCCCACCACCACCAATTTCCACCACATCAATCCAATACGACGCGACATTACAAGCTACTTTTCAAAAGGGATTCCAACAATATCTAGCCATGCAACAAGCAACACAAGCTCAACAAGTGCAACAATCCTTTCAAGTTGCCCAAGCCTCTCAAGCTACCCAACCAACACGAGCACAAACACAAAAGATGACAACTATTGAAAACAAGGATCAAGATCAATCCATCACTGAGCACACGTTTACTTCATCCAATGATCAAATCGACATATGTCAAGAGTCACTTTTGAATCACGATCAAAATCCACCAACAAAACTCGACAATGAGCCAATTCAAGAAATATCAACATCACTTGATGCTATGGTCGAAGACATTCACAATCTCTCCATCGCAATTGTCGAAAACAATGATCAAAACCTCTCCATCGAGGAGCACATTGAAGATATATCTACACAATCTGATGATCAACTCACCATACATCAAGAGCCACTTTTTAGTGATCTCTTTCAAGGAGTGTTGGGATTATTTGATCCTATTGACATAATGCACAATTAGTTCACCTATGATCATGTTGAAAATGTCTCTACATCACCTTACGAGTTAGAGGACATATCTCAAGAATTTATTCCAAAGCATGATCAAAATCTTTCACCAAAGTCTAGCAATGGTCCTTTTCAAAACATGTTGATCCCCTTTGACCGCATGGTTACAGATACTAAAAGAACTTTGAACTCGACACTTGAGGATAGTGAGCCATTCCCCATGTCTAATAACGATGTCCAAGAACCCTTTGTAAGAAATCCATCCTTTGAAGCTGCCCTATGTCAAGAACTTGGTCTAAAGCATGTCGAGATCAATCCTGAAATAAATCAAGATCAAGAATTCGTATCTACAAGATACTACAATGATGTAATGGACACTCTCCTATCTATGCAAGATGATCATATCCATATAGCACATAGTCCTCCATCTACCCATGAGATGCTTTCTATAGATGGACACGTAGATGATCTTCATCTAGAACAAAATTATGTTACACACAAAGAGCAGATTATCAACTCCTACAGTCAAACTGAGTTATCAACATCAAGATCAGATATGTCCCAAACTCAAACTAAGGACATCATGAATACAGATATCCAGCATTATCCACTCAAGGAAACAAGTCAGATAGAACATCCAGAGTCAGCAGAGCAACAAATGGAAATAACGTCACCTACGGTGGTCATTTATCAGAGAGTGCATTCTATACAAGAGATCTCAGAACAAGCAGAATCAAAGCATGAAGTTGCTACTACCACCATACTGGGGGCAACTATGTATCAAGCAAATGTCAACATAGGGAGCACGAAGAATCCTTATGGTGAAACCATTGCCAATACTACAACCAGCCACGCCATGAATCTTCATCCACCTATCACCCCATCCACGAATTGGGACCAACGTCAAAAGGAATATCTGAATCAAAGTACGAAGAACATTATCAAATCAAAAGAAGCAGAGAAGCATAATGGACAAATCAAATACAAATGGATACGAAAGAATACAAAGAAAGATCATCCCTATCAAACTCCATTAGTCAAAGAAACTATGGGGCAAAATAAAAATGGGAAAAGTATCCATCAAAGATGTCTGCAAAAGCAAAAACAGGCTTCTCAAGCGACGTACAAAGTGTATCAAGCAGTTGGTCCTAATTCCACGCACACTTCCGTATCCACCCATCATTGCTCATCTTCCCAAGTTTGGAGAGTCAAATGTTCCAAACTGTCAACCAATCCATCTCTTATCCCTAAACACACTCCATCCACGCCTCCACACATAATATCCAATTCTCACATTGACCATGTATTGGCAACGACCCTTCACCATAAGGATTCATAAGGCACTTTATCGCGATTTACACACAGAGACAGAGTAAACTTCGGTATCGACGAAGCAGATCAAAAATCCCAAAAGCTACATTCAAGTGCACGTATCTTGGCAAAGCAGCTTCTTCAAGCAGGATATCGATGGCACGTCATGACAGGGGCATCTACGTCAACACCACCAGGTGGTTCAGCATGAATCTTTCAGAAAAATACAAAAAAAATCAAAAAAGCAAAAAATCCAAAAAAGGATAAAAAAAATAGTAAAGAGAAAAATCGTCCTCTAGTGAAAACCACTACGGTGGCACTTTGGGCAAGACCATGACGAAAACCTGGCAAACAGGCATCATGTGTAGAATCGAGCATCTACGTGTGCCACTTCAGATGAAAGCATCTCATCCCATCCGTAATAAATTGAGCATTCCATCCATCTTATCCATAATAATATCCATCCATCCATGAACCATTTATCCAATCCATTCGCATCTATCTACATCTGTCATCTTAGTTATCTTGATCTTGATGAAATTTTGGGGCACGCTTTAAAAATTGCTTATGGTAAACATCTTGACATGGGTCATTTTCATTGATCCTATCCTATGCAGCATTATCTGAGCTATGAAGCATTATCCAAAGGAGCTTTCTTGATGCAAACACCTTATCTTATTGTAAGATAATCCTTGGCATCCTTTGCATATCCATCCATCCATACACTTATCCAAGCATCCACCCATCACATTCCATACATTGCTAGACATTGGGGGTAGATATGTACATCTTGCTTCGAGAATAAATCTTGGTCTATATCCTTCACCTCATGTGGCGATCTGAACATTGGAAAACATGAAATCAAACTGGTCAAAGCACTCGTGAGCAAATATCCGAATCACTAGCCCATGGCATATTTTGACAAGAACATGTTCTTTATCAAGTCTCCATCTTCAATCGAACATCAATCCAAACAATCACTATCAGTCGCATCTAATTTACATGTCAAACGCCACATCAAATCATTTGAACATCTTTTGTTCTAAACCAAGCTTCAACAATCCTGATCAATCGAATCCAATCAATCCATCATCATCTTAGGATATTCATCCTTATCCTTGTGTTGCTTAACATAATCCTTAAATTGTTGTGCATCCTCAACAATGTTATTATCATCAATCCCAATCACTTCATTATCAATCCTTGCATTGTTGTGAATCCTCAACAATGTTATCATCATCAATCGTCATCAATCCTGATCAACCAATCCTTGCATTGTTGTGTATCCTCAACAATGTTATCATCATCATCAATCCATCGATCCGATCAATCAACCTTAGCTTGGTCTTCAACAAAAATCATAAATAGAGCACTGATACCATCACACATGTCCATATCCTAATCATCAAAATCATGCAAAAATCCAAAAACATCCAAATTATGCAAAAATCCAAAAACAAGTCGAAAGCAGAAAACATCAAAAACATTGAAATCCGAACTACGTCGTCTCTGAGCTTAAACGTAGGCAAGGCTAATCTTTGATCAGCCCCCGAGACATCAAAATCCAAAAAACATTCAAAAAAACATCAAAATCCAAAAACATAAGAAAATCGAAAAATCGAAAACATTGCAAAATCCAAAAACACCAAAAACAGCCTCAAAACATTTCAAGTCAAAAACGTATATTTGAAATCCATCCGTCGTTTTGCCTTCACCCGTGATAATCAATCATCCATAATAAACTAATCATCACATTTAAAATGCAAATAGAAACAATCATAGCAGGCAGCAAAATCAAGCTGTAAAATCAAAAGCGAACAACAAAACATTTAAAACAAAATCAAAGTCTTGATCATTTTCAAACATGTCAGTCGACCTTATATCAACAGCCTATCAATCAACTTATCAAACCATCATCATCCTGTACAATGCATGTCCTAGGATATTCATTCCGACAATGGGCATCATTTATGGATATCACCTTGGATTCTTATCCTATCAAAACAAATCCCTTTGGCTAGAGGTATGAAGAACATTGGCTTGTTTGTGTACTTGATCTTTTCTTTTGATTTATCTTATTGCGCTCATTCCAAGGACCTCTTGATGATATCCGAAGCGAAGGATTTAGAGAGATAGGAATGGAGACAGCGATCATTATCTTTTTGCTGCGTATGCTTGTTGGGCTGCTCTTGTAATATAACTTGGCGAAGATACTCTTTGTGGTACACCCTAGCAAGGTTTCCGTATGTCAAGTGTGAACAAGAATACTCCTATCATTTGTCGAGTCAAAGTCCATCACACTAAGTACAACGCCATCCTGGTCCTTTATACCTTGATGCATCGTGCTTAGAGTGTTATCAAACATAAAGGAAGTGACCCTTTGAAAATCCCAATGACCCTTTGAAAATCCCAATCCTTGATAAGCAAATCATCCATCAATCATCATCATTTATCATCATCATCATCTATCATCATCATCTCTAATAAAGTCTTGACCAATCATGGACTTGTTGGATCCTCTTGTCATATATGATTTCCACGCTAACATCATGCATCCGTCATGCATCCATCATGCATCCATCCTGCATCTACAAACAGTCAGCATATCACATATCATTCATATCATACATAATAGGAAACATCGATCATTTCACATGCATTGCATTTGCATCATCATCATAATATAGATCGGTTAGTCTAAGCATTTCATAAATCATCCATTGCATAATCACAGCATATCACATCATTCACATCATCAATCTCACCCATCTCATATCATATCATCATTTAAGTTGTTTAGGATAATATAGATTTGTTATTCTAAGCATCTTAAAAATCATCTCATTTGCATCATCGTCCATAACCATCCATTTTGAACCTCTTTATCGTGAGATCAACCCTCAAATTAAATCTTTTCGCTCGATCTCTCGAGGGGGCAATGTACCAGTGTAGTTCTTTCCGCTAGGGCATCAAAAAATCATGAAATTTTTTAATTTTGATTGCGGCAAGTTTATTCTTTGAACCAACGCAACAAGTACATTGCTTCAAAGAGGGGAAAAATGTAACATGTCAAATTTACATCATGCATAATCATATTCCATTCATCAAATAAATCAGGACTTTATTTAAATCAAACCCAAATCATATTCCACCATTTTCTGATTTAAATAAATCAATTATTTAAGTCATAAAAGTCAAAGCATCCTAATCATCATCTTAGTTAATTAATCCTGATTAAATCTAATCTAATGCATGTCACATCCACCCCACTTGCATTCTCTAGATTTGGCCACTTGCACATGAAATTACATTTATTTGAATTATCAAAATATTTATTTTCAACTTGGTATAAAGGAAGAATATTCTCCAAGTTTGAATCTCCCCCCAAGTGGACATGTACACCAAACAGAGCATTTATGAGGCCTTACATGTCTCTTACATGTCCCCTTCCAAAGTCAAACTCAACATTCATTGCACAAATTTGAATTCAAATTTTCCCTCTCATGGGCACTCTTCCCAAATCTTGCACATACATCAACCAATCACATGATGACAAGTGGCCTCCTATCATTGGCAGAATCTTTAGTCCCACATTGGTCCCTCTTCAACACTCAGCATTTGAAAATCTTTAAATATAGGCTTCATCCTCAAGCAAATCCTCCACAATATCTTGCAAGGTCACTCTCTTCATTTTAGATTTGATCTTGTCTACTTAGCATCTCCATATCAATAGCAATTTCATCATCTTAAGCTTATCAATCAAGGATTGGGAAAGGGTCACTAGCACATGTGACACCAATCCAATATGAGATAGTTTGCATCATGTTTTCTTATGCTTTTTCTTTAGATCCTTTGTCATTTGTTTGCATTTTGAACATGATGTATTATTTCATAAGGATGTTGAATATCTTGATTTGTTGTTGAAATACTAATGATTATGCAGGTTTTATTGTTAGTTTTCTAATCACATTTTGAAGATTTTAGCATCCACAGGATACATGTAGCCATCATCATCTATCATTGGTTGCATTAGCTTTTTCTTTCCTTGTACACATCGTGCCAGCTAATTGTCTGATCCCTCTTCATTCCCCTGCGGTGCTACAACTGCATAGACATGTCCTGGTTGTACAAGATCTGAAAGATGATCATAGTCAAGTGAAATTTCCATTACATCTTGTAATGAGGATTGTGCTATAGATAAAGGGGTTAGGTACTATGGAATCCATGTATCTACCCATTCACTTGACTCGCACTGATCCCAATCACACTGAATATAATTCTGACAAAAATAAGCCATCTCTCATGTCCATATGGTCCATGCACTCACATTTGAGCTTCAAACTAAATGCATCTTTGAAGAATCTCAAATTGTTTGACATTCCATTCTGTCTCCCAATGTGCCCTCCTCAACCAACCAAAAGAACCTATTGAATTATGAATCAAGTGTCCCTCCTTGTGATAGCACACATAGGTACACCAATCCACAATAGAATGTGCATCACTGAATGTTGCACCACCTCTAATCTTCATTTGTTCCTTAACCAAAACTCTCTTCACACATTCACTTGCACCATCATGCTTATATTTTCCATGCCTAGCTTCGAAAAAACTCCAAATATGTGGTACACCCCTCTCTATATGCATCTTGCTCAACCAATAAAACATGCGATCATTCTTGAATTTCCATATGCAGTTATCTAACCAAATCAAATATTGACCCATTGCAATTCCTTTTTCCTGCAAGAACTCAATTTTTTTTTTCAAAACAATGTTGTACAAACTCAGATGAATGAGATATATCATCACTCATGTAAAAATGGTACTCCCTGATTATCTTCCTGTCCTCTTCTGTACTATCAGGGGCATGCCTATATGTTATGTGGACAAAAATAGCAATTTGAATAGAATTATAATATTGTGATTGAACTTTATTTTGTGGTTACAATGTGTAATTTTCAGAAAAATAAACTACAAATACAATAGGTCCAATGGGCAAAGAGT
The DNA here is from genome assembly GCA_007258455.2 of Sequoia sempervirens. Lineage (NCBI taxonomy): Eukaryota > Viridiplantae > Streptophyta > Pinopsida > Cupressales > Cupressaceae > Sequoia > Sequoia sempervirens. The sequence continues at coordinate 125,557,330 of VDFB02000002.1, read as the reverse complement.
CCTTACACATCCTGAATTGCCGATCCAACAACTACAACCTATGGCTATTCCTTGCATACTTATAGAATTTTTTTTTCTTAAAATCTGAAATAAAATCAGCAATATTTACCTCTCTTGCAACCAAATCGAATCTAGAACCCTCACCTCCACTCTTCAATGTGTATTTCACTGTCTCATATTTGTTTTTCTCATCAATTTTGTTACCAAAATCATGATCGCTTCCCTCATGAAAGAATTTTACAAACTTTGATAAACCACCACATTGCAAACACGTTCCATTTCAACAATTATTTTTATAAAATAAGCAACCATCACCTCTAATGCATAAAAATGAATCTAACAACTCCTTGGATGACTTGGGAAGTTACACTGCATGAAACTCCTACAACATTTTGTTAGTATGCATAGTAGAACATATATGGCATAACAATTCCTGATGCATTGAAAACTTAACATGGTATTTACAACAGCACATATTACGAACCTTGATAGGAAAACAATAAAATGGTTTGCAAGACTCAAAATCCCTTTGCGAGATTTTCAAATGTGGATGTTCTTGACAAAATTTCTTGTAAAAAATTATTTGGCTACATTCCAAAAAAATGTTTACTATGCGGTGTACAATCTCTATTGCAAATTCGTAACTGTAAAACATCCTTTACATTTGGTGATACTCTAGAGTGAGAATTCCAATATTGTTCAATTTGCATCTTGTAATACCCCTCATGTTACTTGCTTGTTTTTGACATTCTCTGTGGTTTTGTTTGGCACATTGTGGTTTTGATGATACTGTTGATATTATGTTGTGGTAGCTTAGATTGATTACTGTTTATAATACTCTTATGATGCCATGGATATTATGATGACATTTTATTATGATCATTTTGATGGAGTTATTTGGAATGCAGTAGACTAGAGAATAGTAATTTATGATGTGATGCAAATTAATGTAAATTTATAATGCATTAGATGATGATATGATTAGTGAGGGGACAGGTAGCATCACTAGTTCGCGAGCGCCTTGCTACACTGCTATCCTTCTCACGATGCTTTGTAATTGATTATATGTATGTATATTGTATATCACCTTGTTGGATGCAGGCTTTGTAGGAATAAGACTCGATTCCACCTATTTCGATAGGTCTGGGTGAGCATTGAATCAACCCAATGGCAGGAAGTTGAACAAAGGTGACATGGAAGTAACTCCGTTCCAAGGTGTCAACAGTCTTGTACCTTCTTGGTTTGTGCGTCTTGGTCATAGTCATTGTATTGTTGCATTGGTCTTTGTATGTTATTGTGATTTTATGATTTATCTAATGTGGTGTATGGTTTATTGTTGTGATTTAAATAATTAAACAATTAATAAAATAAAAACATAAAATAATAAATAAATAAAGCAATAGATAAATATTAGTAGTAGTGGTAAAAATATTTCATTTATTTTTGAATCTTACAAATGGTTGATTTTAATGTGCAAGTAATTAATTAATAAAGTATTGTGGAGATGATGAAAATATATACAAATAAAAAGTTCAATTTTGTGGATTTAAATTTATTTAATTTTTTTATCAAATGTATGATAAAAGAAAATGAAAATGCATGAAAAAAGGCAACAAAAGGAATTAAAGGATTAATAATTATTTTTGATTTTTCTGGAAGTAACTTCTGGTATTCACGGGAAGAGGAAATTGAAAGGGTTTCCTGGATTTTGATTTTATTAAGGGGTTTTCTTTATTAGGGAAGGATGGTTCGAATGCTGGAGAATTTTTGTTTTTCAACACTGCATTCTTGTTCTGTTTTCTAGAGAAATCTGAAAAGAAGAAGGTGGGGTTTGAAGGAGAATTTTGGGGATCTGTTGCTGGGAACAATCGGCAGCGAGGAATTAGTTCTGCAAGAGGGATTAAGCTTCTACAGATCTTCTTCAAACACAAGACGCCAGGTTCTTTTCATTTTAATTATTTATTTTCTGTAGCATCAAATAAAATAGAAATTGTTTCTCTATGTATGAAATTTTCATCTAGGGTTGGAAATCAAATGTTTGTGGAAAGAAAATCTATTGGGTTATTGTTTAATCAATGAAAATTTAACTGGGGATTGGGATTGTTATTTGTTGAAATGGAATTTCTGAGGGATTCTGGGTTGTTGTTTATTGAAAAGGGATTTTGTTTGAAATCTAGAAATGAATAGTATTTCTGTTGTTTCATTTAAAAAATAAAAATACATATATGTTTAAACAACAATCTCCTTTCAATGAATGTCTGGGATTGTGATATTCTAGTTATGCATGTATGTTATAAAATATTTCTCTTGTATAGAGTACTGTGTTTATTTTTTTTCCCTGATTTCAAAATGTTCAGATTCCAGTATATATATATATATGTATATGTATATATATATGTATTATATATATATAAATATATATATATACACATATATAATTATACATATGTAAATATCGAATGGAGATTAAATTCGTTGAACCTCGTCATTTTTTTTCCCGTCGGCACTGATAGGAATATTTTGTGTTGGGTATTATTAAATTGTGGCTGTGTGGTGGTTTGGCCTCGGCCGTACCCACCACCCCGCCGACTGGTACTGTGCGATAGTCTGCGGACTGTCCACGGCAGTCCTCCGGACTACCGTGAACATTCCGTAGACTACCCACGGCCGGGCGTTTACTCCTGTGCAATTTTATGGGTTAAAATTTCCCCATTCGAATTGTATATGTTTAATTTTAGAAAACGCGAATTCTATTTTTATTTACTGTGCGAAGTTACTTTTATAAATAAATATATATGTATATATATATATATTTATATATATATATGTGTATGTATATATATATATTTATATTTGTATATATATTTATTAACTCATTTATTCAAATTCCACTGATTAACTGTTGTAGTAACTATTTAATTTTGTTAGTAAATATTCTGTTTCTTTTTCTGGTTAAAATAAAACAAAATCTGGTTATAGTAGAAATAATAAAGTAGAAAGAAATCTGTTTCTTTTTGTTATTGATTTATTAAATTACAACTTTGAGAGGATAATTTAGTAGAAAATTCAATTTAGGAATATATGACAGCATTGTTTATTTAATTCTTGTTTTAGTGTGAATATTTTTGGAAATAGAATTTATCATGGAATTAAATAAGTTATCTTTTTATTTTTGTTTTTATGAAATTTCATCTTGTAGAATTGTTGGGTTGGGGACATTGTTAGTTCATTGATGTGGGAACCCTTTTTGTGTTAACACTGTAGTCTTCCAGAGGATTGTGATTTTGTTGAATTTATATCTTTTCACCTTGAGTTTCTATTAAGTTAAGTATTACGAATGGGGTGTACTGAGTTATGAGATTTTGTTATGGTATTTAATTTGCGAGATGAGTTATGCCTCATGTAATATTTTTGTTGTTACATTTCGATGTTTATGATTAGAATGGTACAACCCTTATTTTTTTTTGGTTTTGGTTGGGTCTCTAGGGAGAGTGGCTCCTCATGGGGGCCGGTGCCCCACTTAAGGGGAAGGGCACAGGATAACCCACAGGTGAGTTATTAATCAAGTGAAAACCTAATAATTAACTTAGGAGGGTTGGGTAGTAATATCATTATAAAATTTTAAAAAAGGATGCCTCACCTTCATTAGTGCTTCCGCAGACTAATGGAAGGCTGAGAAGGCCATGGTCGGCAAGGTCGTGACCTCGTCTTCACGAGAGGTTTACGGCTCCGCATTAGTCACCCTATGGACCGATGCCTCCAGTTGGGAGGAAGGGCACAGGACAGCCATAGATGGGACCGACGCCTCTAGTTGGGAGGAAGAGCACAGGACAGCCCATGTAGGACTATGCGATGACACTCTCCCCTAGTTGCCCATGTGTTTTACTTATTTGTGTTCCTCTGGAAGTAGGTTATGGGAGTTGGCTTAGATTTTTGTTTGAATGGATTTAAATTGATTTATGATTTATTGTCTTAATACATCTTTGGTGTACTTTGTGGTTTTGTATGTTCTCATTGTTATTCATGATCTTGTTCTCTTATGGTATTATTATATGATGTTATTGTTTGTTTCATTGTAATTTGGAGTATTGTGTTATGGCTTTATGTTGGTACTTGTTGTATACATTTACGTCAGTCTTGGTCAGTTGACATTCTTGGTCGGAGTTACTTCTCTGTCACCTCTTAGCACGGGGGTGGTCAGGTGGAACGTGCTTCACACACCGTTGGGTTCCCCATCAGCGTTTGTCGGCCAATCTCATCCAGTTGAAGATTTGTTTCAGTTGATCTCCATGTATTTTGATAATCTTGTATATTGTATTCATCCCACATGATTGGGGATCATGATGTAACTATATTGATATGATGTAAAATTTGAAAGATGTTGTAATGTAGTTATCAACTTTGTGACTTTATTTGGTTATGTGATTTCTCATGGTATTACCTTATGATGGAATCTATATATATATATATCTAATCTTGTCATTAATTGTTCCTTTGTGCTTAGAATGTTAACTTATGAGTTGATGTTTTGTAAATGTTTTTCGATGTGACCTCGTGTGCCCCAAAGAACATAGTCGGTTATGTTATTTGTATTATAATAAAGTTATGTTCATATACATGATTATTTAATATTGGTTATATTGGTTATTGTTGTTCTTTTAATTTTTTTTTTTTGCATTTTATGTGGTTGTTCTTTGGGGCTTGCACGACAGGCGTTACAACTTGGTATCAGAGCCAGGTTGCACACGCTGGGGTCTCTGGGTAGTTATGTCCATTAGGCAACCTTTGCATGTTGGCTCTTGAGCTCATGTGTACCTTTGTCTTATTGTGCAGAAGCATGCCTAGAGGCAGAGGTAGAGGTAGAGGTAGAGGCCGAGGAAGAGGCCGAGGTGGTGGCCGTGGAGCCAACCAACCGAGTCCTTCACCACCTAGTTCTTACGGTCCTAAGTCAGAGGTTAGCCGTGAGGTGTCATTGAATGATTACCCTCTCCTTGCTGAGTTTTCTGATGTTTTCCCTAGTGAGATACTAGTAATGCCTCCTAAGCGAGAGGTGGATTTCAGGATAGATCTGGTGCCAGGAGCTGAGCCTATCTCTCGGGCTCCATACAGGATGACCACGCAGGAACTCCAAGAACTTCGTCTACAGTTGGAAGAATTGTTAGCTAAGGGGTTTATCCACCCTAGTGTTTCTCCTTGGGGAGCACCAATGATCTTTGTCAAAAAGAAGGATGGTTCTCTCCATCTTTGTATTGATTACCGACAATTGAATAAGGTCATAGTAAAGAATCGTTATCCCCTTCCCAGGATTGATGACCTCTTTGATCAAATAAAAGGGGCAAATGTATTTTCCAAGATGGACCTTAAATCAGGGTATCATCGGTTGCAGATAGCAGAGGCCGACATTCATAAAACTGCATTTCACACTTGGTACAGACACTACGAGTTCACAGTGATGCTGTTCGGGTTAACGAATGCACCTTCAGTCTTTATGAGTCTAATGAATGGGGTGTTTCGAACTTACTTGGATAGGTTCATCCTCGTGTTTCTTGATGATATTTTGATTTATTCTAAGTCTATGGAGGAACATGAGGTGCACCTAAAGTAGGTTTTGCAATGCTTAAGGGATAACCAGTTGTATGCCAATCTGGAAAAGTGTGACTTTTATAAGACTGAAGTTCAGTATTTGGGCCATGTGATTTCTGGTGAGGAAATTTCTGTTGATCCTGCTAAAATTTAGGCTATCATGGATTGGCCCGTGCCCACTAATGTCTCAGAAATTCACAGTTTCATGGGACTAGCTGGGTATTATCGGCGGTTCGTATAGGGCTTTTCGAGGATTGCACATCCTATCACATCACTTCAGAGGAAAGGAAAGAAATTTCTTTGGACTGAGCAGTGTTAGTTAGCTTTCCAAACCCTTAAGGAAAAACTGACTAGTGCTCCAATTTTGGCAGTGTCGGATCCTTCAGGTGATTTCGTGGTTTGTATTGATGCTTCTTTGGAGGGTCTTGGAGCTATGTTGATGCAGGATGGGAGAGTGATTGCCTATGAATCTCAGAAATTAAAAGATCATGAACTCAATTATCCCACACATGACCTTGAATTGGCCGCAGTTGTTCATGCTCTTGTGAGATGGAGGCACTTTATGTTAGGACACCGGTTTGAGTTGCATACAGATCATCGGAGTTTGCAATACATCTTCACGCAGCCAAATTTGAATGCAAGGCAAGGGAGGTGGATGGAATTTTTGTGTGAATATGATTTTGAGGTTAAGTATATTCAGGGTAAGGAGAATGTGGTGGCTAATGCTCTAAGTCGGCGTAGGCATGAGGTTTCTGCAATGTCTCTTGAGGTGGATTTGAAGAGTCAGATTCTCATAGCCCTTCCTTCAGATAGTTGGTATTCAGAGGTGAAAGCAGAGATAGAATCAGGTAGAACTTTGGAGGGGAAATTTGCTGGTTATTTGTTGGATTCGGATGGTGCTTTGCGTTTCTCTGGATGATTGTATGTACCTCCTTCTGAGGGTCTCCACACCCTGATTTTGATAGAAGGTCATTGGGCACCTTACGTAGCACATCCTGGAGTTAAGAAAATGTATGCGGATCTGCATTCGCTTTATTTTTGGTCAAGAATGAAGCGGGATATCGCTGACTTTGTGGCTCGATGTCTTGAGTGTAAGAGAGTAAAGGCTGAACATCATCATCCAGCAGGGTTGCTACAGCCTCACCTTGTTCCGGAGTGGAAATGGGATGTTATTTCCATGGATTTCATTGTTGGGTTGCCTATGTCATCTAGACGACATGATGCTATTATGGTCACAGTTGACAGATTGACTAAGGTAGCTCATTTTTCTCCTGTTCAATCTTCGTATATGGCATCTTATGTTGCTAAGGAGTTCATGAATAATATAGTTAGATTGCATGGGATACCACGGAGGATCATTTCTTACAGAGATCCGGTATTCACATCTGCATTGTGGACATCTTTGCAGTAGTCTTTGGGAACTAAGTTGAATTTCAGTTCTGCCTATCATCCTAAGACTGATGGTTAAACTGAGAGAGTTAACCAGGTGCTAGAGGATATGCTTCGTATGTATGTTATGGATAAACAATCACGTTGGGAGGACTATCTATACTTGGTTGAGTTTGCTTATAACAATGGGTACCATAGTTCTATTGGTATGGCTCCTTTTCAGGCTTTGTACGGTCGTCCTTATCGTACTCCTCTGAGTTGGGATCGCTTGGAGGATAGGGTGCTTCTTGGACCCGAAATGCTTAAAGATATGGAGCAGCAGGTGTCTCGCATTTGGGAGCATCTTGTAGCTGCCCAGGATAGACAGAAGAAGTATGCTGACGCTCATAGAGTTGATCGACAGTTTGCAGTTGGTGATCGTGTGTTCCTTCGAGTGCGCCTGCGGAAGAGCCCTATTCGTTATGGAAAGGGTTCGAAGCTTGTGCCTCGCTTCGTTGGACCTGTTGCTTACTGTTTAGCTTTGCCACCCAGTTTGTCGTGGATCCACGATGTATTTCATGTTTCTATTCTTAGACCATATTTCCCTGATGTTACTCATGTTCTGGATTGGAATGCTCTTCAGGTCGAGGATGGGCAGCTGGCACTCGAGCCCGTGGCCGTGCTTCAACGTCGGCGACTTACCCTCTGAGGCAGAGAGATTGATCAGGTGTGGGTTCAGTGGGACCCGAATGATGAGGCTTCAGCTACATGGGAGGATGCCTCTCGTATCAGGGATTCTTATCCTTATCTTTTTTCTGGCTTCCAGGAGTAAGCCGAATTCTAGGGGGGGAGGATGTAATACCCCTCATGTTACTGCTTGTTTTTGACATTCTCTGTGGTTTTGTTTGGCACATTGTGGTTTTGATGATACTGTTGATATTATGTTGTGGTAGCTTAGATTGATTACTGTTTATAATACTCTTATGATGCCATGGATATTATGATGACATTTTATTATGATCGTTTTGATGGAGTTATTTGGAATGCAGTAGACTAGAGAATTGTAATTTATGATGTGATGCAAATTAATGTAAATTTATAATGCATTAGATTATGATATGATTAGTGAGGGGACATGTAGCATCACTCGTTCACGAGTGCCCTGCTACACTGCAAATCCTTCTCACGATGCTTTGTAATTGATTATATGTATGTATATTGCATATCACCTTGTTGGATGCAGGCTTTGCAGGAATAAGACTCGATTCCACCTATTTCGATAGGTCTGGGCGAGCATTGAATCAACCCAACAGTAGGAAGTTGAACAAAGGTGACATGGAAGTAACTCCATTCCAAGGTGTCAACAGTCTTGTACCTTCTTGGTTTGTGCATCTTGGTCATAGTCATTGTATTGTTGCATTGGTCTTTGTATGTTATTGTGATTTTATGATTTATCTAATGTGGTGTATGGTTTATTGTTGTGATTTAAATAATTAAACAATTAATAAAATAAAACATAGAATAATAAATAAATAAAGCAATAGATAAATATTAGTAGTAGTGGTAAAAATATTTCATTTATTTTTGAATCTTACAAATGGTTGATTTTAATGTGCAAGTAATTAATTAATAAAGTATTGTGGAGATGATGAAAATATATACAAATAAAAAGTTCAATTTTGTGGATTTAAATTTATTTAATTTTTTTATCAAATGCATGATAAAAGAAAATGAAAATGCATGAAAAAAGGCAACAAAAGGAATTAAAGGATTAATAATTAGTTTTGATTTTTCTGGAAGTAACTTCTGGTATTCACAGGAAGAGGAAACTGAAAGGGTTTCCTGGATTTTGATTTTATTAAGGGGTTTTCTTTATTGGGGAAGGATGGTTCGAATGCTGGAGAATTTTTGTTTTTCAACACTGCATTCTTGTTTTGTTTTCTAGAGAAATCTTAAAAGAAGAAGGTGGGGTTTGAAGGAGAATTTGGGGGATCTGTTGCTGGGAACAATCGACAGTGAGGAATTGGTTCTGCAAGAGGGATTAAACTTCTACAGATCTTCTTCAAACACAGGACGCCAGGTTCTTTTCATTTTAATTATTTATTTTCTGTAGCATCAAATAAAATAGAAATTGTTTCTCTGTGTATGAAATTTTCATCTAGGGTTGGAAATCAAATGTTTGTGGAAAGAAAATCTATTGGGTTATTGTTTAATCAATGAAAATTTAACCGGGGATTGGGATTGTTATTTGTTGAAATGGAATTTCTGAGGGATTCTGGGTTGTTGTTTATTGAAAAGGGATTTTGTTTGAAATCTGGAAATGAACAGTATTTCTGTTGTTTCATTTTTAAAACAAAAAATACATATATGTTTAAACAACAATCTCCTTTCAATGAATGTCTGGGATTGTGATATTCTGGTTATGCATGTATGTTGTAAAATATTTCTCTTGTATAGAGTACTATGTTTTTTTTTCCCCTGATTTCGAAATGTTCAGATTCCAATATATATATATGTATATGTATTTATATATATGTATTATATATATATATAAATATATTTATACACATATATAATTATACATATGTAAATATCGAATGGAAATTAAATTCGTTGAACCTCGTCATTTTTTTCTTTCCCGTCGGCACTGATAGGAATATTTTGTGTTGGGTATTATTAAATTGTGGCTATGTGGTGGTTCGGCCTCGGCTGTACCCACCACCCCGCCGACTGGTACCGTGCGACAGTCTGCGGACTATCCACGACAGTCCTTCAGACTGCCATGAACAGTCCGTAGACTGCCCACGGCCAGGCGTTTACTCCCGTGCAATTTTATGGGTTAAAATTTCCCCATTCAAATTGTATATGTTTAATTTTAGAAAACGCGAATTCTATTTTTATTTACTATGTGAAGTTACTTTTATAAATATATATATGTATATATATATTTATATATATATATGTGTATGTATATATATATATTTATATTTGTATATATATTTATTAACTCATTTATTCAGATTCCACTAATTAACTGTTGTAGTAACTATTTAATTTTGTCAATAAATATTCTATTTCTTTTTCTGGTTAAAATAAAACAAAATCTGGTTATAGTAGAAATAATAAAGTAGAAAGAAATCTGTTTCTTTTTGTTATTGATTTATTAAATTACAACTTTGAGAGGATAATTTAGTAGAAAATTCAATTTAGGAATATATGACAACATTGTTTATTTAATTCTTGTTTTAGTGTGAATATTTTTGGAAATATAATTTATTATGGAATTAAATAAGTTATCTTTTTATTTTTGTTTTTATGAAATTTCATCTTGTAGAATTGTTGGGTTGGGGACATTGTTAGTTCATTGATGTGGGAACCCTTTTTGTGTTAACACTATAGTCTTCCAGAGGATTGTGATTTTGTTGAATTTATATCTTTTCACCTTGAGTTTCTGTTAAGTATTACGAATGGGGTGTACCGAGTTATGAGATTTTGTTATGGTATTTAATTTGCAAGATGAGTTATGCCTTGTGTAATATTTTTTTTGTTACATTTTGATGTTTATGATTAGAATGGTACAACCCCTGTTTCTTTTTGGTTTTGGTTGGGTCTCTAGGGAGAGTGGCTCCTCGTGGGGGCCGGCGCCCCACTTAAGGGGAAGGGCACAGGATAACCCACGGGTGAGTTATTAATCAAGTGAAAACCTAATAATTAACTTAGGAGGGTTGGGTAGTAATATCATTATAAGATTTTAAAAATGGATGCCTCGCTTTCATTAGTGCTTCCACAGACTAATGGAAGGCTGAGAAGGCCATGGTCGGCAAGGTCGTGACCTCGTCTTCACGAGAGGTTTACAGCTCCGCATTAGTCACCCTATGGACTGACGCCTCCAGTTGGGAGGAAGGGAACAGGATAGCCATAGATGGGACCGATGCCTCCAGTTGGGAGGAAGAGCACAAGACAGCCCATGTAGGACTATGCGATGACACTCTCCCCTAGTTGCCCATGTGTTTTACTTATTTGTGTTCCTCTGGAAGTAGGTTATGGGAGTTGGCTTAGATTTTTGTTTGAATGGATTTAAATTGATTTATGATTTATTGTCTTAATACATCTTTGGTGTACTTTGTGGTTTTGTATGTTCTCATTGTTATTCATGATCTTGTACTCTTATGGTATTATTATATGATGTTATTGTTTGTTTCATTGTAATTTGGAGTATTGTGTTATGGCTTTATGTTGGTACTTGTATACCTGTACGTCAGTCTTGGTCAGTTGACATTCTTGGTTGGAGTTACTTCTCTGTCACCTCTTAGCACGGGGGTGGTTAGGTGGAATGTGCTCCGCACACGGTTGGGTTCCCCATCAGTGTTCGTTGGCCAATCTCATCCAGTTGAAGATTTGTTTCAGTTGATCTCCATGTATTTTGATAATCTTGTATATTGTATTCATCCCACATGATTGGGGATCATGATGTAACTATATTGATATGATGTAAAATTTGAAAGATGTTGTAATGCAGTTATCAACTTTGTGACTTTATTTGGTTATGTGATTTCTCATGGTTTTACCTTATGATGGAATCTATATATATATATATCTAATCTTGTCATTAATAGTTCCTTTGTGCTTAGAATGTTAACTTATGAGTTGATGTTTTGTAAATGTTTTTTGATGTGACCTCGTGTGCCCCAAAGAACATAGTCGGTTATGTTATTTGTATTATAATAAAGTTATGTTCATATACATGATTATTTAATATTGGTTATATTGGTTATTGTTGTTCTTTTAAATTTTTTTTTTTATGTTTTATGTGGTTGTTCTTTGGGGCTTGCACAGCAGGAGTTACACATCTTTACATTATCGGTTAGCTTTTTATCAACATGTGGAAGCCTCCCACTAAAAGCCCATGTATCATTTTGAAGAGCACTATCAAGTCTTCCTCTTCTTGATAGTGCTCTATTCAATGTTTTACGATTTAAGTTAAAATCAATACAAGTTTGTCTCATTAAATGAGAATTTTTCAAATGATGGCTTACTAGTGAGGTTGTGATCACTCTTCGAGCAGCCCTTTTATCTTTTTACTTACTAGTCTTTCCTATAGAGGTTAGAGCATAAAAAATATTTTTTACAATAAACTATTTTTTCCAATTTTTTTATGAGACAAATCTTAAATTTTTTTAATAATGGTTTCATTTTGTAAATCTTAAGTAATTGCACAAAAAGTTGGCATTGTTCAGTTAATGTCTTATTGGAAAATAATTCATTAAACAATTTCATAGCCCACAAACGAACTGTTCATTGTGACCTTTTCCCTTGAAGATTATCAATTATGTTCCCATCCATTTCAACCAACAATTTAGGGTTTTTTTTGTAATTAGGTGTTGCATAAGGGGTAAGTGCACCAAGATGGTCGCACTTTTGTGGCCACAAAAGTGAAAAATGAGACAAAATGCGTTCGCGTTATGGCTTTTTAAAAGCAAAAAAAAAAGTGAACATTCTTCATTTGCTTTTTACTGGTTTTCATTTCCGCCCGCGGCCAAAAACCCTGCATTATGCGCTCGTGTTGTTGAGGAGGTGATTTCTTCACATTTGATCAACTTGAGTTCGATTTTCTTCACAAATATGGCACCATGACGACGAAGAGATGCAATAGGTAAGTTTTTTTTGGTATTTGTAATTAATTTTTTTGTTTTAAATTAATTTTGTTTGTTTTAGTTTAGAAATGAATGATTTTTTTTTAATTTGTAGGAAATCCTCAACAAGAGGAGGAAAATCCTCAACCAAATCAACCTCAACAAAATAAACCTCAACAAAATCAACCTCAACAACAAAATCAACCTCCCCCACCATTCTCTCTAATATCTCCCACTCAAGAAAATTTGAGGAGGAAATTGAAAACAATAAAAAAGAAGTTGAGGATCTTATTAGTAGGTTGAGTGATCAAAATTCTTCAACCACGTAAAGGATACATCTAGCATTCATTGAAGGATTTGTTAAAAAATGTGGATGCAATTACCCAACAAATATCTGGATGGCAAAATAGGAGGCAAACATCAAGGGCATATTATGCAGATAAATTATCATATAAACAAGTAAAAGATTTAAAGATTACTAAAGGCGATTTGTGCTCTCTATTCACTGACCCTAGAACAAATCAAAATCTCACCCTCAATGCAAAGAGGTTTCCTATCATTGGTGCCACCACCTAGAGATTAGGAACCTTTTTATGATAGATGGTATATGGTCTTTGATTACCCACCGTGCAATAACTGTGAAGTCCCCCAATATTTTCTTAGGAAATTATACTGTGAGTTTGTATTGAACCAAATCCCAAATTATTTTGATATGAAGGAGTTTCAGGGGAGAGGTGGGGGTCAGCACAGGATAGGCCTGGTGCACAACCGGATCCTACATGATGGGAGACGACCTCTCGCTAGGCCACCTCGTGAGTAGATTGTGATGTCGGTAGTTGCAAAGGAGAGTGCTGATGTAGAGACTTTGCAGGCAATCACATCCTTGACTCGGAGTGTCATCCACCACACTAGCCCCATTGTACAACGCAATCCAGGGGAGTCTTCAGGTGGTGGCCTTCGAGGCCATGTGTGTCGATCTTGCAGAGCCACTTGTTCGTATGACCCTACCGGCCCTCAAGAGGGTGCTACATAGGATCCATATACTTCTACGCAGCCTGATCCGTATGCATCTACGGTGATGGAGAGGGCGGCTAACATTCTGCATGATGCATATGGTATTGACAGTCAGGTAAAATTGAACATGTTCATTGAATTTAGTTTATTAAATTTTTAATTGTCAAATGCAAGATTAACTAATTTAGTTTTATTATTTAATAAAATTGTGGGTCACAAAGTTGTTGACCTCGGGGTACACCACAAATAATCTAATACTTATTTATGCAGTACACCTATCAGTGGGGTATGTAAAGTTAGTAAACAATTATAAATTGATTACATATGCTAATAGCATTTTTTTACGAATGGTATTTTAATATGTGATTTTGGATGTTGAACAGGGTGTTGTTGGAGGTTTCAAGGAAACACCTCTAAGTGTAAGTAGATTTGATCAAACTTTCACCGAGGTAATATAGAATAAAGAGAACTTAAAGTTAATGAATTCTAAGTTTAATCTAGATTTGTGTATATATAGTCATAAGAATATATGGGTTCACTAGGTTATTATTTGAAATATTTTAAGAATGGTCATACCATGATTGTTTGTCTTAGAATTCCTACACTAGCAAGCTATATATAATAAAAATTTAACATGGAACTGACAAAGGTAGAGCTACATTCTACTCCATCCTATATAATTTTTTGTAATGTCAACGTAACCAAGAATAAGATGATGGATGTCCTACATGATGTCAATGTAACCAAAAATAAAATTTCTATCCTCGACCCTATCTATCAGCCAAGACTCCTTCAATATCTCCTAGACGCTTGGAGATGCTTAAGACAAGGTCAAAATACCCTATATTCTCTTCATTTGTTGCATAGCTCATCAAGTTTCCTATATGTTCTCTAACTAATCATGATTGCATGGAAAGAAGTTATAATTACTCATTAAACTCTCAACTATTGGAGCCTCCTAAACTTCTCCCATAGGACGGAAATGCTTTTAGAAATGATTAAATTCCCTAATAGGTGGGAGATCTTTAGGAAAACATTTGACACTAATTTGATCCATTGAATTCTTCTTCATTCTTATATATTCCTCAAATATACCTTGCAATACCCCTATCATACCTAAATCTACTACATTCATGTCCTTGTTAGCTAGCATGTAGGTGATATAGTCCATGAATTTTTATGTCTTCTTTTTTCATTTTTCTATATAGTCCTCTTTTATCTCACTACTACGTCCTCACATAAAAAGAAAAGAAAAACATTACTACTTTTTATCATCTAAGGCCCCTAAGGTTTTAAACCCCTTAGATGCAAGGATTCAAAGCACATCAACCATGTGGTACAAATGACTAAATCCCAAAGATGATTTGTAGCAATGAAAGAGTTTGGAAAGGTAGAGAGAGCTACACTCTGTGACTCAAGAGGTTCCTGTTTCAAAACAAAGCTAATTTCAGCAAGTGCATATGTGGATCAAGACAACATTTGGTGGAAGAGGAAGAAAGATGACTAGAACTCTGGAGGCCCACCATACTGGATTTTGATATTCAACCATGAGAGCAAAAGAGAGAGTTGATATCATGTATCAAAACATTAAGCATGCATTCTTCTAGCCAATGGATAAGGAGATGATTACTTTTGTTCATTTTCATTTGCATAACCATATCACGGTGTGGGAACCATGAATACCAAGGATGTCCAGTTTTATGTGGAGGTAATGGATGTGATCCAAACTTTAGGAGGGGTAAGAAGGTCAATGTATGATCTTGATGAATGATAGAAGAGGGGTTGGTCAGACAAACCAGGGGCACCTAGTCATGAGTAGGGACCTATAGGTTAGATTGGTGAAGCAAAGCACTAAGGAGGTCTTACAAGGAAAGGCCTAGAGCAGGTACATACAAGGAAAGGCTCTTGCCTGCCTGCTCCTCTTCCTCTATTTGAACCTCCTTGAGGTCCTCTACCCCAGTTATGTCCACCTCTTGTAGATGTTTCACCTCCATGCTCTATGAGTTTTGACTCTCCTTGGTTTCTTTGGTCATTGCCTCTACTTTGGTAGCCACCATGCTGTCCTCTTTGATCTCCTCCTTTGCCTTTTCCCTTAGAAGTCTGATCTTGCTTCCTCTTACTCCTCTCTTCAATCTTTAATGCCAATTGATAACATTGGTGCACTATTTTGGGGCTTAAGAGAAACATCTCCTCTTGAATGTTCCACTTCAAACCATTGAGATACCTTGCCACCTTGATACTTTCATCCTTTGTGACATTGGACCTCATGCAAAGTCTTTGAAACTCCTCAGTATAGGAACTCATCTCCTGATCTATTTGCCTCAAACTCTGTCTCCTCTTATGCAACTGAATTTCATAGTCTTTAGGTAGGTATGCTTCTTTCACCTTGGCAACCATTCCCTTCCAAGTAGAGATAGGTTGCTTGCCTTCCTTCTCCCTCTCTATCTAAATGAATTTCCATGAAGTTAAGGTAGAACCTCTTAGTCTTGATTTAGCCACTTTTACCTTTTGTGCTTCAGTGACTCCATCACACTCAAAATGGTTTTCCATTCCCTCTATCCAATCCATAACTAAATCAGCCTCCA
>VDFB02000002.1:125498204-125541047 GCA_007258455.2 Sequoia sempervirens | reverse complement strand
TTCAATCTTGGCCTGTCGTTCGAATAATCAATTTTCTATAAATTGATTTGTCATTCTTCATTCCAATCTCTCTCGAATCTCTCTCTCGCGAATTTGATAACTTTTGAGAGCACTTTTGTCTTGAATCTTCGATATTTTTCTAATCACTATCTTAGGCTATACTTGCACGAATTACTTGAAAATCTGAGGGCAATTATACCATACAAGCGAAATGGAGAAGGGCAATCGAGATAATTCATGGAAATACGTTTGAAAATTGGTGAGATTATTCTAGTTTTAATTACGTTTTTACTTTCCCATGTTCTTTGTTGCTTAACGTATGAATTTGCATGTTAGATTTTAGTATTTGTATACGCGTGTGTGCTTCTAATCTTCTTTCTGGTGTGTCTATTGTGCAAAGCTCTTATTTCAGTTGCTACAATTATTAATGTTAAAGATCCCACACCATTTTTTTGGTGGGGTCACACCCCTA
The DNA here is from genome assembly GCA_007258455.2 of Sequoia sempervirens. Lineage (NCBI taxonomy): Eukaryota > Viridiplantae > Streptophyta > Pinopsida > Cupressales > Cupressaceae > Sequoia > Sequoia sempervirens. The sequence continues at coordinate 125,540,575 of VDFB02000002.1, read as the reverse complement.
GTCAACTAAATAATCATGTGATTTAGAAGAGAGAATGATGACAACTTCATCATAGCCCATTTCATGATTGTTATATAAAAAATGACCAGTAAGCTAAATAACATGGCATACAATAGAAAGAAAAAACTAGAAATCTTAACTTTTTGTAAACAAAGAATGTGTAAACTAAGAAATCTTTGTCAAGTGTCTTAGATAAAATATTTCTTTGGAAGGTCCACTAGACCTCAAAAATTCCAAGACATGAAAATTTTGAGTGGGTGTCAAGGGCCATATCCTCGCTATCTAGCTCATCAAGAATTGAATAACTATTTTGGGAAAAGTCCTCCTTTGAATTCAGATTTCCTATTTGAATGAAAGGTTGATTGGATTTATGTTCTTTAAATTTATGGGTTAGATTCATAGGTACTAGATTGATCCCATTCCTATGTGTTTGACATGAGATAAAGGTGGTAATATTTACATAGAAAACGAATTTCTAAACATGGAGGACACAATAAATATCAAGTTTATAGGATTACGCATGAAAATAGATAACATAATATCAAATAAACGAGAATATGTAGAAAGAAAAATAGACTAAAAAAATAAAAACTAAACTTCACACAAAATTACACCATGTAATTACATTTTATTAGAATTAGGGAGATCTAGTAGATAAAATGACAAGCACAATGAACAAAGTATAAGATTGTATTTACTTGATCCAAGTGATAATGAGTACAAAGCCTTGCATATATAGGCAAGGATGATACAATCCACCTATGAGGTGGATTGACAAGTGCCCCATGAAGTGGCACAAATGAGTAGACAAGTGTCTTATAGGTGTCAACCTTAAGAACACTTAGAGTATGCGAAGCAACAACCTCTATGATCAAGTCATCAACCTTGTGTGCCAAGCATTGAGTGACTTTTGAGGTGAGATGGAAATGCTTTCAATCTCAAAAGATGTGTGCATGAGGTTAACCAAACAAGTAGGTAACCAATAGAAATCTAAAAAGTTACACATTTGATTAGACAAGATATTGTCTATCCTCATCAACCTAAAATTAACTAAAGGGAATTGACATGTGGACCGAATGCATATTTCACTACTTATTACAATCCGAAACATGAAAATGTCTTGTCATATCTCATTTACTTCGACTGCTCCATGTCGCCTCTTCTTTCCATTTCTACTCGCTTTCACAATGGTGGTCGACGGCTGTCCTCTTTGTCTTTCCTTTTCCGTCACCAAGTACCTGGGCATTGCTTGGTTAGAATCCAATATCATAAAGAATTGCATAAAGCTTTTCCACCGGCCCTTGGCCCAGTCCCGCCATGAAAGCTCCTTCACAAATTGCACGTACGCTACTCCTCCCGCAAATCGCCAAGTATCTCTCACCACGGCACTTTACTCGCCTGTTTTACAGGAATTAGCAATTTGGCAAACCGTTATTTGAAGCCTCGACGTCGTGTGTAGCATCAATCTAGGTTAGTACATTGCGCACTTACTTTTTCAATGTACGAAAGGGAGAAGTGTCGGATTAAACTTTAATATGTACCCATTACACTGTAGTGAGTACCAAGTGTTCAAATTTTATGGCCGTATTCCCATTGTTAGTCCATTTTACTATAAATTACAGTGAACTTTACATGTTTTATCACTGTTTTGCAGGCGTGGTGAAATGTTGACCAGGCTGTCCAGAATCATATGGTTTATTTTAGATCATGCTCAGGTAAAACTAGATTCCAATCACAATATAATTACGGATTCATATTAAATTTCCAAGTTTAATTATGTTGAGGGAATTGTCCAGCAAGTAAAAATTTTAACCGTAAACTAAAAGATCAGGCAACCCTGACAGGACTGCACAGGCATATAAAGAAGGTTAAAATAGCCAGGTACAGCAGGTTCAAATCTACTTTATAAAATTCATGAAAGGTTTTGGTAAAATAGAAAAAATGCGATAAAATCCTAATTGTTATTGTAATGATTGGAATAGGGTGCCCCACCTTTTAGGAGATGGGGCACAAGGATAGGTTTCTATTTCGCTATTATTACATTCAAGGAAACCCTAGAGATCTCAATTTAGGGGTGGAATGAGAGAGAGATCTACTAAAGGTTGTCCTAGGGTATGATTAGAGACTAAGAGGGGGTTCACTACCGAGTTAGGGTTTGGAAAGACAAATGACATGCAAAATCTAATTATGAAAGTCAATGATATGCAAGACTACAATAAATGACCTAGAAATGAATGCAAAACATAATAGAAAGTTGAGAGATCAGAGAGGTGCACCTGGAAACCTATAGCAACTTGAATGAAGACTTAAAATTTTAAAAAGACTGAATTTAAAGCACATTGAGAGTCATACGCCAGGCTGGGTGATTTAGTCCCATATTAGAGTTTCTGGGCAGGAACAGAAATCTGATAGAGACAAGCCTGGAACACCTAAAAACTGGAAAATCCACTATACTGGGACTCACACGTCAGAAGTGACGTATCAGTCCTACTTGGCTTTTTTGGAGGATCAGGATCTGAATTTGCTCTCTTCTCAACCTGATTTCCAGATTTAAATAGTTGAATTCTGCTATGTAGGTGTCTTTTAATGATCTTCTAAACAAGGTGACAATTTGGACAACTTTGCAACTTTGACAACTTCCTTCCAACCTTGCTCCTTAAAGGGTCTGCAACCTAGGTCTACAAATCACACACTAAACAGAAGGAAAAATGTTGTTTTGTTAGTGGAAAGGGGTTTGCCTTGGTCAAACCCTATTTTGGTAATCAAACCTTGAAATGAAATAAAATGTAAAGGAGGAATGATGAATGAACAAAATGATATGTTGCAACTCACCAAACCCTAGGAATAAAAGGCTACAAACATGTATGAAATGACTCCAATGGATGTAGATCTTGACTCTTGCTTGAATTATTGTGGATATTGAATTGAATGTTTGCTTGAATCATAAAACCCTACATCACAATTGTTAGCTCAAAGAAAGAAAAAAATGCATGATGACTTTGACATGATGCTTGATACTTGAATAATGCTCCAAAACACTTGATAATTAGCTCTTGAAGACTCTTGAATTCTCTTGTAAACACTTGAATGCTCTTGTGATCTCAAATTTTCTATAATGCATGAATACTTGAAGGCTTAGGAGAAAATATGTGAAAAGACCTTGTATTTATACTTGTTTATGCCAAATTTCTTGAAGTTACAACACTACAAGCCGACATTAGATCTAGGAGAATAAAATTTTGCCAAGAATTTGAATTTAGTTTAATTTTAGGCCACATGAGACTCATATGCCAGAAGTGGCGTATGAGTCCCATTAGGCTAAGCTATGGGACACATTTTTCAAGAAAAGCTCATATTCATGTGAAATCTAGATTAGGGCCCCAAAACTTAGGTGGGACCCATATGCCCAAGGTGGCATATGAGTCCCAGATCACTAAATCTGGGCCATACAATCCAAAAACACCTAAATTATGATTGGATGGTGGTTTATGTCAGGATTATCCTTAGAAAAATGCATTAATTAAGGCTTGTAGATGCAAAATAAGGCCAATTAAGGCATAAAGAAGCCCAATTAATAATGAAAACTATAGATTAGTGTGAAAATGTGGTACAACACTTTACAACACCTTAAATAAAGTACAATTAAGTCCATTTATTTTACAAGGGCCCAAGACCTAATGTGAATGTGTTAAACACATTACAACACTAAATCAAGGCAACATTAAACTTAGTTTGACAAGGAGGGCCCAAACAAATGCGAAAATGTAGAGGGGTACATTTTTTTAATTACAGTTATTATGAGGATGGTTGCTAAAAATTGTTAAGAAATAATCATTTACAACCCTAATCAGTAAGATATAGAATTTGGACGAGGTGAAGGGAGATATTCCTATGGCGGAGGTTGGTGGTGGGGCTTCGTCTGGAGAGGGTTTGACAAAATCTAGTACCTTTAAAATGCATAAGATAAATGGATGTCTGGAAAGGGCGCAAGTTCGTCCTGTGTTGGTGATTCAATCAGAGGCGGTAGCTGAAGATCTGGATTACTACAGTAAGCATGTTTTGATTTGTAAGTTTATGGGGATGAGGGTTTCTCTTTCTTTCTTGGACACTTGGATCCGCAAGACATGGTCTCCAGAGGGTGACTTTGATGTTCTGTTGGCTGCAAACAATTTCTTTTTGGTAGATTTCTCGTGCATTGCTGATCGAAATAGGGCATTTGAAGGGGGGCCTTATTTTTATAATCAAGTAGGTCTTTTCATAAAACCATGGCATGCTGGCTTTAATTCGGCGGAAGAGTTGCCTTCTAGGGTTCGGTTTGGGTTCGCCTTCCTCGGCTACCACTTGAATGTTGGAGAACTGATATATTACAATCAATTGCTTTATTGTTGGGTAAGCCTATTGGTCCTTCTCAACATACTTTAGATAAGAGGATCTTTTCTTATGCGAGGGTTTGTGTCGAGATTGATCTGAGTCAACCTCTGCCCGATTCTATTGATTTGACTATTGGCTCTAATTCCTGGACTCAACCTTTGGATTATGAAATGTTGTCTTTTCGCTGTCGGTTATGCCATGAATATGGGCACCTGTAGTGGAGGTGTCCTCGGGCTTCTGGTGCGGGAGGTGCAATTAATGCGGGTTCCCAATCTAATCTGAGGGTGGAAAAGGGTAAGGATCCTATGCAGGGAATGGCAGCAGACAAAGATGGTTTTGTTCCAGTTAAACCTCGTAATCGTGGACGGGGCCAAAAGAGGCCTTTCCAGGATAGACAGGAAGGGGAGACTTTCAATAGATTTGAGGCTTTGGATGAGTTAGTTCAAGAGGAAGGGTTTATAGCTGGCATGCAAACAATGGATGGCTCTGGTTCTAAGGAGTTGGTTGAGGTACAGCCTTCAGTGATCCCTGGAGTGGATCAGCTTGGTGACCAGGATCCTCAGATGGTGTCTGGTCTAGGTCCTTCCACTCTAGCTCTTGGTGCAGGGGATGGGGGGTTGTTGATTCTAGTGGCCCCTCTGGTGCTGGAAAGGTCTACTCGGAGGCTTGGGATAGCCCTGATATAGGTAAGTTTAAACCTTCTTCCTCTATTCTGGGTGTGCAACAAAAATCTTTTAAGAAAGGGATTCCTGAGAAATCAGTTAAGGTTGGTCGCAAAAAGGACCAAGAAAAGGTGAAGCTTGCTGGAGAGACATTGGTTGAGGCTATTTCAGTGAAGACTATTGATGCTCACTTTTCCCAACCCCAACGATGATAGTTCTTTCTTAGAATGTGAGGGGTATGAATTGCATCCCTCGACAAAAGGCTATTCGAGATTTGATTCGCATTCATTCTCCGGATGTGATTTTCTTGCAGGAAACTAAGTTATCAGTGGATAGTATGTTAAGTGTGGCTCCTAAGATTTGGGGTCATGGCCAATGTCAATGTGTGGGTGCTTTTGGTAATTCTAGTGGAGTGGCTTGTTTTTGGGATCCCCGAAAGGTTAGTCCAATTTGGTGGATCTCCTGTAAGAGTTTGATTTCTTGTGTTGCTTCTCATTTAGAGTCAGGGGAGAAAGTTATTTTCTCTAATATATATGCTCCAACTGATTTCCAAGGTAAAGCACAACTGTGGGATCATGTTAGACATGTGAGGTCTTTGGATCCTTACCTGCCTTGGATCCTGGCTGGTGATTTTAATGCTATCATTTCTTTAGAAGAGAAGAGAGGAGGTAGTGCTCATTTGGAGCCTTCTTCTAGGCTCTTGCAAGATAATATGGCTCTTTTGAGGTTAGTTGATGTCAAACCAACTAATGGAGTCTTCACATGGAATAATAGGAGAACTGGAGAAGCTGCTATTTCTGAAAGACTAAATAGATTTGTGGTGTCTAATTTTTGGATGGGGGATAGGTGGATGATTAGCTCTGAAATATTGGATTGTCGAGGCTCCGACCATTGGCCAATTAAGCTTGTGGTTGATGTGCCTCAACGATGTGCTAGACAGACTTTCAAGTTCCAACTCATGTGGCTCCAAGATGAGTCTCTTCATGATATGATTTTTGGCTGGTGGGATCTTGGGAAGCCAGCTTATGGCACTGCTATGTACTCATTCTCAAAGAGGTTACAGTATGTCAAATACAAGTTGAAAAGATGGAATAGGCAACATTTTGGTAATTTGTTTCATGAAAAACATAAGGCTCAGGATAACTTGGGCTTAATCACCAGGGAGATTCATGATCAAGGCCTAATGGAAGAGTTGAGTTTGTCAGAGATTGCTGCAACAAAAAAGGTAGAGGAATGGGAGTTAAGAGAAGAAATTTTTTGGAAACAAAAGTCTCATATTGAATGGCTCCAGGTTGGTGATAGGAATACTTCCTTTTTTCACAACTCAGTTAAAGACCGGAGGCAAGGTAATGTTATTTCTTCTCTTGTGTTGTCTGATGGGGAAATTTTGTCCTCTTCTACTTCTATCTCTGCAGAATGCATTCAGTATTTCTTTTCATTATTTTTTGAGGATTCACCTCTAGCTAAGGAGGCTAAAACAAGGATTTTGAATTGTATCCCGCAACTAGTGTCTAATGAAATGAATGAATCATTTCTTTCTCCTATTACCTTGTTGGAGCTTGAGAATGTTGTGTTCCAGATGAAGAAAGGTAAAGCACCGGGGCCTGATGGATTCCCTGTTGAATTCTTTTAGGAGTTTTGGGAGGTGGTTAAGTTAGACCTCTTAGAGGTTGTTAAGGAATCTTTCATGAATAAACAAATGTTGTAGACTCTGAATGCAACTTTTTTAGCTCTCATTCCAAAGGAGGGGGCTAATTCTTTGGATCTTTTTCGGCCTATTGCATTATGTAATGTTGTTTATAAGATTATCACTAAGTTGATTGTTGAAAGGTTGAAACCTTGGCTTGGTGAGTTAATCTCTGAGGAGCAGGGGGGTTTTGTTGCTGGCAGACAAATCATGGATGGTGTTGTGATTGCAGCTGAGACCATCCATTCTATGGAATCCTCAAAAGAAAAATCTATGTTTATCAAGCTGGACATGGCAAAAGCGTATGATCGCGTTAAATGGAGCTTTCTATTCAAGATTCTTGGAGCTTTTGGCTTTGCTAGTGATTGGATTGAATGGGTTAGGAGTTGTGTTACTTCTTCCTCCTTCTCAGTGCTTCTCAATGGTGAGCCCACTAAGTTGTTTGGTGCTTCTAGAGGCCTCAGACAAGGAGATCCTTTGTCATCCTACTTATTCATCCTACTTGCGGAAGGATTGGGAAGGCTTATTCGTGCTCAGGTAGCAAGTGGCTTGATTCAGGGTTGGAATTTGGGAAATGATCTTCCCCCTCAGACTCATCTTCAGTTTGTTGATGATATTGCCTTGATGGGTAGGGCATGGGTTGAGGAGGCTTTGAACTGGCGCAATATTTTGGATAGCTACTTGGTGGTCTCTGGGTAGCGCATTAATGAGGGGAAGTCTCTCATTTACTTCTTCCATACTCCTAAGGGTATCCAAAGGAGATTAGTAGGTATTCTTCATTTCTAGATCGGTTCGCTTCCTTTTCTCTATCTTGGAATCCCTCTTGCCATTTGTTCTCTCCCTAAAAGGTTTTGGCAAGAGACTCTTGACAAGTTTCAAAGTTTGGTCAACCATTGGACTTGTAGGTGGCTTTCTTCAGCTAGAAGAGTGACTCTTCTTAAGTCTGTGATCCAGGCTCTCCCTCTTTATAAGTGCTTTGTTCTTTCTACTCCATCAAGTTTTATTCAAGATTTCGAGAGACTATCTTGTCAGTTCCTATGGTATGGCAACCTTCTTCATCGAAAGTGGAGCTTGGTGAAATGGGATGTTGTCTATAGGCCGAAGCAAGAAGGGCGTCTTGGTCTACGACGAATTGATTTGAATGGGCAAGCCTTGGCTACTAAGCTGTATTGGCGTTGGTGTTCACAACAACATATGTGGTGGGCTAAAATTCTTACCCTCAAATATTTGGGTGCGGTGGAAAGCATGGAGGTTGTAAGATTCAGTTTGGAGGGGAAAGGTTCTATGATCTAGAGTACCCTCAAATGGGGTGCCCAGCTTGTGAAACAGGGCCTTTTTTGGATTTGTAATGGGGGTCAAGAAGCTCTCTTCTGGCATGACTCTTGGGATGGACACCCCCCTATTTTGTCTTCTCATCCCCACCTTCAAGACTTGTGCCAGATTTTTGAGGAGGCGGGTTGGTGTTATGTGGCCGACTTCAAATCTCAACATTCTTTGAGTCAGATTACTATGTCCAGGTGGAAGGACCCTCAGGATTGGCCTCTTGGGGGGGTTTTGGAGGATCGTCAAGTGCTTGCTAAGATTCTTTCGGATCGCACCTGCAACTCTCTTCTTGGGAGAGATGTGCTTGCTTGGGGTCCAGATTTGTGAGGTAAATTTTCAATTGCCTCTAGTTATCAGGTTTTGGATAAACAGGTCTTTGGGAGCTTTGAGGTTCCTTGGTGGAAGCATGTTTGGAATAAATTTGCTTGGCCTAAGTGTAATTTTTTCTCTTGGCTTGTTGTCCAAGGTAAGTGTCTTACTTGGGACAATCTTTGGAAACGGGGGTTCTAGGGCCCTTCCATGTGTGTTTTGTGTGGTCAGCATGAAGAATGCCCCGCGCATCTCTTTTTTCAGTGTTCCTTTGCTAAGGATATCTGGCATCACTGGTGGAATCTCTAGAGCTTACCATGTTGCCATGTCTCTGCCTTGGATGATTTTTGGAGGAGACAGGGATCATCTCCTGCCAAAACCTCTTTTCTTAAAATTGCTTGGAGCATTGGCCCTAGTTTGATTGTTTGGCATCTTTGGTTGGAGCGCAACAGACGTATTTTCTTGGATAAAAAATTGATCTTGGAGCAACTTTGGAGGCGGATTCTTGGGGCTCTACAGGAGACTTTGTCTGCAAAGTGTGATTTGTCTGTGCCAGTTGATCCTGGGGACTTGGGTGTTGTTAATTCCTTGGGTCTTGTTGCTGGGGATAGGAGAAATTTGGGCAATGTGCATCGTAGGCATGGGCGTGAGAGGGTGGCTCGTGATGGCTTCTGGTGTCCACTTGCTCTAGGGGAGCTAAAATTAATACAGATGGGTCATCTAGGGGTAATCCTGGGCATGCTGGAGTTGGTGGTATTGGTAAAGACAGCTTGGGAGTGGTGGTGTTTTTCTTTTCTTTGTATCATGGTTTGCATACCAATAATCTTATGGAGGCTAGTGCTATCCTTATGGCGATTGAGCTTGTGGTTGGCCTTGGGTGGTGGCGGATAGTTTGTGAGTCTAATTCTCAGGTGGTTATTGATATGTTGCATAAGCGACAGTTGGAGGATATGAATTGGCAGCTTGTTGTGGTTGTCAAGCAGATTATTTCTATGTGCTCTTCTCTAGAGTCCATTGTTTTCTGCCATATTCCGCGAGAGTGGAATAGGGTGGCTGATGGATTGGATAGATGGGCATCGGAGAGGACTGATTCTTGGTATGTGGATGGTTGGGGAAATCTTCCTAATGACATGGCCCCTATTCTTGAGGAGTGGGTTGTGGAGGATATGAGATGAGATGCTTCTTGGGTGTGAATTAATTCTTGTTTTGTTGGGCCCCTTATGGCTTCTTTCTTCTGACTTTGTAATGTTGTTCTGATTCAATAAAGTTTTTACACTCTTTTATTAAAAAAAGATATAGAATTTGGACTCCTAATGATATTAAAATAAATGTAAAAACATTAAATTATCAAACAAGAATATTTTGTTCTAGACATGATGGTAATTTGATTGTATCAAATGTCATGAATTATTTTGTACTTATAAAAGAATCTCAATATTTGTCGCAGCATTGGAAACATAGTAACAAAGCTGTGAAAATTGTATTCATGAAGAGTAATAATGACAAATTATAATATCAACAAACAAAAAAATATAGGTTTTTTTATTAATGGTGGTCAAACAAAATGTTCATGTGTCATACTTTGAAGTATTAATGAAGGGTTTTAATTAAGTGGATTTATATTGGTCTTTTAATTTGTCTTTAGCATTTGAATTTTTTGGACTATTTCAAAGGGTCAAATTTTCAATTTTAAAATCTATTTCAATTAGTCTTTTATTATATCATATTTTTAATTACCTCTAATATAATTAAAAATTGTTTAATTATGCATCAACTTAATATTCATCAGGTGTTTCAATCTCTTGCGATATTTTTAATCATCTCTAATATAATTAGAAATTGTTTAATTATGCATCAACTCAATATTCAAGTGTTTCAATCTCTTATGATTTATGCTCTTTGTATGTAATATCATCACTAATGTCACAAATGGATACAAGGATGAAATCCCTAGTTCAAGATGCATAATGACCCCGTTACCATAAATCAATAAATAAAGAGTGTATACAATATGAGTTTGAATGCTAGTTTCATAAGCCTATAAAACAAGTGCAATTTATGTATGTCAATTGGTAACACATTCTTATCCACTACTTATCTCAAAATTTGTTCAAATTTTTTCTTCATATATCTTTTTCTTTACTATTATATTATGGGTAATAAGGATAAATAAATCACTCGACTCTGAAACTTTTGTAAGGACTTCTTCACTTTTCTATTTTTAAATGATGTAGCATTATATATAACAATGACTAAACCTAATTAAAATATAGAAATAATATTTTCCATAAGAAATGCTTGTTTATTATAAAGTTTAGTGCATTTAATGGGAACAACCTCAACCCACTTTACAAAGTAGTATATAACAATAATAATGAAAGTGTGTCAATGTGAAGAATCTAGCATAATGTTACCCACCAAAAATAAACCCCAAATATAAAATAGCTAGGAAGAAGTAAACAAATAGAGCTCATGAGAAAGTGTATGTTTTAGATTTCTTTGTGTTGGATACATGGGGCATTTCTTGACAAAATCATGTATGAATGTTTTTCTATTTTGATCTAATAATGTGCCATTCATAATTTTTCCTAAACTAATGATACACTTACATGATTACCACATATTCTTCCATGAGCCTCTTAAAAAGAAAATATTTTGTATTATTATCGAAGCATTTGACTAGTAAGCAAATATACCCACAATTAAAGAGTAGACTCACAATATTTAATTTCTTTTACTAGCATCTTTACAAAATAAAAATGTAAGAATTTTTAAAATAGTCAAGGGGAAATGCAATATATTTTAATTGTAAATAATACAAAAGCATAGTCAAAGTGGCATAAATATTTAAATTACTATCTTAAACACTTAGCTGTCATAGTTTATTGATTCAATAAATATGAAATGAGGTGTACCAACATCAATACTCATAAGTGATGTTACTCTAGTCATTGAATTAGTGTATCTATTATCCTTCCAAGGAATAAAATTAGTAATATAATTGTCAAAAGAACTAAATAATTGTAATGCTAACTAATGATATTGTGCCAATAGAGATCTATTAGTTTCATAACTAAATAATTAAATGTGTCTTAGAATGTAATATAAAATGTTATTTTGTGATGAATAAACCACTATTAAACATTGCTTCTTCACAAAATTTATTATGTCTCATAATCTAACAATGTATAAATGATATGATAAACATATTATTTAGAAGTATTGTGATAAGTAAAATCCTAGAAAACATGTATGATTTAGCATTGTGAGATTCACCTACATACAATGAGTGTTTAGTTTACTAGTAATTACCATAAGAGATGGGTTCTTGTGAACCATTACTCAAGAAATATGGGTCAATGGAATTGAATAAAAAATTATGCAATTAAATCCTAATAAAATATCACATAATGATAAACATCCTCTTTTGCATTCTCATCATTCTTTGCTAGCAAGCCTTCATTGATGAATTTTATATCAAAATATATAACTGTAAAGGCTTGCCATGTCTAGCAAGCACACATACTAATATATGCATAAAATGTATTTCCATCTATTCAAAGGCCTTTTAATAAGTTCCTCATTCCATTCAAATTTAATCTTTTTGGGTGATCCCATAATAGTGGTTTACAATTTTTGGCCAAACTGGACACTGAAATTATTATTTTTAACTAAATTTTCACATTCAGGCACCTATAGCGGCTAAACTGTGAGGAATTTGAAGATGGTGCAAACTACAGTCTCATCAAATTTTGTCTGTAGATTCTAAAAAAAATATTCAAAATTTTTGGAATCAAATTTCACTTTTTTCCATCTCCCCAAAATTTTTTTCAGAAAACAACATTTTTAAAAGCGACACACCCATATAGCATAACTTTTTTCCATGAAGGATAAAATTCTAATTCTTTCAAATTTAGATTTTAACTCTGATATCTAGTGCTTCCACTTGGTTAGATAGTTTTTTATTGAATATTTTTTCTTAATCAAGTTTCAAAGTCAAACGAATTACAATTCAGATCGTGACGTATGCATAACTATTTTTGTATATGTCAAAATTTTATTTTATTTTTTGTTGGATCAAGGACTTCAATATCTAGTGCACTCATATTTTTCATTTTTTTTTGATAATCTTCTATTTTTCCACATGTGAAGAACAAAGAAATTCATTTTCAATGAAAACCTATGTTTAATAAAACTTAAAAATAAATACATAACAAAACCAAAACATATTAAAATTATATTCATTGGATAGCTTGTTCTGAGGAATACCATAATCATTTGAAATAAATTTTAAATGAATTCATTTGATCCCCCAAAAGCTAAATCAAAAGTGATTTTTTATCAACATTTTGATAGGTGTAAAGGAGACGCATTTATAGGTATGGTTTAAAACTAGTGAGGTTCTATCCAAGGAGTTTTGATCTAAGGTGATTTGATCAAACCCTCTTCAATTGGAATCCTTAAAATGGAACTTTTTAAGGCTTAAATCATTATATTTTCTAAAAATATGTGATTTCAGCTAAAATTATAAAATCTTATCAATGAGCAAATTTTGATCCATTAACTATAAAATAAAGCATCTTTAGAGGTGAGTGTGAGATGATGAATGACCAAAAAATACCCCTACATGGTAATGAAAATAGTAAAATTATACTTAAGTATCTTCAAGTCAAAAATTGAATGAGTTTTCTAAAAATTCTTCAAATAAAGTAGTAATAAAACTTGTAGTAAATTGAATATAATTTGTAGCTTGGTTCTTTTATTTTATTTTTTTTAAATAATTTAATGAAAAATGGATATTTTAATGATACACTACTATTTTTTAAAATTAAAAATCATATCTCATTCCATCCAACCTAAGTATGAGAAAAAATAGTTTTCCTCCAAACTTTAGATTTAAGTATGTTATCCTCAAATTCAATGCGCTCAATTCATGGAATAACCCATACGAAACTTGTATGTTTTATAGCCCACATACTCTAAGCATGTAAAATGAGGAAAATTCCAATTGGTCCTCGTGTGTGGTTCTTTAGCCTTGAAAATTCATTCCAAGCATTAACCTTTGTTGGTTCATTGAAATTTGCATTTTAAACCAAGTTATGAAAATTCAGTTTTGGGAGTTAGAAAAATTTTAGCACTTGCAAGAGCGTTGAATTTTAGCACCCCTACAAGTCAAAATGCAAAAAGCTAAAAAGTTGTAGGAGCTCAAAAATTTAGTGCCCTTGCATAATTTCTTGTGCCTTAGCCATTTTCTAGGACATGCACTGTCGGGGTTTTTTTGAGATGCAATGTTGCTGAATTTTAGCGCCCATGCATATTTTCATGCAATGTCGGGGAATTTTTGAGACATTGCATCTCAAACCACAAGTCACATGTAGTAGCTCAAAAATTAAACACCCTTACACCCAAGTGTCCTTACCACATGTAGTAGCTCAAAAATTCAGCGCCCTTGCATCCAAAGTTCCTTCTCTCATGCAATTTCGGGGTTTTTCTCCACTTATGCATATTTTCATGCAGTGTCTCAAAAATTTTGAGCCCGTGCATATTTTCATGCATTATCTAAGAATTTTTGGTACCATTACATTTGAAGTGGAATATCCCATGCAAGAGCTCAGTTTTTCTCCACCTTTGCATTTGAATTACCAAAGCATATGCAGTTGCTTAGAATTTTCCAACCAGTACATAAAACTTAAAAAATTTCTAACACTAAAAAATATGAAAATTTTTGGAGCTACTTTTACATACCATTTTTATCTTTTATGTTCAAGATCCTGAGCAATTTTGATCGAATTCTTGCCTTTCACTGAGCAAGAAAGCTTTGAAACACAACCGGAAAGTTCTTCTCAATGTTTCAACTATTCAAGAGTATACATCAATGGTTCAAAAATAATTTGAAGACGAAGCTTTCTCAGTAGCTTCAATGGACAAATTGATGGATATTCAACTAACTCTAGATAATTTGAAAGTTGCTAGGCACCAAAAAAATGCAACACTCAAGGGCTCAGTCACACGAGTTCTTGCCATCTCCAAACATACCACAAGTCCCAATGATAAAGAAGTTCAAGCAATCCTGAAGAAATATGAAGACTTCTTAGAGAAGGATGGTGGAGAAAGTTGAACGTGCCTTGATTTTCACTTAGTTTTTTTCTCAGTATTTTTTATCATACTTTATGTAAATAGGTGTTGGAACCTTTACATTTCTCATGTGATTACATGTAAAAATAGAGATGTCCTCCTACAATCATGGACATCACGTTTGAATAAGTCAAAAGTTAGGGTTTTTCCTAGAATAGCTCATTTCTCTCACCTATAAATAAGAGAGAGTTGTATTGTATTATTGACCTTTTATCTTATCCAATGAAGTGTTGCTCATTTGTAAAGCAATTTTGAAACTTTAAGTTCATGTTGTGAAACTATTTTTCAATCAATAAAGAAGGATAAATTGCATACCAAACTTTGTGTTGGATCAATTTCAATGAATGTGAATGTTCTTATGTATCTCACATGATTTTATCTTATTATTGTATTGGATTAGCAGTGTTTTATTAATTGAGATTGGAGGGATTTTGAGTTGATCTATGTAGACTTTGTGCTACACCTTTTTCTTGGAATTATGAAATTGTTGATAATATTGGTGAATGATTTATAAGACTTTGTGCTTATAATTTTTCATGTTGTTCATGAATCTATTCATGAAGTATATTGAATACTTTGTGCTTCATTTATGTTGTTTGTTACTCTATTGTGGAATTCATCATTGAAGACCATGAAATGACTTTGTGCTTCCATGAACCTTCATGTTACATATCTTTATTATACTGGTACACCTAGACTATGCTTTGACAAGTTAGAAGTATTGGGAATTACTGCTTAGGTTTTATTTAAAGTTGTATCACATCAATAAATAAAAACTAAGAAACATTGTAAACATATTCTCTGAAAGAAGAGAGAATCATGAATGTGACACACCCCCATATGATTAGTGTTTTGTATATATTGTAAAGTTTAGAATAGTTTACTTTAGTTTCAGTAAGTAGTAAGAAGGGTGCCTCCCCTTTCTGAGAGGAGATATTCTATCTCACAATAATTGTGGCTGAAAATCAAGTTTTGTAATCTGTAAAGAGATTACAGAATTTTCACCCAACAAAGTAAAGGGAACTTGAATGGATGTGATGCATGCTATTTAAAAATAATAATAAATAAATAATCATTTATAAATTTTTATAGTGAATCTTTGAAAATAGAAAAACATATATATTTGGACAACCTAACTTGATCCAGAAATTATGAAATCTAAAACTTAAAAAAACATATATAGCCAAAAATCCTAGAATGTGACACATCCTTCATATTTGAAAAAGAATAAATAGTCTGAAAGTTAGGAATATCTATTTATATTAGAAACTTAGATATAATGTATGAAGAAAATTAATAATATTTACCTACTAAAATTAAAATGAGATATTTTTTTATAATTTCTAATAGTTTCTTTCATAAACCCTTTTATTTTATTAGATTTGGTTACAAAAACTTCTATCAACTTCAAGGGTATAAAGTTGTGAAGGATTTTAGGATATTAATTTACAAATTTCCTTAGCAAGTTTTATAACTCCCAATTGCCTAAATACTAGGTAATACCAAGACATTTCTAAATATAAATGTAAGTCTAACTATTTCCATATTTTAATCTATTTTTTCTTATCACTTCCACTATTTAGCTCATCATGATCTCACATGAACACATCTAATAACCTAGATCTTATTGTGTACAATTCATAGCTATATAATACTTTGATGTGAAGGCATGTGAATAATAGCCTACATCTTCTTAATATCAACATAATTACCTTACTTTGATACAATGAAGACTATTAATTTACCACTATCTACATAAAATATATATTTTTTATCATTAAGACATACTTGATATTGCCTCATTTATGCTCAAAATAATCCTCAATTATTTTTAAATTAATTCTTTATTTTCTTAAAATTTCATAATATATCATCAACACACACTTCTGAAATATCCCATGTTAAATCATAAAAGATAAGAATCATGGCTTTCTAATAACTATAACATATAAAAGATAACTATTTTGGGTGGATGCATGGTGAGAGAAATAGTGGGTAGGAAGTGGAGTGGGCAAGGAATTTTGAATTCCTCTGATGAAGCCAATGAAGGTGATGGTGTTTTTGATGATGATTTGGTTGCAGCGGTGGTTCACATTGCTACTACAGTTGAGGCGCCTCGTGTCTCTTTTTTGGCTTTCCTCGTGCCCCCTGTTTATGTTTTCGGCAATGAGGTTTGTCTGTTGTTGGGGGTTGTGGAACTTGTGCTTGGTTGGGAGGTGTTGTTCATGGCTTGGGGGTTGCCTCCTTTCCCTTAGTTTTTTTTGTGTGGTGTTCTCATGCCGACTGGTGCTAAGATTATGTTTCTTCAGCTTTGTCTTGCTCGTGGGGTTGTTGTTACCACTTCCCCTAACTTTGTCCTATTGCAATATTTTGTTAATTCTCTTTTGTATTTCCTAGAGCTAGTGCTTGTTGGTATCCTGTGGGGGCTTGTTCCCTTCGTTGTTTTTAGGGGAGTGGCATATTTGAGCCTGGTTCATGCATTCTTGGTGCTTCCCTTTGTTGGTGGTCCTTTTGGGGAGGTTTTTGTCTTGGTTGGGCTATTGGTTTTATTTGATGATGACTTGTTTTTTGAGGCTTTCATCTACCTTGGAATCCTTTGGCTTCTTCCTGTGATGGTTCTTTTCTTATTTAGTGGGTCAATTGTGGTTGTTTCTTCCTTGTGCGGCTTTCTTTGGTCCAAGCTCGAGTTTCTTGTGTTCTTGGTCAAAGGGTTAAGAGTTTGCATGTTGCCTGGGGTTTCTCTCACGGCTTGTGAGTGGAAGATTTTGATTTGGAAGAATGTTTGGCCTAGGTTCTGTGTGAGGACTTCTATGTTGGTTGATGTTGAGATTTTTTCTACTTATTCCTATAGCTCAAAAGGAATTTTCTTTTCTCTATTCAGCAAGCTGGTTTTTTGTTTTAGTGCAACTCTCTTATGCCTTTGTGGCCTTTGCATTTTTCTTTCAGGGTCCTCCTTCCTATAGCATATGGTGTTTTGGTGGTGTTACTTTCCTAGCTCTGGTTGTGTGGGACTCTGTAGAGTTGAGGGTTGTGCTCTCTAGGGTGGTCTTTTTGAGGGTTATTGTTCTAGTTAAAATGTACTATGTTGTTGTTGAAACCATTCATCAGGGTTTGGTTGGTGAGGAACATTTTTTTCTCCTTTCCCATTGTTTTTTTGTTGAATTGGTGGGGGTTACCCCTTATTGGTTCTGGTTGCCTCTATTCCCTTTGGGTTTTAGGCATGTTTTGCTCTTGTGGGCTTCATTGAGTTACCTTGGCTCTTTTTGGCTTCCCCTGTCAGGGTGGGCTTTCTTTGTTTGAGGTGGAGACTAGTTGAAGGAGTTTTGGTTTTGTTCCTATTTTGGTTTTGTTGGAGTTATAACAAGGGATTTTTTGCCCATGGTTTTCTTGTGGGAGTGTCGGGTGGCTCTCTTTCCTCTTACTAGCCTTCTCCTTTGCAACTCCTATTGAGGTGGAGTGTGCTCCTTTGGAGGTGGAGCTTGGGTTTGTTAGAAAAGTGTGTGTTTTTATGGAAATAGATTCCCTTTTCCCTTTGGTTTATTTTGGGTTCAGTACCAGAAAATCTAGAGTTGTTACATGGGGGTTGCAGCCCTTGGTTTAGTGTTTTGAGCTAATAGCTAGCACTGGTTTTCCTCTATTATAGGGTGGTGTTTTTTGGGTTGGTTTCCCTTGCTACTACCTCTAGTTCCTTGTGTTGATCTATGCTTTTCAATTTCATGCTCCGATCAAAAAGCATGGCTTGTTTGTTGTTCTTCCAAGCTCGTTGATAGTGAGTCTCACTCTTCTTTTTAGGTTGTCTAATTTTCTATGATTCTCATGTCTTCTGCCTCTATGACTGTAACTTTGTAATGGTTATTGGCCCTTCTAGAATTCAACTTAATCAAAACATATAAAAGATAACTTTTATTTTCTTTAGTGGGTGTTTTTATCAAGTTGAATGAAGGAACAGTGTATTAGAAAGCTTCTAATCACACCTAATTCAAGAATACTTTAAGAAAGGAAAAACTATTCAACAAGACTAAGAACTTGGAAACACAAAATTTCAAAATAAGAACTATATATTTAAAACTATAGTTTATTGACAAAGAATAGTGAAAAAGATCTCAAGAAGTTAGAATTGTAGATTGAAAGAAGTACAAAATGATGAAAGGAAGACCATGCTAAAACTTCTACCTTTTTCTATGAAAAGTGAAAGGTGCTACTTGACGGGGAACCCTATGGAGGGCCCTATGCCTTGGGAGGCACCCCAAAGAGTGGCCAATTCCTATGTGTATAAAAATCCTAGAAAGCTTGTAAAATAGGTAAAAGAAAATTTTCCAATATTTTTTAAGAGATCTCCAATTGTACATTTATTCTATATCCTCATTTTGTGATTAAAGTTTATTTGGGTGAATATTTGATCCTTGTAGCTATTTCCAAGAAATAGGTTCTTTGTGATGCATATTTTATATTTCCTAATTCTTCTTTGTATTTTCTTGTTCATGGCATTTTGATTCAATTTGGCCCTTCCAAGTCCATGTTTCATTTTTTAATCCAACAAATTTGTACTTCAAAAAAGATTGCAATGCATCATTGATAGAATGCAAGAACTAACAATTCATAAAATTCAAATAAAAATCTTGCAATCTATATTAAGGTTGTTAGTTTATGAAATTAAATATATTACACCATTCAATAAAAAAAAATTGTCACATAGTTGTGAACGCTAATAATTTTCTTATATGGTATCAAGCACAAAATAATGATGTTACCAAGGACACATGGCACCTTTGTTTAACCCCAAATAATTTTCAATATAATAAAAAGCATTATTATTTATTATTCAATTGGTTTCCTCCATGAAGAGTATATTTCCCAATAAATAATATAAGGTGCACATATATCCAAAGATATAATGGCTAAAAGGAAGTGATCAAATATTTATTCCTTTCAAATCTTTGATCCAACATATTTTTTGTTGTCTCTTTCTCATTTATGATTATGTGAAATGATTCCCATTGTATTTATATAAAGCACCTCTCTCAAATGTGGTAGTTGTGATGTCCTTGGATTTAACTACACATTACAAATTTAACTATATCAATGACATCTTCTCAATAGTGGAGGTGCATTCAAAGCATGATTATGTACTTCTCTCCACTCCTAATTAAACTAGAAAGAATTAATATGTTTAAAGTGGAGGAGACCGATTTGTATATAAATTTTATTATTCAATTACACTACTTCTTATTAATTATTTTTCATGTTTTTCATTTGCTCTAGTGATTTATAGTTTGTAGTTATGCAATATTATATCATCAATATAAAAAAATTCATAACTTTTCCCTTTTTTATTTGACTTTATCAATAGTCATTTTACTTATGTTTTGGATGCTTAAATTATTTTTTTATTAAATATTGATTTGAAATATGTTGGAGTTTATGATTAAAGCCCATGACTCCTAGAGATCACCTTGTATAGGAGAAAACTTGCACCCCTTACGCAAATTCCTCTTTTACACCCCCTCGCCTTAGAAAATCAAATCCGAAGGCGAAATTCCACATCACCCAACTACCTTCCATCTATTTAGAATCTGTCTATAGTGTCGGTGGGAGAATATTTGTTGAGGACGCGAGTGTGGCATGCTGACATCAGCGTGGCACACTGTCATCCCTAATGGATTCTCGCGTCTGAATTTAGCAAAGGTATTACAATCCCAATTGGGGACAAATTGTAATGTCCCTCTTAGACCAACCGGCCCCGAAAAAGCCTTGTTCTTCCTCATTCTTCCTTCAAATTGATCCATTCTCATTCCATTTCATCTCTTCACAATATCTCTTGCAATCTCTACACACATTCTCAAGCCATTCAGCATTCACTTCACTCTCAAGCAACACTCCAACACTCCATTGCAACAACGACACTCCATCAACTCCACATAGCAAGTGTGAGGAAAGCCATAGCAGCGTAGGCTTGGATCCTTGTGAGGCCTTCCTCCATCACAGTCACAGTTGTGGTGGCCTTTCCAAGTTTGTATTCTCCTCCATTGGCTAGTGAGCTTTTGGGTGGAGGTGGTAACATTTTGCTCCTCTCCTCTATGATTTGATAGGAGTAGCACAATACTTTTTTGTAGTGTGTATTGCTTTCTTTTCTTTCCTATACTGCATATTTCTACTTCATTTCTTTATGGTTGTTTGTGGGGGTGGAAACACCAAAATAGGGGTCTGACTGAGGCAGGCCACTAGACAGGCCCAACAATTTTCCCCTTCTTGCTTGTGTGTAGGTGAAAGTATGTGTGGAGCTAGCTAGTGAACAGGAACTTTTGTGAGATTATCTTTGTCACCCTAGTTCTCATTTACTTGCTTTATCATTTTAGTTTCTATTTTTTGTACTTATGTATTTTGTTTTTACCATCTAGACTAGTCAGCTAGGCTGTCAGCTTGTTTTTTGGTAGTTTGTATTGTGTTCACTATTTTCTGACTGTACAGATGCCAACATTCCCAAGATACATCCCAAAACTATGTTGTCATCCTTGGATAAAGAGCTTTTTGAGGCATAGTATTGACTCTAAAAAACTAGCTTGCCTAGCCCAAACCTAAGCTCGGGATCTGTAGAGTGATTGAAGTACTTTATAGTCCTCATCATTCTCATTCCCTATCATTTTTTGGTAGTTCATTACACTGACATCCCATAACTGCGTTGTCATCCTTGGATAGAGAGATTTTTTAGGCACAGTATTGACTCTGAAAAACCAACTTGCCTAGCCCAAACCTAAGCTCAGGATCTGTAGAGTGATTGAAGTACTTTATAGTCCTCATCATTCTCATTCCCTATCTAAAACACCCCTTTAGAGTGAGGTAAGTTCGGGCAGCTCTCCGTGAACTAGAGCCTTGACATGGTTGGTCCCCCTCTCTTACATTTTTGGTGAACCCAGCGTGAACCATTTTGGTTTCATCTTGCAGTACACAAAGCTCTTTTCCTCATGTTCTAGGAGCATTTTAGGTGTGAGCATTGTGGGGCCTTTCGCCTCATAACCCAACCTATGACCCCTAGTAGGTGTAGTTGGAAGGTTCCATAAGTGTTGTGCAATGAAACCTTAATTGGGTCACCATCCTATTTTATAACCTTTTGGGGGCCTTGTGAAAGTATCATTTAGTGTGCATGATGGCCTCTTTTTGCATCAACCTACTCCCACTGTGCAGCCTATGAGTGGTAGTTCAGGTATAACCTTCACCTTGTAGGACCTGTTGATGGATTTTAATAGGGAACTGTCTCCTCTCTATATCCCTATGTGAATCAATGGGAACACTGTGGTAGGTGTTCTTGTTGACCCCACGTCGAAAGTGAATATCATAACTGAGGAGATTATGTTAATTAACTTCTTGCATAAAGATGGGTACAATGCACCTGTGAGCACCATGCGTACGCACAACGGACTTTTGGTACCTCCTCTTGGTAGTATTGTTTTATCAATTCTTGTCGGACCTAAAACTATAAATCTTTTGTTTGATATAATCCCAAGGTCTAAACTCTTCAGAGTGAAGTTCAGTATCCCCTAGATAGAAGCTATGAACGCAATTCCCTCGATTGTGCATAAGTGTCTAGCATGGTAGTTACTCCTTAGATTACTTTTGGCTAGCACCCGTTGGTCCTCTCCCACCTAGGAAAGACCTTTTATACCGAACTTATCAGAAGTACAAGAAAGGGTGCTTAACACCTAACGCGAGGTACCCTTCGTCACCCTATGCAGTTTCACATAGGGCTTGCTTAAAAGATGACAACGATGTCACCATGGCTCAAAGGAAAGAAGAAGGGAAGTTCCCTAAGGGATCCTTCTCTTCTTCCTCTACCACTATTCAGCCTGACACTTCCTCTCGCCCCGTTGCGGTGCCATCAGATTTCATCTCGTGTTTGTTTGAGAATCCTATGGTGCTCGCTTGGCAAAATTCTGAGCTTCCTATTTTTCCCACAGAGCCTAGGCCCATTTGATATGGCAGAAGAAAGGGTCTCCATGGGGAATCCTCTATGTCCCATCCTCCGTGGCCTCCTACCACTTCTACTCCAAAAGCAGTAAATTGGAAGAGGCCCACTGTCGAGGCATTAGAGTTGATTCCCCCTGCTGTTTCTTAGTATGTTCCTCTTGCTCCCATTCAGGAGCATGTCCCTCCACTAGAAACAACTATGGTGGACACTCCCATGGCTGAGCAGGAGGCTTTCATCCCTTCATAGCCTCTGGCCTCTAGCTCGAAGAGTCATAGAAACTACCTTACGCATGAGCACAAGGGTTGGCGAAAGGCTCTTGCAGCTAAGCAGGTCGCTTTGCAGAAGAAGGAAGAGGAGACAACCACCCCTATATCAGGGCCTCTTGTTGTGTCCTACTCTCTCCTCCCCTCTACATCCATTCAACCAAGCTCTGTATTGCTTTTGACACCTATTGTGAGTACGCCTGGCCCCAAAAAGGTGCAAGTGTTCATCGCTCCTTCAATTGAGTCATCCTTGCTAATGTCCCTTCCAGACATCCCACCTTTTCCAAAACCTATGGATATACTAAATACTTTGGTGTCATTTGTCACAGTTTTCTCCTCCTCCTCCTTCGTGCCTCTTGCCTCATCTATGGGGAGTTCACATACCCCGAGATGAAGCAGAAGGTAGAGGATGGCCCTTCTAGCAATGGAGGGCGTAAGAGGAATCCACCTTCTCTGAAGGGTGGTCCTGTGCTATCCTATTTTGTCTTAGTGATGGAACTAGTTTCAACTTTCCCTGAGTTTATCACCACTCCTGAGTCATTCGATGAGCCCAACAATGAATCTCGGGTGCAGCCTTCTCCATCCGTTGAGGTACGACATGGCACTCTAGTGAAGTGCATGTTTAACTCTTTGGATGAAGTTCCAACCTTATCAGTGATCTTTACAAAGTCATTGACCATAGCTCCATAAGAGCCTAGCGGAGAAGACCTTGCGGGGCCTTCTTCCTTAACCCGTATTGTGAGAGGGTCAGAAGCTCCTCCCCTTAATATTTCACCACTACAGGCTCGTCCTCCTTCCCCTTATGATGATCTAGAGTGGGAAGAGGATGACCTCTTGGCCGATGAGTGTTAGGGGGGGTCTCTTCTTTATTATTAGATTAGATGTGTGTGTTGTGATGTGTTCCCCCATTATTGTGTTATGTGTTCATGGATGACCCTTGTCACCCCTGTTGGTGCTTGGATACAGGAGTGATTTTGTGTCATAAATCTTCTTCTATTTGTACCATCATTCTTCCATGTTTGTGCTTGATTTTTGACAAATTGGGGACGATGCAAAGTGTTGGGGGAATTTAGGCTTCCCTTCCATGTTGACCCAATTTTTTTTATTTTTTTATTTTTCTTATGCATTATTCACATGGTCTGATATAGTAGGGGGTTGATGACAGTTCATTTATATACTATTATTATTCTTATATATATTTATGAGCAGCTCTGACCCCAAAATATTAGATCACCTTTGTGCTCTCTATTTATATTTATTTCTTTTTCACTCTTTTCATTTTTTTTCTCTTCTTTTCTTGAGTTTTCCCTCTCATATGTGACAACACCATTTCTGTGACATTTTGAGTTTCAAAAAACACATTCATTTCCAACAAATCTTTTATCAAGAATCATTGCAAGCTTTTATTTCCAAGAATCACATTCTCAACTAGGACCCCTAATGGAACATGTTTCCTTCATCATGGGTTCACAAAGAAAGAACTTGGTAATTTTCCTTCAAGGTGGGAGCAGCATTTTCCTTCCCCTCATAAAGGGTATTTTTCTTCCTTTCGAATTCCTTGATGAAGTCAACATATTTTGAAAGGATTCCTTGATGATGAATCGATTTGAGAAAAAACATCTTTGTTACACTTTCAAATAGCGCATCCCTTGAGTGGATCCCCTCTTCATGTCGGGTTCCTGAGGGACCCCTTTGAAAGCCTTCTAATTTCTTGACGATCTACATGATTTTCCGCTTGATCACCTGCGTGGCCGCTTTATTTTTGGACATGCTTTATCTATGGGTAAACATGTTGCTTTGTAGGTGCACCTGTAAATCTGATTTCCAACTTTGCGGAGTCTCCTTCTCTAGGTTTCCTCCATGTGAGAGATCTTGGAGGACGCCTCCTTGCAAGTGTGTGGGCCTGTAAGGTGCTTTCACCTCTAAGCTTCCTCCATGTGAGAGATCTTTGGGGTCACTCCTTTGTTGGTCCATGGGCCTGTAAGATGTTTTTTCTAGGCTTCCTTCATGTGAGATATCTTGGGGGATACCTCCCTTGCAGGTCCGCAGGCCTATAATGTGTTTTGTTTGGGTTTCCTTCATGTGAGAGATCTTGGAGGATACCTTCCTTGTAGGTCTACAAACCTATAAGGTGATTGCTTCTCAAGGCTTCATTCATGTGAGAGATCTTAGGGGTCATCTCCTTGCAGGTCTGCAGGATTGTAAGGTTCTTTTTCTAGGTTTCCTTCATGTGAGATATCTTGGGGAATACCTTCCTTGCAGGTATGTGGGCCTATAAATTTCTTGCTTTGAGGGGCTTCCTTCATGTGAGATATCTTGGGGGTCGCCTCCTTGCAGGTCTATGATCTTGTAAGACACTTTCATCCTATGGGATTTGTCCATCGTTGGTCTGAGGGCCTCTGATGTACTTTTTGTAGCTTCATAGTTCTGTGGGGCTATGGATTCTTTTGTTTAAAGCTCCTCGGGGAGAGTACCTATGGAATCCTTTTACGGCCCTGTGCTTTCAAGCTCACCAGATCGAGGTTTTATTTCTCGATGGTTCAGGTATAAATTTCTAACCTTATTAACTCTTCGATCTACTTTACTAAAGAACTCATCAGTATTCATGCTCACTAAAGTGGGGGGAAAATGTATAGGAGTGAATTTGCACCCCTTACACAAATTCCCCTTTTACATCCCCTCACCGTAGAAAATAAAATTTGAAGGAAAAATTCCACATCATCCAACTTCCTTCCTTCCATTTCGCATATGTCTGTAGTTTTGGTGGGAGAATATTTGTCAGGGATGCATGAGCAGCGTGTATATGTCTGTGCGGTGCGCTACCATCCTTTATGAATTCTCGTGTCTGAAGTTGGAAGAGGTGTTACACTTTTGATTGGGGATGAATTGCAACATCCCTCTTCAACCAACCAACCCCAAAAATGACTTATTATTCATCATTCTTCCTTCAAATTGATCCATTCTCATTCCATTTCATCTCTTCACAATCTCTCTTGTAATCTCTACACACATTCTCAAGCCATTTAGCATTCACTTCACTCTCAAGCAACACTCCAACACTCCATTGTAGCAACAACACTCCATCAACTCCACATAGCAAGTGTGAAGCAAGCCATAGTAGTGTGGGCTTGGAGCCTTGTTCCTTCCTCCATCATAGTCGTGGATGTGGTGGCCTTGCCAAGTTTGTATTCTCCTCCATTGGCTAGTGAGCTTTTGGGTGGAGGTGGTAACATTTTTCTCCTCTCCTCTATGATTTGATTGGAGTAGCACAATACTTTTTTGTAGTGTGTATTGCTTTCTTTTCTTTCCTTTACCACATATTTCTACTTCATTGTTTCTGGTTGTCCATGGAGGTGGAAACACCAAAATGGGGGTCTGACAGAGGCAGTCCCCTATACAACCCCAAAAAATTTCCCCTTCTTGCTTGTGTGCAGGTGAAAGTACGTGGTGAGCTAGTTGGAAAACAGGCACTTTTGTGAGATCACCTTTGTCACCCTAGTTCTCATTTACTTGTTTTATCATTTTAGTTTCTAGTTTCTATACTTTCTTATTCTATTTTTACCATCTAGACTAGTCAACTAGGTTGTTAGCTTGTTTCTTGGAAGTTCATATTATGTTCACTATTTTCTAACTGTACAGACGGTAGAGCACCCGAGAGATGATAGCATATCACGCTGATGTCCCAGAACTACACTGTCATCCTTAGATAGAGAGCTACTAAGGCATAGTACCGACTCTGAAAACCAGTTCGCCTAGCCCAAACCTAAGCTTGGAATCTATAGAGTGATTGAAGTACTTTACAGTCCTCATCATTCTCGGTCCCTATCTGAAACACCCCTTTAGAGTGAGGTAAGTTAGGGAAGCCCTCCACTCTTAGCTCTCCATGACCTGGAGCCTTGACATGGTTGGTCCCCCTCTCTTACACACCTATAACCATAATTTCCTACCATAAAAGAGAGAAAAATCAATAATGTCTTATCAAAGCCTATGAATTCTATTAAAACAAAAATGAATAATTTATACAATACATGTAATGAATTATCTTTGATAAGGGATAAAGAAACCCTAGTAGAAACCCTAGGTGAGGATTACAATAGATCATGACATGTGTTGTAATCTTGTGTCTTGGGATAAAAAAACATGACCTAATTATATGTTTAAGCATGAGAGTGTGAGTAGGGATCTTAAAACTCTTTAGGATTTAAATTTCCCATGTAATTTTGAATTTTAACTCTAGGTATTTTTCCAATTTTTGAAATCGCCTTCAACATCTTCACTTGATCTAATTCTTCTTCTTCTTTTCCTAGGGCTTCTTCAATTTGGTATGCAACATGTTCTGCTTCATCATTGCTTTCATCCTCATATCTAAGGTTTAGGCCTCACCTTCAGTCTTCTTCTACTCCATCTAATAGGATTCGCATCTTGTGCATCATTTCCAAAATTTCATACATTCTTCAAAAAACATTCAACATAGCAGGTGCTCTCCTTGGTGGCATCTCTCTCCTCGAATTGGTGCAACTACCTCAATTTGGTGATCTAGCTATAAGGGTTTCAACTACCTCACAATTGGAAATTGCTTGAAAACACATGCAGTCTACCTCAGTTCAATGATATGTTCACCTAAGGAATTCCTTCAAGACTCACAAACTCACTCTAATACCACTTGGTGCTATCACAGATGGAGAGTTCAAAAAGAACAGTCCAAACCGTGTAGCTTAGAATCAATGTAGTTGAAATAACACAAGAAAATGATCTACAAATATGATCCTTTATTGATTTGGAAATCTTACATGAAACATATGCCTTATGGATGAATATCCAGGGTTCACAGGCTTGTTGCAAGGGCATTCAACATTACAACTGGCCAAAGGCCTTATTACATTCCCTCGAATGGTTGATGTAAAAATATAAGTATCAATCTATCTCTAACTGAATGAATAACTTCCTATGAATTATAAATGATTATAAATATGCTTCTCAAGCTCCAAAAAGGGTCTACATTGTCCACAAGGGTTCATAACCCGATGAATGATTATACATGAAGGTTGGCCTCAAAATATGAAAAGATAATCCTTCACAAAATGAGATGACTTGTGAATCTCCAAGATAGATCCTATTGGGCCAAAATTCTTGTATGATGTCCCATTAAGCTCTACATGATTTGGAATAGGTCCACACTGAGAAATATAGACTAGGTCAGCCCCAAATGCTCTAACTGGTAATTATAGTAAAATTATGAGAGCTATAACTTTTGCTAGACAAATGCAAATGATCTGAAATTTGCATATGTGATAGATGTTGTTGTGTACATGCTATATCCTACTCTGTGAGTTGAGAAACTATACTACAAGGAAATTCATAATGAAATACTAAAAATGCTATTGAATGCAATGCAAGAAAAGAATTTTTTTTGGTTGATATAGGATTTCTTTAAAACCAAGGATGCTCCTACATCATGAACCTATTCCACATACCTTAGCACTTGAATCATCTCCAAATCTAACAATTCCTCCATCATAATTTTCAAGTTTAAAAAAATTACTCTTGTCTTCGATCATATGATTATAGCATCTACTGTTAATGATCTAATAGTTCTTATCTTGTCTAGCATGAAAAGTAGATACCAAAGTACCTTCAGTCTTATCCTTTCTCTCTGGAGGGCATTCCTTCACACATCTTTTAGATTTAGTAGAAACAGATTCATCTTTTAAATCCATGAACAAGAATTCATCATCATCTTTTCCATAATAATATTCATCATCATAAATACTTGCATCTTCCCTAACATAATAGCTTTTCTTAATCATCTTACCTTTGTTCTCCTTGTTTTTTTCATTCACAACCTTGTTTGGACATCTTGAAGCATAGTGATCTATCTTTTCACAATTGAAACATTTGAAAGGAAACATACCTTTGTACTTACCAGTACCCCTTCTCATCCTTCTTACAAAGTTATCTTCCACATCATCAAGATCTTTTTGATTTGGTTCTTGCATCTTCTCTATTTTTGTAGCTTTAAAAGTAGTCTCAACTTTTGCACCATCGTTAGTACCAAATTCCCTCATTTAAAATGTAGTTAAAGAGCCATAAAATTGATCTCTAGAATACTAATCTATATTTTGAAATTCCTTAATAGCAATAACTTTATGACTGTAAGCTTTAGGAAGGGTTCTAATAATTTTCTTTACCACTTTTGGTTCTTTGACTTTTCCTCCAAGACCTCTGATGGAGCTAACCACTCCATCTACCCTCTACATATAGCATGTAATTTTTTCATCTTCAGACATCCATAGGTTCTCAAATGTGGTCTTTAAATTGTACATCTTAGCTTGTTTGACCATATCATCTCCTTCATAAATACTTTCCAACTTTTCCCAAATTGTTTTAGCAGTTTTTCATATCCATAACTTTCACTAATTCAGAATTTGTAAGACTACAAAACAAAGCATACCTTGCTTTACTATTGCTTTCATGGGCCTTAAGTTTAGCTTTAGTGCTCGAACCATTTGTAGGCATAGTATATATAGTCTAAACTGATCTCTAGACATCATATCCTAGATTCACCAAAAAGCCTTCCATCCTTGTTTTCCAGAATGCATAGTCTGTTCCATCAAATATAGGGATCTCCTTCTTGTGTACCATCCCAGATATACCTTAAGTAGTTAAACTTTCTTCCAAGGAACCTTTCTTTGATGCCAATTATTAAATGCACAAGACAACTGAGAGGGGGGTGAATCAGTTGTACCTTAAAACTTCAAAACCCTCATTAACATTTAGATCCACATTCATTCATTAAACCCTTAATTTTATTATGATGAATTCGCATGAAAATAAAATAACATAAACTAAAAAAACTTAACACCATACATAAGAGAACACCACATTTATGTTGAAAAACTAAGAAGGGAAAAACCATAATGAGGATTAGCTCACAATATAAGTAATATCAACACTGAATACAATAGGGCTAACTGTAGGAGGGCTCAGTGCCCAAAGAAGAAAGGCTCACTACCAGAATAGAAAAGAAGATAGAGAATGAATTTTACACAAAGAAAAGCATCTAAATGCAACAAGGAATCCACCACAACAACATCAATACCTTTGCATTCTAATTGAAGAATTGTAGCCACCTTCTACTCACTACATCCAATAAACCAACACATGAAAGCTCACACTGTAATTCTCAATTTCACACTCTACAACTATACACTTTGCATCATTCACATCTCACACATCTATCTTAACATCCTTCAACAACTCAACTCATATATATACCCTCTTCAACCTTGAAATCTTCTCCAAGGTTGGTTATGCACCTCAAATATGCAAATTCAAATTAGGTCAGCGCCAAAACACTTCCGTGGTGAATAGAAGTGAAAGTGAACCACATAACACCTTAATTGGGACCCAAATTAACAAAACCACCCAACCACACACTTTCTCAAACAATAATTATCCATCGCATGTAATGTAAACACCAGATCGGTTGATACATGTTCAAACAACATTAAAATTTTAAGTACACACTTCTTCAAACCCAAGGATGACTTGTGAACCACATACCACACTTAAACATGATCTAGAATATTCCTCAAACACCTTGAAATCCAGCAAACTCCTCAACAATTTTCACCTAAAGAATTTACACACCTAGTACATCCAGACTATTTTGTCATACACTTTTATTTAGAAGACCTTCTGAAGCACAAAACCTCAAACCCTTTTGACTGAGGTAGACTACCAATACCATCAATACACCTCATAATCACAAGACCTAAAACACAACTATAGATAAACACGGAGCAAAAACACTTCTCCCAAACAACTCTACAATGCACATTCACACACTAGTGAACACAAATTCTTTTGTACAATGATCCAACATACCAACTCTTGAATATAACACCTCTGAACTACTCTCCCAAACATATCTAAATTGCACACGTAGATCCTCAACCTAGAAGAAATGTGGAGAAAAAATAGAACACAACTTTGTCACTCAAAACACCACTACAACAAACTATTTCCTCTTTTTATCCAATTTTCTCAAAAGAACTTGGAAACCAAGCACTAGAGACACATCCTTAACATCTTTAGCACATCCACAACCATAGATAGAATCTTATCAAAGCAACACTAGAGATTGACACTAGTAGCTTTACTAATGATAAGATAATGTAACTAATCAAAGCATCAACTACTCACACTCTTGCAACAATCTCATTCAACTATAGACATCAATGACAACACCGACTGCTCATTCTTATAACAATATGTTCCCCTCCCCCTTTGACATCAAGGGAAAAGGGCATGATATCTTCTATTTACAACATTCCAAAAGAATATGAGCTCCCCCTTACTACATACTCCCCTGAGATGGAGATGCCTCAAAAACTGGTGCTATGTATAGAACAAAAAAATTGAAAAGATATTGCAGTACTCTACAAAAACCAAAATTATCTTGATCATACCTTTGTACCTTCCTTATAAGGATGGATTTTCTTGTGAATTCCTTTGAGTTTCACCAAATTTGCAACCTAGTCTACTTTTGCTAAAGAAAGATTGTTATTTTGGCATTCACATTGCATGTATAAATCCTCATCCTCCTCCATATTACTTGGATTCTTCATCTTCTTATCAAAAATTTCTGCATTCAAAAGTAATCCTAATAGTGAAGCAAGTCTTAGGTTGATTGCTTTCCTCAACTAACCATATTGTTTCCTTAACTCCTCTCTCTAGTCTTGAAGTAATGTCAACTATAAATGAAGGTTTTTTGTTTGAGATCTTATTGATCCATTCATATACTTTGTTAAGTCATATACTTCAACCAATTTAGTAATTAGTGACTCGATGGAGTCAATCTAATCCATGATATTTTTGGTGTATCTTGGCCACCTTAAGAAAAATTGATACAGAGCAGTCACTTCATTTATACAATCTTTAAACATTTTCAAGCTTTCTTGTAGTTTATTGTGTTCACTAGCACACCAATCAAATACTTTTTTAAAGGTGGAAATAGGTTCCCACCTTTATGGATGATGAGACACACAAGGGGATATGGAATCCTCTTATTTCGCAACCATTCTACTCAAGGAAACCCTAGAGATATCAATCCAAGGATACGAATGGCAGAGATATGTCTGAAACACTTGAAATCTAGAAATTTCACTGAATTGGTACTCATATGCCAAAAGTGGCATATCAATCCAGTTAGGCTTTTCTAGAAAATCAAGACCTGAATCTGCTCTTCAACCTCTGCTTAATCTTCTTAATTTGATCTTCGGGTTTGAATTGTTGAATTCTGACATCTAGATGTCCTTCAATGATAATATAGATGGTGTGACCACTTTGACAACTTTGAACACCTTGAAAAACTTCTCCAAACGTGATCTTCAATATGTCTCAACCTAGGTCTAAAAATCACACACAAAAGAGAGGGAAAAATGTTGTTTTGTTAGTGGAAAGGGGTTTTCCTTGGTCAAACCCCTTTTTGGTAATCAAACCTTGTAATGAAGTGAAATGAAATGAAGGAATGATCAATGAACAACATGCACTATTACAACTCACCAAACCCTAGCAATAAAGTGCTACAAACATGTGTGAAGTGGCACCAATGGATGTAGATCTTGACTCTTGCTTGAATGTGATAGATCTTTACTTGAATTCTTGCATTAATCATGAAACTCTACATCACAATTGTTAGCTCAAAAACAAACATGATGCATGATGACCTTGACATGATGCTTGATACTTGAATAATGCTCCAAAACACTTGATAAACAACTCTTTAAAGCTCTTGAATTATCTTGTAAACACTTGGGTGGTCTCATGAACTCAAATTCACCATAAGGAATGCTCCCATGAAAGTATTGGATGAAAATGAGTTAAATAACCTTATATTTATATTTGTTTATGCCAAATTTCCTGAAAATACAACACTACAAGCCAACATCAGATCTAGGAGGATAAAATCCCACCAAGAATTTAAATTTAATTTAATTTTGGGCCACATGGACTCATACACTAGAAGTTGTGTGATTTCCCATTGGAAACTAAATGGGACCATTTTCAAAATACCTTAAATTCATGTGAAATCAAGATTGGGGTCTCGAACCTAGGTGGAACCATACACCCAAGGTGGATATGAGTCCCACCTCACTAAATCTAGGCCACATAACCTAAAAAGGACATGAATTATGATTGGATGGTGTAGTTTATGTTAGGATTATCCTTGAAAAGATGCATTCATTAAGGCTTGTGGATGAAAAATAAGGCATAAAGAATCCCAATTAATTAATGAAAACCCTAGATTAGTGTGAAAGTATGGTACAACACTTTACAACACCTAAAATAAGGTACCATTAAGTCCATTTAGTTTACAAGGGCCCAAACCTAATGTGAATGTGTTAAACACACTACAACACTAAATCAAGGCCATATTAAGCTCTATCTAACAAGGAGGGCCCAAAACAAATGTGAAAATGTAGAGGAGTAAATTTTTATCATTGCATCTAGCCCCTACTTTAGTGAGAGGATGAACTTTCTTCAAACTCACACTAAAGTAGACAAACTTGCATCAAGAGGGGTTCAAATGTACCAATGCTAGTTAGATAGATGACAACGATCAAGAGGGATGATCAAGCCCCTAGGATCAAGATCTTATGAAAAACCAACATAAGCACAAAGGAACACACATGTAAATGATAAAGAGCATCATCAAGGCACCAACATACACTTCCAAAGACATAAAGGAAAAATAAAACAAAAAGGGGGGTGGATCAAGCATTGACCGGTGTCACATGTTGTGGATTAGATGTAAGTTGTTTGTCCAAAAATGCACACTCACTCTGAGGAAATAGAACTTCAAGTTGTTCACTAGGTGAGTATCCAAAGAGATGAGACGCATACACACACACCTAGTATGTACTCACACACACAAGCAAGTGGCTATGGGAAATTCATGCCTCAATTTGACTTCATCCAACCGGACAAAGTTATACCTCGATAACTTTGATAAGGTTCTTCATGAGGCAAGAAAACTTTGTATGCTTGTAACTCATGAACAAACAAGATGGCTCCATAGGCATGCAAAGTGTGTTATGCAAGGTGGCCATATAACCAAAATTGTAAATGCAACATAGGGTTCAAAGGAGTCTTTCTTAGTTCATGTAAGTTTTAACTTAGGGAAAACTATGCCTAATGTCTCCAAGAGAGGACCAATCAAAGAATAGAAGATTTACAACTTAGGGGAATAGATGTGTTATCAATCCACTAAGAGAAATATAATGTGCTAGAGAGATCACTCTATTGAGGACATCACACCTAATGTAACCCAAAGCCCGAAAGATGCATTGTATGAAGTAAGAAGACTACACCATGAAACAAGAGATGTAAAATAATAATGTCAATGTATGCCCCCATTTTAAAGAAATTGTTAAACACCATGTTGTGAGAAATTACTTTAAAGTAGCAAATGATAAATACTAGCAATAAAGAGGACATGAGAGCTAACTTGGAAACCCCTATGCCAAGTCATATGTTTCCAAATAAAGATACGTCATGTAAAAAAGGAAAAAAGAGGGGTTTCCCCCAAAATAAAAAATCCAAACACATGAGGAATCCATGGGTTCGGGGTCAATATTCTCTTGTTACAATGTTTTTAGAGAGCTCAAAACTGTCATCATTCCCCAAATACTCATAGAACTAGAAGAATGACACAAAGAGAGTGAAAAAAAAGAAAAACCTTTCGGGTCAACATGGAAGAGACATGAATGTATCCATGCCTTGTGTCATCTCCAAAAGGAAAAGCACAAGACCAATGAAAAGATAAAAGGAAAATCTTCTGGGTCAACATGGAAGATACATGAATTTCTCAACACCTTGCGTCATTCCCAAAAGGAAAACACAAGACCAAAAAAAAATGTAAAAGGGAAAGGTAAAATATTTATGACATAGAGAAGAATGTAGGTACAAATAGAGGAATTTCACAAAGAGAGAGAGAGACATCAAACAGAACATCACAGGAGATCACATTACACACAAGCACTCACATGAAAAAGAAATAATGCAAAAGATTAGTAAGGCACATGTGAGTCAACCTATTAGCAAGTCATATGCATCCCAATCATGTGCATTGTATACACAAGGCAAACAATTAGCCAAAAGGACAATATCAAGTTCCAAACTAGGACCATCACCAAGTTCAACACTCTTCCTAGGATAATTGTCATTTAAGCTCATAGAAGAGGAAAACAATGTATTCATTATGCACCTCTTCATCAATTTGGAAATCTCCTCATCATCATCTAAATTAATCATGATAGGAGGTCTAATGATAATTTCCAAATAAATGTTTGGCTCTTGTTGTGATTGCAATATAGTATCTTTTTGTTTCAGCGAGGGAGACTCATCGTGCATTGCTTCAGTCAGGTTTGGATCTTGATTTTCTTTGTTTTTTTTTTTGTTTAACCTTCAAGCAAGGACACAACATCTATGCCTATGCTCTCTAGCACTTTTTTTATTTTATTACGTCTTTCAAGTTGTGTTTGTGTAGGAGCAGGTTTATCAACCATAAGCTTCTTTTCTTCCCTAAGGGGATGAATGGAAGGAACCATGGAAGGTTGTTAAACCACTTTCTCTTTAAATTTGTAAACTTGTTTTATACTAGGAGGTGTGATGGGAATTTTTTCAGTATCTCTTAGTATTTTATAGGAAATAGGCAAAGGATCTGTCTTAGGTTGGTCTTGGTTGTTTGGAATTTCTTTAGGTTCAATCATGGTTTCGTTAATGTTGGTAGGCTCGGTCAAAGGCAGAGGCATGTTTGCAAGGGATACTTTTTCTATGCATTTTTCTTTGAACTTCTAATAGGATTTGAAAAATAAGTCTTCTCGAGGTTTTATAAGTTCCATAGGCTCGGGCCAAAATAAATCTAATGAAAATTTTCCACGGGAAGACAAAGGGTTAAATCCACTATGATCCATAGTAGAAATTTCATTGTCAAAGGAGAACTTTAAGCATTTATGCACGACCAATGGGAAAGCTTCCATGGAGCATAGCCATGGGTGACCAAGCTTCACACAAAATTGGTCCAACATTGATATTTTGGAGAATGAGACATCTAATGTTTTTGGTCCTATTTGTAAAGGTAAGGTGATTGATCACATCGTAGGGCAAGTGAAACCGTTATGCATATTTATCGATGCTTTTGGATTATCGTATGTTTCTTGATAGAGCTCATGCACAAGTATGAATTCCTCAGTGATCGCATTCTCTCCACAGATGGGATCAATTAATATCTCATTAGTAGGCTTATCATAGATTTCGTCGACTATGTAGAGAGGACCATCAAATGCATTTATAATGATCTCTTTAGATGAGAAAGCATTGTAAAGAGGATTTTTAGTTCAGCCCTTACAAGGTTGAGTTTCAATCAACGTAATCAAACCTTTTTCAATATTATCCATAGGACCTTGTCCAATGTTATCCATAGGACTTTTTTGAATTGTATTCATGTTCTCGTCATCGATGTCAACATTCATCACATCATTCTTTGAAGTTTCACTAGATTTGACAAATGAAATATTATGTTTTGGCATGGGGTTGGTGAAGATTTGAAAATTTTGGTTAGGAGGGGCAACGGACTTCTTTCCTTGGTCATTAACACCTATAACTGAAAGATGACCGGAATCAATGAGGTCTTCCACAAGATGTTTAATATGCTTGCAATGTTCTGTATCATGTCCATTTTTTTGGTGATAATGTCAATAAGCATTCAATATAAAACTTGGAGGTAAAGGTTTATTAGGATTGGGAGCTTTAACAAGAGGCAAGGTGATCATTTTATGTTCTAAAAGTTGTGACATTGTGTTATGAAGGGTATCGGATAGGGGAGTGAATTTCCTTTTCAGCTCCCCATAGTTAAAGGGTATCATCGCTTTTACAACAAGGAGGGCCCAAAAAAATGCGAAAATACAGAGGAGTGCATTTTTTTATGCGAAAATACAAAGGAGTGCATTTTTTTATCATTCTTTGCATAAAATGAAAAAAT
Source organism: Sequoia sempervirens (assembly GCA_007258455.2). NCBI lineage: Eukaryota > Viridiplantae > Streptophyta > Pinopsida > Cupressales > Cupressaceae > Sequoia > Sequoia sempervirens. The sequence goes on along the minus strand of VDFB02000002.1, from coordinate 125,503,815 downwards.
GCAAAGGAGTGCAATTTTCTAATCTTTGCATTCAATGGCATGACGACTAGATTCATCGCCGATTATGTTTTCTTTAGAAGTTCTTAAGTTTTTCTGTAAACCCAGTTTGTGTTTATCTTGTAAGTATTATTATTCCTTGACATTACATCAAATTAAATATGCTATTTACAATTGCTTGAAATTTTTTGAAGCCTATTCAATAAATCCAATGTGTTCCTTCCTTATGCCTTCCAATTGCATTTGCTCGAAAGTTTCGTAAGCCATTTCAACAAATCATTGTGCACCCTTCTGCTATCATATTGTTTCCCTGAATCAACATCCTTTTGTAATCTCCTTTCAAATGGCCAAATGATAGTTGTGCGCCCTATCCTTCTTGCATCAACCATGCTTTGCTTGGCGATCTGAATGGATACTGTATGTTTTGATTTTGTTTGATGGTAATTTCCATTGGTGATTTCCTTCGAATTATATATGCATCTATATATAGCATGGTTCAATAAAATTTATTGTAGCTTGGTTGAATTCGATATTGATCACTTCATTTTACAACTTCTACCATTCTTGTATCATTCAATTTTATTATGGCTTCTTGTTCTTCCTTTTTCTCTAAGTGAGAGGAATGATCCTTGAAGGAATCCATCAAAATATTTAGTTTGTGTTCTGAAGGTAAAGAAACATCAATTTTTACTTTTAGTAACCCTTCCTGAATGATCATTACAACATAACTTTTCTTAATATGTTCTTCTAAGATTTCCTTCCTTGAGAAGTTATGCAGAATATCACCAAGTTGAAATTTGTGAAGAGGATACATATTGGATAGATCTACCTAGCCTTCATGAGTGGGAATATGTAGAAGTTGAGGAGTTATTACTGGTTGGAACTATAATTACAAAGATAATAGTTCTTTAAGCGAATATAAAGATGAGGAACTTTGACCACTTAGGTTTACCCACAAAAGCATCTTGCTTCTCCACAACCTTCTCTTGTGTATCCTGAACATTCTCAAGATTACTTTCTAAATTCTCCGGAGGAGCAGTTAGAGGAGGAGCACCAACTTCACCTTGAATTTTAGTGCCTTGTGTACCTATAATCACCGGAGGATCAGTCTCCTAATTTTTCTTTTTATCACCAATAGTCACATTACCTTCAAAAATTGATAGATCAATGTCCTGAGTGGACACATTGGGAATATCCTATAGGATAGATTCATTTGGATAAGTATGATCCATATTCATCTTTATCTCCTCAAAGATCTTGGTTGTCTTCTCTTTAGAGCCTTTTTCTTCTTACTTTTCTATCTCAATTCTAGAGAAAACTTGCAATTTATGTACACCTGAGATGCCCTCTCCTTCATGTTGTCTGGAAGGTCCTTGCATTTCTTTCTGACCATATATATCTTCTATATTTGTATTTTTTGGGGGATCTTGTGATGCACCATCATTCATCAATGATTTTCCTTGCAGTTTCTTCAGTTTCATTTTGAATTTTCCTCTGTACATCCTCATCTAAGCTCATTAGAAGATCTACTCTCCTCTTGGTATGAAGCTCTTTAGCTTGTCTCCAAGTGATCTTTTATTTTTATTCTTGAGAAACAAGGATCTTAGTTTTATCAATTTCTTTTAGTTTCAAATCTTCATCAAATTTAATTGCATCTTCTCTTCTTTTCCTCAAAGCATAAGCAAGGCTATCTAGAGCCTTGTCAATAATATATTTGAAAGAGACATTCTACATCAACATATACTCAATGGAAACTTTTTTAGTTATTTGTTTATCTCCCAGAGGAACATTAGGATGCAACATCATTGGATCATTTAGTAAATTAAACTCCACAATTCCATTTAGTATTGTTCCAAAGACTAGAGCGTAATGTGTGGATGGAGGAGCCTTCTCATTCTTTTCCTTTTCTTTTTTTTGTAAGATCTCTTATTTTTTACCTTGACTTGCCCCGTTCTCTCTTTTCTCTGAAACTGAAGATTTTACTTCTTCTACTTCAATATCCTCAATATCATTTGACTCTTCCTCATTTGAATTTTCTCTTTTTTCCTATCTTTTATGCCTTGCATGTCCAACTTTAGTGGCCTTTTTCTCCAAAGTGATTTGAGATGTGGCTTTTCTTTTACTACTAGTTGTTTGAGTGGATTCTAAAGTCACTGGATAAAATGTAACAATAGGAGCAGTTCTACCTAATCTCCTTGGACCAGGACTAGCTTCTGGAAGAGTAGGTTTGACTTTGGGAGTCTTCATAGGAACATCATATGTACCTCTTGGAGAGGTACCCAATATCTTGTAAAGCTCCTCTTTGCTTTTAATTTTAGAGTAAGGTGGAGCACCTATTTCCTTACAAAAATTTTCAAATTTCTTTTCATTGGTTTCTTCTCTCTTTTTGGTAAATTTCATCCATGATCTCTTTATACGTACCAAATATTTTTATTTTAGGATCTCTAGGTTTTGACAACAGAATATCTATGTAACTTTACACAAATCCATCCTCAACCTCATAAGGTAGTTCAGATATCCATACAGTTCTAGGTTCTACTACTTCCATAAAATAATGATCCTTGTTTACCATAAAGGTTATCGCATTTTAATATTTTCATATCAAACTAGATGGTATCTTGTATCTCCCCTGCAAATCTTGTTGAAGGTTTTAAAAAAACCCTAGTACATGGTAGTATTTGATTGTTCATCTGAAAAACCATCCATATGCTTCTTGATTTGTGCAACTATCGTAGTGAATTTATCCCACATTTTTCCTTTGAATCAAGGTAATTCATTTAGGAAGAAAAAAAGTAAGACATATGATCAAGGAACCAAACCTAAAGTTGTACTTGGTCTCCTTTGTTCTTTTCAAGTTTTCCATCAATTTTTCTCTTAATAGCTCACAGAGGTCAACATTGGCATTTTATTTCACCATTTGATGAGTGATGTGAATTATTGTGGCAGTAGCAAACCCTTCCCTATTTGTGAAATAGATTTTGTCTGCAATACCCATTGCAGCATACCTAACATTGGGATCTATTGTATCTTTTACTATTAGGGCTCTCTTATCAAACTTTGCATCAATGAGTTCCATAATAGTTCCATTCTTTACATATTTCCACACTAAGGTTGGCCCAAAGTTGGAAAGACCAATAACCTTCCTAATAGCATCCTTGGTGGTCAAGTAGGGTTTGTCTAACCAAATGAAATTGTCACAATTATGGATCAAGATGATTCTTACCATTCCTCTCTTTTAAAAAAGTTTGGAAAGTCTTTCCAGATGTCCAACCCTTTTACAACAATGTTCTGATACTTTGGCTTGTATTCTCCATTCTCATTTAGTATCTCATGTCGAACCCTTTCAAATGAAGAGATATGTTTAATTTCATTTAGCTAAGCATGGATATAGTTTCTTACATCCTCACAATACACAACATCCACTGGAATCTTTGAAAATGCCCCATCTTTTTCTACCTCCATTTATTTGAATGAAAATTTCTTCTATTTGGGCCTTGTCCTCTTAGTAATATCAATCACAATTGTTGTAGCCATGATACCTCTTTCTGATACTAGGGTTTTGTATAAGCAAAACCAAAAAAATAACTAAAAAATATTGTTAGGTTTTTCTTGCAACATACAAAGAGTCTTCTTCTCTTCTTCTTTATCACTAGCATACACTTGATACTTTCAAATGAGATTAATTCAATTCAATTTAGGAACTAAATATGTTTCACACCAACCCTAGTTATTCTATAATAAATGCACTTACATTTTTTTTTGACACTTAACAACTTTTTACGATTTGAGATATTACAGAGATCAAGGATCCTTTATGACACTTTTCAAAAGGTGTGATTTCTCCAAAGGCATGAACAATTAATTTCATATTACAAATTACCATTATGTTGAAGATTTCAGCATCTCATACATTTCAAGGGTTTGATAGAAACTACAATTGCAACAGACTCCTGAATCAATACTCTTTTTCCTTAGTTATCAGAGGACTCATTTGCACCATGCTAAGGTATAGAATCATTCTTCATTTTATTTTATTCCTTCATTTTCCAAACTTTGTTCATCTCCTTCTTTTTCTAGCAAATGACAGGCTTCTTTTAGGGAGAAAAATATCTTACACTCTTTCCCTTGCAGAAACTAGCAATGTGTCCTGGTTTATTGTAATTGTAGTAGATGGTATTGGCTTGCAGAGAAAAATTGCTTCTTCTCACATTAGATTTACAATCAATGGCCATATGACAAAACTTGTTACATGTGTAGCAATAGCCATAGAAGGATTGAGAGGTCATAGCATTTTTCCTTACAAATTTACTTTTACATTCATTAGCCTTGCGGCCAATTTTTTTACAAGCATAGTACTAACCATGAAATGATTCAGTGTTCGTAGAATTGTACCTTAAAGGCCTAAAGGAGTTCTAAATCATTTTGCTTTTGCATTCAACTACCTTATGACCAAACTTATTACAAGCATAATAGTTACCATTGAACCTAGTAGGAGAAATTGTTTGGGAGCAGGCTTTTGGTAGTTCTTATTTTTGCTCTGAACGGGAATGAATCTACCTTCTTTATTGTTGTCATGATTTATCATTGCATCTCTAAAGGATGTTTCGTTAGGAATTTCTATGCACTCTTTCTCCTTCCTTTCTTCAAACTATCCTTCTGCTTTGAAGTTATCATACAAATTTGTAGATGTATTAATTAAGGGACTTTTCCCTTTTTCAAAACCTAGTTCAGATTTCCCTTTTGAGGGCTTTTGAGAGTTAATTGACTCATCAAGAATTTCAAAGCCTCCTCTTATTTTTAGACCTTTGGGTAAAAGTACAAATTTTTTTCACACTTTATAAAGAAAACAACCAACACTAATCCAACTTTTAAACTTGAATCACAAAAAAGTGGCATATATGTTTTGAATTTTGAATGATGTAAACTAATAAAATGTGTATTTTTTAGTATATTTTATGTTTGTATTTTTTTGAAAAATTAAAAAACTATTTCAATATAGTTTTCCATAAATTTACAGTATAATTTTGTTGTTGATAAAATGTTGAAAAATGAAGTTACATGAGATGCCAATCTTTATATAGGGGTATGTGCAGGTTCATGATGGGCCAAAAAGTGGCAATGAGGAAAAAATTACATCTTTCATCGACCCAAAAATGAGAAAATGCCGAGTTGACTTTTTGGTGGCTTGGGTGTCAGTACACACCTCCAAAGCAATTACCAAACCCAGATTTCCAAATCAGATATCCAATTTGAAAAAATTATATATAAACAATTTACTTGCTATCAAAATCATTTCACAGTCAAACAACCCGCGAATGCACAATTAGGAGGTTCTTCACACAACGGATATCTGATTTCGCCAATATCCAATTTGAAAAGGTTAGAATTTATATTTTTCTTTGCTTTGATTGAATTTTGAATGAGATTTGTATAATTTCAATTAGTTTTTGATGAATTTTTTTTCAAAATAGGGTTTTTGATTGAATTTTTTTTTTTTAAATGAGTTTAGAATGGATTTTGATTAAAAAATGAAATTTTTTTATGGATTTTGATTTTAAAATAGTGTTGTTTATGTATTTGTATTAAAAATTAGAGAATTTTATAGATTTTTGTT
>VDFB02000002.1:125409647-125498104 GCA_007258455.2 Sequoia sempervirens | reverse complement strand
AGAATCTACAGACAAAATTTGATGAGACTGTAGTTTGCACCATCTTCAAATTCCTCACAGTTTAGCCGCTATAGGTGCCTGAATGTGAAAATTTAGTTAAAAATAATAATTTCAGTGTCCAGTTTGGCCAAAAATTGTAAACCACTATTATGGGATCACCCAAAAAGATTAAATTTGAATGGAATGAGGAACTTATTAAAAGGCCTTTGAATAGATGGAAATACATTTTATGCATATATTAGTATGTGTGCTTGCTAGACATGGCAAGCCTTTACAGTTATATATTTTGATATAAAATTCATCAATGAAGGCTTGCTAGCAAAGAATGATGAGAATGCAAAAGAGGATGTTTATCATTATGTGATATTTTATTAGGATTTAATTGCATAATTTTTTATTCAATTCCATTGACCCATATTTCTTGAGTAATGGTTCACAAGAACCCATCTCTTATGGTAATTACTAGTAAACTAAACACTCATTGTATGTAGGTGAATCTCACAATGCTAAATCATACATGTTTTCTAGGATTTTACTTATCACAATACTTCTAAATAATATGTTTATCATATCATTTATACATTGTTAGATTATGAGACATAATAAATTTTGTGAAGAAGCAATGTTTAATAGTGGTTTATTCATCACAAAATAACATTTTATATTACATTCTAAGACACATTTAATTATTTAGTTATGAAACTAATAGATCTCTATTGGCACAATATCATTAGTTAGCATTACAATTATTTAGTTCTTTTGACAATTATATTACTAATTTTATTCCTTGGAAGGATAATAGATACACTAATTCAATGACTAGAGTAACATCACTTATGAGTATTGATGTTGGTACACCTCATTTCATATTTATTGAATCAATAAACTATGACAGCTAAGTGTTTAAGATAGTAATTTAAATATTTATGCCACTTTGACTATGCTTTTGTATTATTTACAATTAAAATATATTGCATTTCCCCTTGACTATTTTAAAAATTCTTACATTTTTATTTTGTAAAGATGCTAGTAAAAGAAATTAAATATTGTGAGTCTACTCTTTAATTGTGGGTATATTTGCTTACTAGTCAAATGCTTCGATAATAATACAAAATATTTTCTTTTTAAGAGGCTCATGGAAGAATATGTGGTAATCATGTAAGTGTATCATTAGTTTAGGAAAAATTATGAATGGCACATTATTAGATCAAAATAGAAAAACATTCATACATGATTTTGTCAAGAAATGCCCCATGTATCCAACACAAAGAAATCTAAAACATACACTTTCTCATGAGCTCTATTTGTTTACTTCTTCCTAGCTATTTTATATTTGGGGTTTATTTTTGGTGGGTAACATTATGCTAGATTCTTCACATTGACACACTTTCATTATTATTGTTATATACTACTTTGTAAAGTGGGTTGAGGTTGTTCCCATTAAATGCACTAAACTTTATAATAAACAAGCATTTCTTATGGAAAATATTATTTCTATATTTTAATTAGGTTTAGTCATTGTTATATATAATGCTACATCATTTAAAAATAGAAAAGTGAAGAAGTCCTTACAAAAGTTTCAGAGTCGAGTGATTTATTTATCCTTATTACCCATAATATAATAGTAAAGAAAAAGATATATGAAGAAAAAATTTGAACAAATTTTGAGATAAGTAGTGGATAAGAATGTGTTACCAATTGACATACATAAATTGCACTTGTTTTATAGGCTTATGAAACTAGCATTCAAACTCATATTGTATACACTCTTTATTTATTGATTTATGGTAACGGGGTCATTATGCATCTTGAACTAGGGATTTCATCCTTGTATCCATTTGTGACATTAGTGATGATATTACATACAAAGAGCATAAATCATAAGAGATTGAAACACTTGAATATTGAGTTGATGCATAATTAAACAATTTCTAATTATATTAGAGATGATTAAAAATATCGCAAGAGATTGAAACACCTGATGAATATTAAGTTGATGCATAATTAAACAATTTTTAATTATATTAGAGGTAATTAAAAATATGATATAATAAAAGACTAATTGAAATAGATTTTAAAATTGAAAATTTGACCCTTTGAAATAGTCCAAAAAATTCAAATGCTAAAGACAAATTAAAAGACCAATATAAATCCACTTAATTAAAACCCTTCATTAATACTTCAAAGTATGACACATGAACATTTTGTTTGACCACCATTAATAAAAAAACCTATATTTTTTTGTTTGTTGATATTATAATTTGTCATTATTACTCTTCATGAATACAATTTTCACAGCTTTGTTACTATGTTTCCAATGCTGCGACAAATATTGAGATTCTTTTATAAGTACAAAATAATTCATGACATTTGATACAATCAAATTACCATCATGTCTAGAACAAAATATTCTTGTTTGATAATTTAATGTTTTTACATTTATTTTAATATCATTAGGAGTCCAAATTCTATATCTTTTTTTAATAAAAGAGTGTAAAAACTTTATTGAATCAGAACAACATTACAAAGTCAGAAGAAAGAAGCCATAAGGGGCCCAACAAAACAAGAATTAATTCACACCCAAGAAGCATCTCATCTCATATCCTCCACAACCCACTCCTCAAGAATAGGGGCCATGTCATTAGGAAGATTTCCCCAACCATCCACATACCAAGAATCAGTCCTCTCCGATGCCCATCTATCCAATCCATCAGCCACCCTATTCCACTCTCGCGGAATATGGCAGAAAACAATGGACTCTAGAGAAGAGCACATAGAAATAATCTGCTTGACAACCACAACAAGCTGCCAATTCATATCCTCCAACTGTCGCTTATGCAACATATCAATAACCACCTGAGAATCAGACTCACAAACAATCCGCCGCCACCCAAGGCCAACCGCAAGCTCAATCGCCATAAGGATAGCACTAGCCTCCATAAGATTATTGGTATGCAAACCACGATACATAGAAAAGAAAAACACCACCACTCCCAAGCTGTCTCTACCAATACCACCAACTCCAGCATGCCCAGGATTACCCCTAGAAGACCCATCGTATTGATTTTTAGCTCCCCTAGAGCAGGTGGACACCAGAAGCCATCACGAGCCACCCTCTCACGCCCATGCCTACGATGCACACTGCCCAAATTTCTCCTATCCCCAGCAACAAGACCCAGGGAATTAACAACACCCAAGTCCCCAGGATCAACTGGCACAGACAAATCACACTTTGCAGACAAAGTCTCCTGTAGAGCCCCAAGAATCCGCCTCCAAAGTTGCTCCAAGATCAATTTTTTATCCAAGAAAATACGTCTGTTGCGCTCCAACCAAAGATGCCAAACAATCAAACTAGGGCCAATGCTCCAAGCAATTTTAAGAAAAGAGGTTTTGGCAGGAGATGATCCCTGTCTCCTCCAAAAATCATCCAAGGCAGAGACATGGCAACATGGTAAGCTCTAGAGATTCCACCAGTGATGCCAGATATCCTTAGCAAAGGAACACTGAAAAAAGAGATGTGAGGGGCATTCTTCATGCTGACCACACAAAACACACATGGAAGGGCCCTAGAACCCCCGTTTCCAAAGATTGTCCCAAGTAAGACACTTACCTTGGACAACAAGCCAAGAGAAAAAATTACACTTAGGCCAAGCAAATTTATTCCAAACATGCTTCCACCAAGGAACCTCAAAGCTCCCAAAGACCTGTTTATCCAAAACCTGATAACTAGAGGCAATTGAAAATTTACCTCACAAATCTGGACCCCAAGCAAGCACATCTCTCCCAAGAAGAGAGTTGCAGGTGCGATCCGAAAGAATCTTAGCAAGCACTTGACGATCCTCCAAAACCCCCCCAAGAGGCCAATCCTGAGGGTCCTTCCACCTGGACATAGTAATCTGACTCAAAGAATGTTGAGATTTGAAGTCGGCCACATAACACCAACCCGCCTCCTCAAAAATCTGGCACAAGTCTTGAAGGTGGGGATGAGAAGACAAAATAGGGGGGTGTCCATCCCAAGAGTCATGCCAGAAGAGAGCTTCTTGACCCCCATTACAAATCCAAAAAAGGCCCTGTTTCACAAGCTGGGCACCCCATTTGAGGGTACTCTAGATCATAGAACCTTTCCCCTCCAAACTGAATCTTACAACCTCCATGCTTTCCACCGCACCCAAATATTTGAGGGTAAGAATTTTAGCCCACCACATATGTTGTTGTGAACACCAACGCCAATACAGCTTAGTAGCCAAGGCTTGCCCATTCAAATCAATTCGTCGTAGACCAAGACGCCCTTCTTGCTTCGGCCTATAGACAACATCCCATTTCACCAAGCTCCACTTTCGATGAAGAAGGTTGCCATACCATAGGAACTGACAAGATAGTCTCTCGAAATCTTGAATAAAACTTGATGGAGTAGAAAGAACAAAGCACTTATAAAGAGGGAGAGCCTGGATCACAGACTTAAGAAGAGTCACTCTTCTAGCTGAAGAAAGCCACCTACAAGTCCAATGGTTGACCAAACTTTGAAACTTGTCAAGAGTCTCTTGCCAAAACCTTTTAGGGAGAGAACAAATGGCAAGAGGGATTCCAAGATAGAGAAAAGGAAGCGAACCGATCTAGAAATGAAGAATACCTACTAATCTCCTTTGGATACCCTTAGGAGTATGGAAGAAGTAAATGAGAGACTTCCCCTCATTAATGCGCTACCCAGAGACCACCAAGTAGCTATCCAAAATATTGCGCCAGTTCAAAGCCTCCTCAACCCATGCCCTACCCATCAAGGCAATATCATCAACAAACTGAAGATGAGTCTGAGGGGGAAGATCATTTCCCAAATTCCAACCCTGAATCAAGCCACTTGCTACCTGAGCACGAATAAGCCTTCCCAATCCTTCCGCAAGTAGGATGAATAAGTAGGATGACAAAGGATCTCCTTGTCTGAGGCCTCTAGAAGCACCAAACAACTTAGTGGGCTCACCATTGAGAAGCACTGAGAAGGAGGAAGAAGTAACACAACTCCTAACCCATTCAATCCAATCACTAGCAAAGCCAAAAGCTCCAAGAATCTTGAATAGAAAGCTCCATTTAACGCGATCATACGCTTTTGCCATGTCCAGCTTGATAAACATAGATTTTTCTTTTGAGGATTCCATAGAATGGATGGTCTCAGCTGCAATCACAACACCATCCATGATTTGTCTGCCAGCAACAAAACCCCCCTGCTCCTCAGAGATTAACTCACCAAGCCAAGGTTTCAACCTTTCAACAATCAACTTAGTGATAATCTTATAAACAACATTACATAATGCAATAGGCCGAAAAAGATCCAAAGAATTAGCCCCCTCCTTTGGAATGAGAGCTAAAAAAGTTGCATTCAGAGTCTACAACATTTGTTTATTCATGAAAGATTCCTTAACAACCTCTAAGAGGTCTAACTTAACCACCTCCCAAAACTCCTAAAAGAATTCAACAGGGAATCCATCAGGCCCCGGTGCTTTACCTTTCTTCATCTGGAACACAACATTCTCAAGCTCCAACAAGGTAATAGGAGAAAGAAATGATTCATTCATTTCATTAGACACTAGTTGCGGGATACAATTCAAAATCCTTGTTTTAGCCTCCTTAGCTAGAGGTGAATCCTCAAAAAATAATGAAAAGAAATACTGAATGCATTCTGCAGAGATAGAAGTAGAAGAGGACAAAATTTCCCCATCAGACAACACAAGAGAAGAAATAACATTACCTTGCCTCCGGTCTTTAACTGAGTTGTGAAAAAAGGAAGTATTCCTATCACCAACCTGGAGCCATTCAATATGAGACTTTTGTTTCCAAAAAATTTCTTCTCTTAACTCCCATTCCTCTACCTTTTTTGTTGCAGCAATCTCTGACAAACTCAACTCTTCCATTAGGCCTTGATCATGAATCTCCCTGGTGATTAAGCCCAAGTTATCCTGAGCCTTATGTTTTTCATGAAACAAATTACCAAAATGTTGCCTATTCCATCTTTTCAACTTGTATTTGACATACTGTAACCTCTTTGAGAATGAGTACATAGCAGTGCCATAAGCTGGCTTCCCAAGATCCCACCAGCCAAAAATCATATCATGAAGAGACTCATCTTGGAGCCACATGAGTTGGAACTTGAAAGTCTGTCTAGCACATCGTTGAGGCACATCAACCACAAGCTTAATTGGCCAATGGTCGGAGCCTCGACAATCCAATATTTCAGAGCTAATCATCCACCTATCCCCCATCCAAAAATTAGACACCACAAATCTATTTAGTCTTTCAGAAATAGCAGCTTCTCCAGTTCTCCTATTATTCCATGTGAAGACTCCATTAGTTGGTTTGACATCAACTAACCTCAAAAGAGCCATATTATCTTGCAAGAGCCTAGAAGAAGGCTCCAAATGAGCACTACCTCCTCTCTTCTCTTCTAAAGAAATGATAGCATTAAAATCACCAGCCAGGATCCAAGGCAGGTAAGGATCCAAAGACCTCACATGTCTAACATGATCCCACAGTTGTGCTTTACCTTGGAAATCAGTTGGAGCATATATATTAGAGAAAATAACTTTCTCCCCTGACTCTAAATGAGAAGCAACACAAGAAATCAAACTCTTACAGGAGATCCACCAAATTGGACTAACCTTTCGGGGATCCCAAAAACAAGCCACTCCACTAGAATTACCAAAAGCACCCACACATTGACATTGGCCATGACCCCAAATCTTAGGAGCCACACTTAACATACTATCCACTGATAACTTAGTTTCCTGCAAGAAAATCACATCCGGAGAATGAATGCGAATCAAATCTCGAATAGCCTTTTGTCGAGGGATGCAATTCATACCCCTCACATTCTAAGAAAGAACTATCATCGTTGGGGTTGGGAAAAGTGAGCATCAATAGTCTTCACTGAAATAGCCTCAACCAATGTCTCTCCAGCAAGCTTCACCTTTTCTTGGTCCTTTTTGCGACCAACCTTAACTGATTTCTCAGGAATCCCTTTCTTAAAAGATTTTTGTTGCACACCCAGAATAGAGGAAGAAGGTTTAAACTTACCTATATCAGGGCTATCCCAAGCCTCCGAGTAGACCTTTCCAGCACCAGAGGGGCCACTAGAATCAACAACCCCCCATCCCCTGCACCAAGAGCTAGAGTGGAAGGACCTAGACCAGACACCATCTGAGGATCCTGGTCACCAAGCTGATCCACTCCAGGGATCACTGAAGGCTGTACCTCAACCAACTCCTTAGAACCAGAGCCATCCATTGTTTGCATGCCAGCTATAAACCCTTCCTCTTGAACTAACTCATCCAAAGCCTCAAATCTATTGAAAGTCTCCCCTTCCTGTCTATCCTGGAAAGGCCTCTTTTGGCCCCGTCCACGATTACGAGGTTTAACTGGAACAAAACCATCTTTGTCTGCTGCCATTCCCTGCATAGGATCCTTACCCTTTTCCACCCTCAGATTAGATTGGGAACCCGCATTAATTGCACCTCCCGCACCAGAAGCCCGAGGACACCTCCACTACAGGTGCCCATATTCATGGCATAACCGACAGCGAAAAGACAACATTTCATAATCCAAAGGTTGAGTCCAGGAATTAGAGCCAATAGTCAAATCAATAGAATCGGGCAGAGGTTGACTCAGATCAATCTCGACACAAACCCTCGCATAAGAAAAGATCCTCTTATCTAAAGTATGTTGAGAAGGACCAATAGGCTTACCCAACAATAAAGCAATTGATTGTAATATATCAGTTCTCCAACATTCAAGTGGCAGCCGAGGAAGGCGAACCCAAACCGAAACCCTAGAAGGCAACTCTTCCGCCGAATTAAAGCTAGCATGCCATGGTTTTATGAAAAGACCTACTTGATTATAAAAATAAGGCCCCCCTTCAAATGCCCTATTTCGATCAGCAATGCACGAGAAATCTACTAGAAAGAAATTGTTTGCAGCCAACAGAACATCAAAGTCACCCTCTGGAGACCATGTCTTGCGGATCCAAGTGTCCAAGAAAGAAAGAGAAACCCTCATCCCCATAAACTTACAAATCAAAACATGCTTACTGTAGTAATCCAGATCTTCAGCTACCGCCTCTGATTGAATCACCAACACAGGACGAACTTGCGCCCTTTCCAGACATCCATTTATCTTATGCATTTTAAAGGTACTAGATTTTGTCAAACCCTCTCCAGACGAAGCCCCACCACCAACCTCCGCCATAGGAATATCTCCCTTCACCTCGTCCAAATTCTATATCTTACTGATTAGGGTTGTAAATGATTATTTCTTAACAATTTTTAGCAACCATCCTCATAATAACTGTAATTAAAAAAATGTACCCCTCTACATTTTCGCATTTGTTTGGGCCCTCCTTGTCAAACTAAGTTTAATGTTGCCTTGATTTAGTGTTGTAATGTGTTTAACACATTCACATTAGGTCTTGGGCCCTTGTAAAATAAATGGACTTAATTGTACTTTATTTAAGGTGTTGTAAAGTGTTGTACCACATTTTCACACTAATCTATAGTTTTCATTATTAATTGGGCTTCTTTATGCCTTAATTGGCCTTATTTTGCATCTACAAGCCTTAATTAATGCATTTTTCTAAGGATAATCCTGACATAAACCACCATCCAATCATAATTTAGGTGTTTTTGGATTGTATGGCCCAGATTTAGTGATCTGGGACTCATATGCCACCTTGGGCATATGGGTCCCACCTAAGTTTTGGGGCCCTAATCTAGATTTCACATGAATATGAGCTTTTCTTGAAAAATGTGTCCCATAGCTTAGCCTAATGGGACTCATACGCCACTTCTGGCATATGAGTCTCATGTGGCCTAAAATTAAACTAAATTCAAATTCTTGGCAAAATTTTATTCTCCTAGATCTAATGTCGGCTTGTAGTGTTGTAACTTCAAGAAATTTGGCATAAACAAGTATAAATACAAGGTCTTTTCACATATTTTCTCCTAAGCCTTCAAGTATTCATGCATTATAGAAAATTTGAGATCACAAGAGCATTCAAGTGTTTACAAGAGAATTCAAGAGTCTTCAAGAGCTAATTATCAAGTGTTTTGGAGCATTATTCAAGTATCAAGCATCATGTCAAAGTCATCATGCATTTTTTTCTTTCTTTGAGCTAACAATTGTGATGTAGGGTTTTATGATTCAAGCAAACATTCAATTCAATATCCACAATAATTCAAGCAAGAGTCAAGATCTACATCCATTGGAGTCATTTCATACATGTTTGTAGCCTTTTATTCCTAGGGTTTGGTGAGTTGCAACATATCATTTTGTTCATTCATCATTCCTCCTTTACATTTTATTTCATTTCAAGGTTTGATTACCAAAATAGGGTTTGACCAAGGCAAACCCCTTTCCACTAACAAAACAACATTTTTCCTTCTGTTTAGTGTGTGATTTGTAGACCTAGGTTGCAGACCCTTTAAGGAGCAAGGTTGGAAGGAAGTTGTCAAAGTTGCAAAGTTGTCCAAATTGTCACCTTGTTTAGAAGATCATTAAAAGACACCTACATAGCAGAATTCAACTATTTAAATCTGGAAATCAGGTTGAGAAGAGAGCAAATTCAGATCCTGATCCTCCAAAAAAGCCAAGTAGGACTGATACGTCACTTCTGACGTGTGAGTCCCAGTATAGTGGATTTTCCAGTTTTTAGGTGTTCCAGGCTTGTCTCTATCAGATTTCTGTTCCTGCCCAGAAACTCTAATATGGGACTAAATCACCCAGCCTGGCGTATGACTCTCAATGTGCTTTAAATTCAGTCTTTTTAAAATTTTAAGTCTTCATTCAAGTTGCTATAGGTTTCCAGGTGCACCTCTCTGATCTCTCAACTTTCTATTATGTTTTGCATTCATTTCTAGGTCATTTATTGTAGTCTTGCATATCATTGACTTTCATAATTAGATTTTGCATGTCATTTGTCTTTCCAAACCCTAACTCGGTAGTGAACCCCCTCTTAGTCTCTAATCATACCCTAGGACAACCTTTAGTAGATCTCTCTCTCATTCCACCCCTAAATTGAGATCTCTAGGGTTTCCTTGAATGTAATAATAGCGAAATAGAAACCTATCCTTGTGCCCCATCTCCTAAAAGGTGGGGCACCCTATTCCAATCATTACAATAACAATTAGGATTTTATCGCATTTTTTCTATTTTACCAAAACCTTTCATGAATTTTATAAAGTAGATTTGAACCTGCTGTACCTGGCTATTTTAACCTTCTTTATATGCCTGTGCAGTCCTGTCAGGGTTGCCTGATCTTTTAGTTTACGGTTAAAATTTTTACTTGCTGGACAATTCCCTCAACATAATTAAACTTGGAAATTTAATATGAATCCGTAATTATATTGTGATTGGAATCTAGTTTTACCTGAGCATGATCTAAAATAAACCATATGATTCTGGACAGCCTGGTCAACATTTCACCACGCCTGCAAAACAGTGATAAAACATGTAAAGTTCACTGTAATTTATAGTAAAATGGACTAACAATGGGAATACGGCCATAAAATTTGAACACTTGGTACTCACTACAGTGTAATGGGTACATATTAAAGTTTAATCCGACACTTCTCCCTTTCGTACATTGAAAAAGTAAGTGCGCAATGTACTAACCTAGATTGATGCTACACACGACGTCGAGGCTTCAAATAACGGTTTGCCAAATTGCTAATTCCTGTAAAACAGGCGAGTAAAGTGCCGTGGTGAGAGATACTTGGCGATTTGCGGGAGGAGTAGCGTACGTGCAATTTGTGAAGGAGCTTTCATGGCGGGACTGGGCCAAGGGCCGGTGGAAAAGCTTTATGCAATTCTTTATGATATTGGATTCTAACCAAGCAATGCCCAGGTACTTGGTGACGGAAAAGGAAAGACAAAGAGGACAGCCGTCGACCACCATTGTGAAAGCGAGTAGAAATGGAAAGAAGAGGCGACATGGAGCAGTCGAAGTAAATGAGATATGACAAGACATTTTCATGTTTCGGATTGTAATAAGTAGTGAAATATGCATTCGGTCCACATGTCAATTCCCTTTAGTTAATTTTAGGTTGATGAGGATAGACAATATCTTGTCTAATCAAATGTGTAACTTTTTAGATTTCTATTGGTTACCTACTTGTTTGGTTAACCTCATGCACACATCTTTTGAGATTGAAAGCATTTCCATCTCACCTCAAAAGTCACTCAATGCTTGGCACACAAGGTTGATGACTTGATCATAGAGGTTGTTGGTTCGCATACTCCTAAGTGTTCTTAAGGTTGACACCTATAAGACACTTGTCTACTCATTTGTGCCACTTCATGGGGCACTTGTCAATCCACCTCATAGGTGGATTGTATCATCCTTGCCTATATATGCAAGGCTTTGTACTCATTATCACTTGGATCAAGTAAATAAAGTCTTATACTTTGTTCATTGTGCTTGTCATTTTATCTTCTAGATCTTCCTAATTCTAATAAAATGTAATTACATGGTGTAATTTTGTGTGAAGTTTAGTTTTTATTTTTTTAGCCTATTTTTCTTTTTACATATTCTCATTTATTTGATATTATGTAATCTATTTTCATGCGTAATCCTATAAACTTGATATTTATTGTGTCCTCCATGTTTAGAAATTCGTTTTCTATGTAAATATTACCACCTTTATCTCATGTCAAACACATAGGAATGGGATCAATCTAGTACCTATGAATCTAACCCATAAATTTAAAGAACATAAATCCAATCAACCTTTCATTCAAATAGGAAATCTGAATTCAAAGGAGGACTTTTCCCAAAATAGTTATTCAATTCTTGATGAGCTAGATAGCGAGGATATGGCCCTTGACACCCACTCAAAATTTTCATGTCTTGGAATTTTTGAGGTCTAGTGGACCTTCCAAAGAAATATTTTATCTAAGACACTTGACAAAGATTTCTTAGTTTACACATTCTTTGTTTACAAAAAGTTAAGATTTCTAGTTTTTTCTTTCTATTGTATGCCATGTTATTTAGCTTACTGGTCATTTTTTATATAACAATCATGAAATGGGCTATGATGAAGTTGTCATCATTCTCTCTTCTAAATCACATGATTATTTAGTTGACTAGGGGTGTGACCCCACCAAAAAAATGGTGTGGGATCTTTTCAACATTAATAATCATTCCTTTCAAGTTATTAATGTTTATGTATTGAATGATGTTGTTCAACTATCTATCCTTTTAAGATAAATTATGGATATAGTGCTTTTGATCACTTAGGTTCTATGCATATATTTTAATATGGTTGATCTATGTCTTATGATAAATGTGGCATTTTACCTATGAGGCAGATAGATGAAAAAGAGTCATAGTACTACACACATTATAAATTGGGGCTTTACTCTCAATATTTGTCACCATCATGACAATACAATGTGGTACATATGGATTAATCTTAGAGTAGGTCTTAATCAAATATTCAAATAGCTTGATAAACCCATGTTGTTGATATACTCTTTCTTCTCCTTTTCCAACTAATTTTCTTTCAAACTGAACCTTAGTTAGATGTTATCCTTTAAAACCACTATCTTGTATGGTTTTCCATTGAATGACAACTTGCTAAGCCCAAGGCCATGAAGCCTTAGTCATTTTTTAACACAACATTATTTCTCCATAAGGCCATATTGACACATATTTAACATGTTTGAAATTTAGTGCTACATCCCATGTATGAGAAAGGTTGGATTGCTTGGTGGAATGATGCTATCAAATGAGAATCATGTTTCCTTCACATTTGTGGTTACTAGTTGGCTTGTTTCCTACACTTCTCATATGAGGCCACCGTATTAGAGCTCTTCCAATCCATGACCACTTTGGAGGTATAATTATTTGATATATTAGTGCAACTCCATGTAGCTAAACTCTACCACTAAAAATAGATTGCAAAGAACCATATAGATTTTGCTGGAAAAATCAAATGCTAGCTTCACTACCTTAAAAATGGAGATAAGGTCTCTAAAGAATTTTCCAAGCCCTACAAGCTAGTCATGCATGTCAAGCCACGT
Organism: Sequoia sempervirens; assembly: GCA_007258455.2. Classification (NCBI taxonomy): domain Eukaryota; kingdom Viridiplantae; phylum Streptophyta; class Pinopsida; order Cupressales; family Cupressaceae; genus Sequoia; species Sequoia sempervirens. Next base: position 125,485,045 of record VDFB02000002.1, on the reverse strand, counting down.
AAAAAATAAAGGATGGCCAACAAATTTTAACTAGCCTTCCATACAGCCTCCAAGATTTTTTTTGGCACTATGAACAGGTTTTTACCATCTAAGAAGATACTCCTAAACTGACTATTTATTTACAACAATTCTTGAATGTGTTTCCTTATAAAATTTCCAAATATTAATGTATTCCTCATGAATATATTCTCACAAAGGAGGATTTACATGAGATTGTGTTTACTATATTCAATGACAAAGTGCCTAGTTTGGAAAAATTCATTTGTAAGTTTATAAATCGCTTTGTGATACTATGGGTAAATATTTTCACTAAGCTTATTTAGAAGTATTCCATTGAAAATATTTATAGAGATTAATTAATAAGGATAATCTTAAGTTTGTGCCTAAAGCTAGTGACTCAAAGGATATCTATATCTAGCATCTCATCACCTTGCTAGATTTCTTTTATAAAATCATCTTCAAAGATTATATGGCTTTAGGCTATGACATCTCCTTCCACAATTATTTTCCCTTGAGAAAATTGGCTTTATTAGGTCATGGCACATCCTCAACAATATTAATGTTATTTGGGACTAGGGATGAAATGAGCTCGATACTCCCATAAATCTATAATGTTTCTTAAAATTAAGTTTTATAAGGTTTATGACCATATTGAATGACCTTTCATTCTGACCACATTATTTTAGTCCCTAGATTTCAGGCATCATTTTGTGAAATTAATTAATCAATTAATTTTTAGATGCATTTATTTGTATCACCATAAATAGGAAAAAAATCTTTTTCTTTTGGGTTATTTAGGTCTATCTACTAAATTTTTCCTTTAGCTCCAACACTTTATGTGCTTTCTACTAAATTTTTTATTTATCTTTTGGCTAATGAAATTTCCTATAAGTTAGTCAAGTGCATTGCCTTGCCTAATTTATTTTCCCAAAATATCAATGACCACTTTGTGGATGACTCATTTCTCACTTTGATTAAAGACAACTTAGATAATGTAAAATATGCCCTTCATTTCCTAGACACATTTTACAAGGCTTCATGTTTGAGTATTTAATGGAAAAAGATTTAAAGTTATAAGTAATATTTGTTTCTAAGCTTAGTTGGTTGATTTCATTTATTTGGAAGTGAAATGATCATAATGTATTTATATTTTTTAGCATCCCATTTTCCTTTTAGGCCTCTCTTGCTACCTAATCACAAGCTATTATTTCTAGAATCAAGAAAAATATCACTTATTGGATTTATAAGCTTCTCCTTTTGGTGAGTAAATAAGTGCACTATAAAATCTTGTTTTCTTCTCATATTTTTCATTTTTTTGGTTTGGTCCTTCAAAGGATTCCTATTTAAAATTTGAAAAATATTCTTAGGGATTTTCTTGAGGCCTCTTATAATAGTAAAAAATCCTTTCATTTTGTGGTATGGGAATATTGTTATTTCCCCCATTTTTGGGGGTTTAGGCCTACTCTTAATATTTTTTCAAGGATTAGAACTTTGTGATAAATGTATGATTAGTTCCTTTGAAGGTGAGGAATCCTAGAAAGTCCTCACTCAATATTGTGTTTCTTATGTAGTGTTATTTGGGAATCCAACTTGGAAAGGTGTTTGTTAGTGTGAATGGGGTTATTTCCTAACTAGTTATTAGTGAGGACCTATTTACATTATTATAAGTTTACTTAAGAGTTAAGTTTCCTAGTTGTCATTTCTAGAAGTTAGTTATAATGGGGCCATGTCTCATTATTTACTTTTAGTTATCTAGGCATTTAATAATTCTCTCATGCATTTAATATTTTCATTGAGAGTTTAATGTTTGTGTCCTAAGTTGTTATGAATTGGTTGTCTCATGTGATAGGATTAAGACACTTGTCATGATCTTTTCTAATCCTATTCACCACCTTTCCTATATAAGCAAGGCTCTTGTATATTTGTAAATCATCTCAATTCATTATTTTTCACTTCTGGTGAAATAGCCTCTTCATGTGTTGCCTCTCTCATTTGTGAAGGTGTTGTTTTGGTTTGCAAACATTCCTAGAAGCCTGATTTAACATGGTATTAGAGCGTTCATCTACAACCCCCTTCCACTGAGTGTGTTTGCCAGAGATGTGTGAGATCAAAGTTTTTGTTAGAGTTTGAAATTTATTAAATTTCATAGTCACCGTTATTGCTAATTATTTTTCAAGTTTTTTTTTATGTAAGCCATTTTTATTGGATTCATTTTCTTTTTTGCTTCAAAAATATTGCTTCCACTCATTTGTAGGAAAAATGATTTCTAAGTTTTTGTTCCCAAGGTTGAAATCTAATTTGGGTATCTGCTAGATTTTGCAGATAGTGAGCAGATTCTATAGAAATGGCTATCAAATAGCACAACATAACTATTTTTCCTGTAGGTGAATTCTACTTTTTTTACCAAATCGCATGTTCTAGTTTTTGGATTCAAAAATGATTTATGGGTTTTGTTGGTAGCATCAAAATACTATCTGGGTATCCACTAATTTTTGCATGCAACAAGTAAATTTTCCAAAAATCAAATCAGAAGGGTTGTGTCTGCATTGTCTATTGGCACAATTTGTCCCTTTTTTCAAAAATTCATAACTTGAGCATACGGTGTCCATTTTTTGAAAACTTTATATTGTTGGAAAGATGATTCCATCATGTACAAAAATTTTAGGTTATTTTTTATTACATGGAGGAAGATGAGAATATTCATCAGTGCATGCACTATTTCCTATTTTGCTTACATTAGGTTTGCATTTTCTCTGCACTTCATTTGGGCTATGTATTTCCAGTATTTTATCCTTTGTGGACATTTTGAGCATCATTTGTAAGCAATTTATTATATGTAAACATACTGAGATAAAGTGCCACACTATTGCATATGTATTTTGGGGATTTTGCACATAAGTCTGTGTCATGTTTTATACTCGCATTGTATTATAAAGTGCCATGGTGGGGGTTGTGTAGTGCCTTTGTTATTTTCCATCACACCTTTGTCAAGTGAGAGTCCCTCCACAATAACAACGAATCCATGTGATTCTTGCCTCATGCATTTGTGCCTTTTTTTTGCACATCCTTTCTCAGTTGTAGGTACTTTCTTGTGCACTTTCAGATGTTGTTTCTTCTCCTTCATGCATTACATGGTGATACACAAGTTTTAGTTGACCTATCATGCCTCTCCCAAGTTAGCATTATGGGGGATATTATACTATTCGTGCTAATGCTTCCTTGGTTTTGCTTTGGAGTGAGCTATGTATCTAGTACTTGTTCCTATGTACTAGGCAGATGCAGCGACTAGTTACCCATGCATTTCAGTGAGATGGAACATTTACCATATGGAAACTCTTGCATTCCTATTTTGTGGAGGCAACCTTTTATCCTCATTTGATCAGTGTTCTTCAGACTATTGGCACCTGTATTTTCAACTTACATTGGTTGAGTAGTGTCGTTGGGAACTTCACTCGTACAAATTCATGTGTCATTTGTATATTCAATTGATAGATATTTTTCCTTTGTTTTCCATTTGATTATTGTTCAAGTAGTGTCGTTGTGGGCGCTTATGTAGATTGTTTTCTTCTTGATCCTGATCATCCTATTTTTAGAGGAGGTTCTTTAGATTCAACACTATAGAAGCCATCTTTAGACAGTTGTTTGCAACTTCTTCGTGCTTTGGTGATGTTCTTCATGTTCCTATTCTTTTTGGGACATTATTTTGGAGGATTCTTAGTCTATCTTGTTTTCTCTCTTTTGTGAAGGTGTTGTTTTGGTCTACAAACATTCCTAGAAGCATACTCTCCTCATTATAAAGGAACCCATTCAACTATAAAGCGTATTTGATATACTTTTTTTTTGCAAGGCTTGGGAATCCATCAAAACTTTTCTTTTTTGGGTAAAAAATGAATTTTGGTAATGGTATTTACATTAATTAGCACTCTATTTTAGGGTCATTGGTTCTTTCAAGTGAAGAGTAACTTCAATCTAAAGCCATTTGGGTTTTAACTTTAAAGTTTCAATAAAAGAGTCAAAATGCTTCTAGTTATTTTTAGTAAAGTCAGTAGAAATTTTTATCATGGCTTGAGGCCAAGCTAAAAATTTGGCTCTCCAACCAAGATTGTGAGATATACTAGATATTTATTGATGGCATTCATCCCTATATGGTTCATAAAATTAAGCTTAGGAATTTTGAGCCCTTTTGAAAGGATTAAAAAATGTATCCTAATACACCATTTTATAATTACAAACCCCATAAGATATATTTAGGGATTAACCTCATCTTCCCATGGTGGATAAAATAAAGAATTACTAGCATCTCTAAATTTCTCTAAAAACTGGCATTACAGATTTTAAATTGTATGGTCTATATTCTTGAACCCATGATTGCTTATTTCACTTGGTTTATTATTTATCAAGGTCTCCTACTTGGATCTAAATTATCCCTTTTATGAGTTATCACTCCCTATTTTCTATTCTATGTACAACCAAAGGATCACAAGAAAACTTTTTAGTTCTACACTAAAGCCTATTAAAATAGATTTGGATTTTGGATTTTCATGGTATATGGTTTTGTTGGGAGAATACCATTGCCTCTCATTTAAACCTAGATTTTGTATTTTCTTAAAATGAATATTCATTTTTATGATTTAGAAAGAGAGAAGTTTTAATATTCTTACTAGGTTGGTAGTAGATATTTATTTCTCACTTCAAACTAGAGCCATGATTTGCTCCAATGTGCTTATATAGATTCAAGTGTAAGAAAACTAAAGTTGAACTTGAAGTTTCTTATCTATGTGTTCTTTTATATCACTAGAGTAATTCCCTTTGAATGGTTTCCAAAGTGTTGTATCATCATCTAGATTTAAAATTTTATCCTATTCATGCTCAAGAACCTACAAATTAAGATCAAGAGGAGGATGGTGTTCTTATTGGTTAGGAACCAATTATTGATGCTTATATACCCACTAGTGTAATAGTAAAACTATATGAAATTTTTTCCCCTTGATGGTGTAGGTATGGTTGCTTAGCAACTTCATTGTTTCTTAACATTTAAAAGGGCCAAATAAGAAAAAATGAGGTTTGAATTAGGAGGGAAAAGCTATGAGAGTGTTCTTTTCCACACTATATATGCACTTAGAACCAAGTCTATAGTATAAGAATAAAAACAATGAGATTTATTCTAGAATATTTGAGGCATCAATTTTGGGTAAATCTATGCATAGAACATGAGAAATTGAAAAATAGTCTATTCCATTTACAATAGCACCAAAGGTGATAGTAAAAAAAGAGGGTAAAGGGGTAAATTTCATTAATTTATGCTCTAAATTGTGCATCCATTTTGACATGCAAATGAGATACATGAATTATGTATGAGGGTGATCCCACAAAGCTGGTTTACAATTTCTGGGAGATTCCAATTTTTGCTGAAATCACATATTTTTAGAAAATATAATGATTTAATCCTTAAAAAGTTCCATTTAAAGCATTCCAATTGAAGAGGGTTTGATCAAACTACCTTAGATCAAACCCCCTTGGATAGAACCCTACTAGTTTTAAACCATACCTATAATGGAGTCTCCTTTACACCTATCAAAATGCAAATAAAAATCCACTTTTGATTTACCTTTTGGGGGATCAAATGAATTCATTTAAAATTTATTTTTTGTAAGTATGTAGTCCTTATTATAAGCTTCCCAAAAAGTATAATTTTAAATAAATTTAATTTTATTATTATATTTATTTTTTATTTCTTGTGAATGTAGGTTTTTCACCAAAAATCAAGCTCTCTGTTCTGCACATGTGGAAAAATAGAAGATTATAAAAAAAAAATATGAGTGCACTAGATATTGAAGTCCTTGATCCAATAAAAATTGAATTTTGATGCATACAAAAAAAGTTATGTGTTATAAGTCCACCTATGTCTGAATTGTAATTGGTTTGAATTCAAACTTGATTAAGGAAAAAATATTCAATAAAACACTATGAAACCAATTGGAAGCACTATATCATAGTTACAAATCTAAATTCAAAAATTATAATTTTACCCTTCATGGAAAAAAAGTTGTGTTATATGGTGAGCCTCACTCCTTAAAAATGGTGTTTACTAAAAACTAGTTTTGAAGGAGATGGAAAAGAAGTGCAATCTGATTCCAATTTTTGAAAAAATATATTTAGAATCTAAAAAAAATGTCACAAATCACTAGTTTTCATCATCTTCAAATTCCTCACGGTTTAGCTGCTATAGGTGCTCGAAAGTGAAGATTTAGTTAGAAAAAATTAGTTCAATGTCTAGTTTGGCCAAAAATTGTAAACCAGTATTGTGAGATCACCCATGATAATGTGATTAAAGTAATAAATAAAATAATAAGGAAAAGTTCTTGGGTATGCAGTTAGATGATACCTTATGATTTCTTTATATTATTTTAGAGAAATATCTCCAAAATTGGAAATCTAAATTGTTAGTAGAACTTGAAAAAGGGAATTAATAATAAATCATAATCATCAATCCTTTTTCATTTTAGTAAGAAAGGCATCCATTGTAAAATAAAACAATTATTTTGAAAATGTAGCTATAAGATTGTGGAAAAGTTGCTTCCCACACAAAACCCATGAGTCAAGAAATAAAACTATGGAGTGTAGGGTTTGATTTAGGTTGAATTGATGTGTTATATATAATCTACACAAGAAAAATAGGTGATTAATGGGATGGAAGAGCTAAAAAACCATACATCAATAAAAAATTCCTCATAAGCTATTTGAAAATAGATGTTGAGAAGGATAAGCACACCAATCATAGATTGATAAAAAAGGGTAACAAAAAAACCTATTGAACATAGTGTAGTGCTAAGTGGGGGGGGGGGAAGGGGGGTGAATCAACATATATTAAACTAAACCATTATCATTTACAAATTGAACATTGCATCACATCAATTAAAAGAAGAGTAGAAGAGACCACATGCACCACACAAAATACACTAGGATTTTTATGTGGAAAACCTAATGAGGGAAAAAATAGAGTGAGGATTAACTCACAATATATGTAGCTCACTGCTAACAAGAATTACAATAGTTTTTTAAGGCTCACTACTTATAGACTTGCAAACTAAGGTGTACAAAGGGAAATATACAAAGGACTTGATGAGACTAATAGTCTCATAATAGTATACATGAAAATTATAATGAGAGATATGAATATGAACTGCTATGAAGAAGCATCCCACATATGTTGATGTTTTAGTTCCTTTTTTGCACAATTAGTCCTTCACACTGAATTCACACACTTCATATTTAACATTCTTCTCAATCATAATTGAATGGCCAACTAATCCTTCACAAATTAGTTTGGTATTATATATATATATATATTCTTTGCAACAACAAAAAACATTGATTTGGTAAACTCCAAGGTAACCTTTTAGAAGAAACATTTGGTATCACACTGGTTGGCTCCAAACATATATGATATTGTAAGAAAAAAAATAGATTAACACACAAAATTATAGGACCAAAAGAAATCTCCACACATCCTCCAAAGTGAACTTAATTAAAATCAAATCCAGCTGCAAGTAAAGGAACTAAACCTTGTCAACCTAATAAATGACAACACCATCAAAAATACCAACTGTTCAACATTACACTATTGGGGAGAGACCAAAAGCATCATGCAAACAAATATAAAATCATTGTAGTTCATGCACAGTATTTCTTCAAAAAATTTCTTGAAGTGTCTAATTATCAAATTTTGGAGCAATTGAAGAAACTCAATGAAAACACATGAACAAGGCAATCGAAACAAACTATAGAAAACTATCATTTAAAAATGATCTTGTGAATCACCAAAATACTTAATACTTGCAAGGAAGAATCCATATACCTTTGTGAATATTTCCCTGATTCCGCATAGACACACCTATTTTATTGGAGGAATGCAAAGCATCCCAATAGTCCCTCATCAACTCTTTATACTACCAGAGCACAAACCAAAACACTGTCATTTATAAATTTTGTTGTAGAAGGTGTGTTGACTTGAATCCTTGGATATAACACCTTCACATATCAACCATCTTATCTTCTGATGTGCAAGGAAAAATATTGGACTATGAAGGGATGCTTGAACCAAATTACTATGACCTAGCCTTAATGTATACACTGTAAATGCCCTATTAAAATTTTACAACTTTGTTGAGCACTCAAAATACTAAGAGGGGGGGGGGTGAATCAATATTCAATAAAAATCATTAACTTTTCCAATTCAAACATCCATTCAAAGAATCATATTTAACTTGTGGTAAATGAAAGGAACATATAAAGCATGCATCACATCAAAGAACACAAGAGCATTAGATTTATGTGGAAAACCCTAAAAATGGAAAAGACACAATGAGGATTAGCTCACAATATATTAGAACAAGTTACAATTTTGATACAAAATGGTAGATTCACTATCTAAGGACTTACTATCCAAAAAGAGAATGGCTCATTTTCGGTGGCTTGGTACCTAGAATAGCAAGAGATAGAAGAAAGGGTGGTTCACCGCCAATGATTAAATTCTAACAATGGATCTGACATATGCTAAAGATACAATTCCACTGAAGCTCATAAATATGACTTAACACACTTCATACTTTACCAGAACTACAATTCCCACTTCTTTCTATACCAGATCTCACACACACACTATTGCCTCATGCCACATTTCCACACAAGGAATTAACATATTATATATACCACAACCAACAAAATGATGTAGATTAGGGTAGATTCTCATAAAATAGCTCAAAAATAACTCAACAAACCAAACTTTTTAGACTTAGAACCCTAATTTGGTGGGTTTCCTTTACAACTCTTCAATTCCCCTTGTAACACTTCAAATAGGGGTTTTTCCACATAATTTCCTGAGCAGACCTAAAACCAAAAATATGAACACCATTCCTGATACCCTTAATTCCATTTGAAAACATATCAATTTTGGAGATAGGTTTACTTTGGAACAAAACCTTCAAAATTTGATTGCTACCGTTCCAATTAGGCCTAATTAGGCTTGTTTTGAATAGTCATAATAGGGTTTTCAATCTCTAAGCTTCAATCCTTCACACCAATGCCCCATACACGTCTCATATGGTCTACCTCAACCTTTCCAAGCATTTCAAACAACTTCCAAAGAGTTCCTCTACTAACTCTAACTCCTATGCAACTTCTATGCCAAATACATGAGGTTTTCTGACTAGGGCATCAACAAATTCGCATCAACCTCCATCCCCTGCTCCTGCAACATTAATAAAACAAAACCCAACATTTCTACATTGATTCCACTGAGTTTAAGGTTTTTTCAACGGTGGAATGGGAAGAAATCTATGATTTTCAGTCAAAACACACCCTAATGAGGGTTTCAAGCAATTTGTAGAAAAAGTGCTCTAAATTACTCAAAACTTGATAAAACTAGATGTGACCAAAAGCAACATATTGTAAATTCAATACACCATCAATTCCACATAAGTTTATCTACCATTTTCAGATTGTACGGGGCTGTACCAATCTGTGTAGTAGTAAATTATTCTTCTAAAATGCAGAAAACAAAGTCTTTGTTATTCAAAATTCAAATCTACACCATCATCCCTTGTCTCAACATTCACACATGATTTTTAAAAAATTACCAAACACAACCAATCGTTTTCCCACAAAAACTCAAGATCCAACCATTCAACTTCCCCAATACTGCAAAAATGCAAAGTTGCTTGTGCAACTTTTGCAACTTTTTGCAAAATTGACATCTTTTACACAATTGACCCCAACTAACTCAAAAACATAAAAAATGGTCTTAAAAGTCCTTATTACACATGGACAACTAAAACAAAAACATATCACAACCAAAAATTATCACTTGACCACCTTTCAACCCATGGGTGCCCCTCGACCACAAAAACATCAATTAGGTTTGCCTAAATAAATGTACCATGCATCCTCATAACTTGTTGGCTGAAAACACCAATGCACACACCTTGTGAAAAGAACCAAAATGTGTACACCATCAAAATAGGTAGGAATGACCTATAATCACTCCTATGATCCCACTTCATACATAAGTTTTAATTCCATACAACCCCAAAACCTTCAGTTTAGTACTATTGGTGAAGCAAAAATAGAATGAACCAATTTTTCACTCACAACTCAACACACAAACCACCAATTTTTTTTTTACACATGAAGCATAAACACTAATGACATACTCACAGACTTCCTTAGAACCGTGTAGTAAAATATTCATCCACGATGGAATGCAAAGCATTCCAACATGCACTCTGTCACAACAACTCTATCATTTCCAGAGCTGATACTTTATCAACATTATCTTTGACTATAGAAGAATACAAGCTTGAATATTTTGATTTAGACACCTTCAACATGCACCAACATTAATTCAACACCGCATGACCAGGTTCTTCATATTGGAGTAATGTGGACCACAAAATTGGTTCACTAAACACTAAAAACTGTATACTGAGACTTAGGAAAATCTACAAAATATTTGGTTTTCTCTGGACCAACAATACTATATCTATATAATTGGTTTCCATCAAAGAAAAAACCATACACTATCATTCTCACCAATCTTCAACAATCTCCCAACACCATACATCAACATCATCTATACATTGTCATGCTCATGTTGCCAACAACCCAAGTCTTCAACACTTATCTCAACATGTGTGGTGCACCAAACACAAATGATATCAATGTAAACCTGTTGTAGGCATATAAAATTTCTCGTAATGATATTCTTGTAATTTTTTTAAAGTTGTGCCATAGTTGCAAACTAGACTACTTTTTTTGAAGAGAATATGATTATAACATTAAAATTTCATGCATAGATCCTCAACCTCCTCCACATTTCTTAAAGTAGATTATTTTTTGTTCAACCTTTTTTGCCTCATCAAGCAATCTAGTAAATGAAGCTAGTCTCAAGTTGACTACTTCCCTGAACTGACCAAACTATTTCTTTAGTTGATCTCTTTGATTCTAAAGAAGAGACATTTACACATGAATATTTTCTAATTGAGCACTAGTGGATCCATCCTTTTCTTTCGATACATCATATGCCCTAGCCATTTGAGTGATTTGTGACTTAATGGATTCAATCTGATCCTTGATACTCTTGGTGGAAATAGGGAATTTAAAAGGGAAAAAGAAAGAAGAGGAGTCCACTTCTAGTTTTGGACTTAGCCAAAAACCCAAAATTAGGTAAAATAAATGGGATCATGTTTCTCTTCAGGAACTTGAGCTGAAAATGAGATCACGTGTTTTAGAAATGGGATCCCATTTCATAAAGGCTTAATTTTTTTTAAAAAATAAAACAAGATCTTGTTTAGAAATGAAATCCTATTTCTAGAATGGGATCTCATCTAGAAACAAGATCTTGTTTCTAGAATGGGATCACGTTTCTAAAAATTTCAATTTTTCGCTCAGTTTTTGCTATGGGTTTTGGGTCAAAAAAAGGCTTGGGGAGTTGACCCTTAGCTTTGGACCTACTTTGACTTGCAACTTGAAGGTCATGTCTATGTAAGTAGAAAAGAGTGACTTTGGACATATGTCTGAAGATGTTTTTTTATAGAATTTTTTGTTGAAATTAAAACCCATTATAGATTGTATTGTGTAGATTCCAAATATGTAATTTTTTTTACAATTGGATTAATTTTTCCATTTTTCAAATATTTTATGACAAAACTAGTTGGTAAACTTGAAATATCAAGGATTTTTATTATTTTTATAACTTTTATTAAAACATTTTTTTGAAAAACAAATTATATGTGCATAATCTTCAGACAATTGATTCCAATTTGAAAGGAAAGTAAAAAAGATGATAAGTTTATGTCATCTTATGCATGAAAGACATAAGGCATTTTTAAAACAACAATTACAGCCAATAAAAAACTAACAAAAAAAACTAAAAAAAAGTACCAAAAAAATATCGTCCACATTCTTCAGTATGTTAGAGATATTTTCCCAAAAGGATTCAAAAAAATAAAATTATTTGGGTGAAAATATAGATGATGTACACGTGCATGGTATGGTAAAAAAAAGAAACTTTTAAATAATGGTTTTTAGACATGCTTATTGAAAATCAACTTGTATCATTTGGGTATTAAAATAAATTACATATTTGGAAACTAGACTTAGTGTACTATATTTCATATTGCTAACCTTTTTTTAAGATTCAATATATAAGTGCTTCAAATAATTAGGTCAAATGACACAAATTCTAAAAATCAAGGAAAATACTTCCACTTTTTGGACAAAACGTGGACTCAACTTCTTGCACACACCCCCAAAAAAATTGATAAAGTATAGTGAATTTATCAACACACTTCTTAAAAATATCTATGTTTTCCTACAATTTTTTGTGCACATTAGCACAACGGTCAAATGCCATAGCTAATATTTTATCAATAATCTATCTCAAAGCCTCTTGCTTTGTATTCTACTCAATGTGTGAAGAATGGTTCTTAAAATAATCCATTAAAAGCTTCAATTTTTATTTTGGAGGCAAAGAAGAATCTATGTTTACCTCTGGTAAAAATTCTTGAATTATCTTTGCAACATCATCTAAAATTATTGTCTTCTTCAACTATTTTTGTAGAATTTATTTTCTTGTTGAAGCATGCAAGATGTCACCAAGCTGTAATTTGTGAAGGGGAGAAATATTTGCTAGATCTACTCAACCTTCATGAGTGGGGATTTGTAGAATTTGAGGTGTTATGATAGGTTGAAACTACATCTACATCCCTAGTAGTTCCTAGAAAGAATCTTATGTAGAAGAACTTTAACCTATATAAGCATCTTGCTTAGCTACATTCTCTTTTACATCCTGAACTATCTCAGGATTATCTTCCTCACTACTCCATGAATTATTTGGAGGAACAACATTATGTTCTAGAGGAGGGACACCAACTTGAATTTCTGTAATTGGTGCATTAGTATTCACTAGAGGAGCAATCTCCTCATTTTGTTTATCAGCTTTTTGTTTTCATCACCATCTATCACACTACCTTCAAAAATTGATAGATCTATGTCTTGAGCAGAAACAACAAGTATATCTCACAAAATATTGTCCTCAAAAATCACCTCATCCATCTTCATTTCTTCAAGGATCTTGGTTGTATTTTCATCTAATTCTTTCTCTTCTTTTTCTATCTCCATACTAGAGATTGTTTGCACTTCATGTACATTGGAGACACCTTCTACTTTTTGCACTTTTGAGGGTCCTTTTACTTCTTTCTAACCATATATGTTTTTTCTCATTTGTGACCTCTGAATTGGGTACTTGTGGATCAACTTAAATTTACAAAAAATAATAATTTTCTTTATGGATTCTTCAATTTTATTTTGGATCTTCTTTTTGACATTTTCATTCAGGCTCATCAACATATCTATTCTCCTTCTGATGTTGAGCTCCTTGGCTTGTCTCCACACAATCTTCTATTTTTCTTCTTGAGAGATTGAGACCCTAGACTTGTCAATTGCTTGTTGTTTGATTTCTTCATTTTCCTTGATAGCTTCTTCTCTTCTTTATCTCAAAGCCTTAGCTAGGCTATTTGAAGCTTTTTCAACAATATTATTGAAGGGAATGTTATGCATGAGCATATATTTAATTATTTTCTTCTCAATTGTTTCCTTTTCTTAAGGAGGGACATTCAAATATAGCTCCATTTTATCATCCAGTAGACTATACTCAACAATTCCATTCATGATGGCCTTAAAATTAAGTGGTTCATGTGTAACCAGAGAGGTTCGCATAATATCCTCTTTTGCAATATTCTTCTCCTTCTTTTGCAGGGAGATATATTCTTTTTCAACTTCTTCAATATCATTTGATTCTTTCTCATTTGTCTTCTCTCTATTTTCCATTTGGTTTAGGCCTAAAATGTCCAAATCTATTGTCTTTTTCTCTAGAGAAGTTGCATAGGTAGCTTTCCTTTTACTGCCAGATGTTTGTGTTGACTCAGAGGGTTGCAAAGCAGATGCAACAACAGAAGAAGATCTACCTGATCTTCTTGGACCTTTACTGGCTTCTGAAAAAGAAAATTTGGCAATAGAAACCTCACATGGCTATTTGATATAGTTTTTGAGGAATTTCCCAAAATCTTATGAAGCTCATCTTTATCTTTTACTTTTGAGTATCATAGAGAACCTATCTCCTTAAGCATTTGTAGTGTAGAAAAATGCATCCCTGTATATTTTCACACTTGTTTGGGTCCTCCTTGTTAAAATTTTGGCTTATTTATGCCTTAATTGGTGCTATTTTTCATTTACAAGCCTAGTTAAAAGAATTTTTCTAAGGATAATCCCCAACATGTAATAGATGGCAAACCATAATTTAATGTTTTTGGCTATGTTTTCCAAATTTCGGGATCTGTGACCCATATGCCCATTTGAGCGTATGGGTCCTCCCTAGGTTTCGGGCCCTAATTTCAAATGTCACATTGAGTATAACACTTCTTGAATTTGTCCCAAGTTTAAGCCTATGGACTCATATGCCCAATTGGGCATATTAGTCACGTTTTAACCTACGACAGGTATTTTAATTCAAATTATTGGTAGGATTTTATTATCCTTAGATTCAATTTTTGAATGTCAGATTGTAGTGTTGTAATTTTGAGAAAGTAAGCATAAAAAAGTATAAATACAAGGTCATTTCATTAAGTTTATCCTAGCAAGCAATCTAAGAGCCTTCAATTATTCATGCAAGAGTTTACAAGAGAATTCAAGAGAAAATCATCAAGAATTTGGAGCTATATTCAATATTCAAGCATCATGTCAAAGTCTTCATGCATCATTTGTGTGAGACCCTAAATCTGCATTGGCTCAAAAACAAAAACCCTTAGTATTGTTAGTAAACCAAAGCAAACAAAAGATCCCCTATAAGATTCATCTAATCACAACAATGATTCCAAAGAAACAAACAAAACATAGAAAGGCATCATTCTAATGATCAAACTAGCATCTTATAGTGGATTGGTGCTTCTATGGAAAGAAGCCCTTTCCCAATCCTTGATTGATAAGCTAGTGATGAAATTGCTATGGATATGGAGATGATAAATGGACAAGATTAGTTCTCAAAGAGAATGACCTTGCATCAAGTTGTGGAGGATTTGCTTGAGGATGAAGCTTCTCATTTAAAGATTTTCAAATGCTAAGTGTGCCAAACATAGAGAATGTGGGACTAAGATTGGACCAATGAAAGAAGGACACTTGTCATCATGTGAGTGGTTGATGTATGTGCAAGATTTGGGAAGAGTGCCCATGAGAGGGATAATTTGAATTCAAATTTTGCAATAAATGCTGAGAGGGGGACAAGAAAATGAGCAATAAATGCTATGTTGGAGGGACAAATCAACTTGTCATGTTGAGTGAAAATGAGGGTTTTTTAATAAATCAATAAATTGATTTATTTGTGCAAGTGGCTAAATCTAGAGAATGAAAGTGGTGAGGATTAGCATTTAATCAGGATTAATTAGCTAGGATGATGATTAGGATGTTTTGACCTTTTTTGAGATAAATATTTGATTTATTTAAATTAGAAAGGATGGAAATGCATTATGATGGATGTTTGATTTATTTGATTTAAGTTGATTGATGATAATGTTTATTTGATTTTAAATAAATGACCTTATGAGATTAATGAGATTACTTGATGAATGGATGAAGGTGAACCTGATTAACTGAATGAGTGGATGCACGTGAAGCCTGATTTTCTTGATGAATGCACAATGTTAATTTTGCATGTCTACAATTTTCCCCTCTTTGAAGCAATGTACTTGTTGCGTTGGTTCAAAGAATAAACTTTCTGCGATCAAAATTTATTTATTTTTTTAATTTTTTCGGATGCCCTAGTGGAAAGAAGTACACTGGTACATTGCCCCCTCGAGAGATCGAGTGAAAAGATTCGATTTGAGGGTCGATCTCGTGATAAAGAGGTTCAAAATGGGTGGTTATGGATGATGATGCAAATGAGATGGTTTTAAGATGCTTAGAATAACAAATCTATATTATCCTAAACAACTTAAATGATTATATGATGCGAGATGGATGAGATTGATGATGTGAATGATGTTGTAATTATGCAATGGATGATTTATGAGATGCTTAGACTAACAGATCTATATTATGAAGATGATGTAAATGAAATGCACGATAGATGCATGATGGATGAATGATGGATGAATTAGTGATGATGATTAACTATTCATGCTGTGATGTTAGTGCAGAAATGAGATGATGACAAGAGGATCCAACAAGTCCATGATCTGACGAGACTTTATTAGAGATGATGATGATGATGATAAATGATGATGATAAATGATGATGATAAAAATTGGATGATTTGCTTATCAAGGATTGGGATTTTAAAAGGGCTACTTACCTTATGTTTGATAACACACATAGGTACAATGCATCAAGGTATCAAGAACTAGGATGGCATTGTACCTAGTGTGATGGACTTTGACTCAACAAGCAGATAGGATTATTCTTGTTCACACTTGACATACGAAAACCTTGCTAGGCGTACGTAAGAAAGCAAGTATTCACCAAGTTATTTTACAAGAACGTCCAACAAGCACAACAAACAAAAGATAATGATCGTTGCCCCATTCCTATCTCTCTAAATCCTTCGTTCGGATATCATCGAGAGGTCCTTGGAATGAGCACAATGAGATAAATCAAAAGAAGATCAAGATGCAAACAAGCCAATGTTCTTCATACCTTTAGCCAAAGGGATTTGTTTTGATAGGATAAGAATCCAAAGTGATATCCAAAATGATGCCCATTGTTGGAACGATATATCCTAGGACATGCATTGTATAGGATGATGATGGATTTGATAAGTTGATTGATAGGTTGTCGATATAAAGGTTGATTGACATGTTCAAATGATCAAGATTTTGATTTTTGTTTTTAAATGTTTTGTTGTTTGCTTTGATTTTACGTTTGAAGTTTTTTTTGACTACTATGATTGTTTCTGTTTGTGTTGCCAAAGGATGAAGGTGACGATCAGTTTATTATGGATGATTGATTATTGCGGGTGAAAGCGAGATGAGACAGATGAATTTTTTCAAATATTTGGATGTTTTTGACATTTTGAAATGTTTTGAGGCTATTTTGGTGTTTTTCGATATTTTTCAAATGTTTTGATTTTTTTTTTTTTGATTTTTCAAATCTTTTTTGGATTTTGATGTTTTTCGAATGTTTTTGGATTTTGATGTCTCGGGGGCTAATCAAAGATTCTCCTTGCCTACGTTTAAGCTCAGAGACGACATAGTTCAGATTCTAATGTTTTTGATGTTTTGCAATTTTTTTGAATGTTTTTATGGATTTTTTGATGTTTTGGATGTTTTTGGATTTTCGCATTATTTTGACAATTTCAATATGGATGTGTGATGATATCAGTGCTCTGTTTGGGATTTTGTTGAAGACCAAGATAAGGTTGATTGATCAGATTGATGGATTGATGATGATAACATTGTTGAGGATACACAACAATGCAAGGATTGATTGACCAGGATTGATGATGATAACATTGTTGAGGATGCACAACAATGCAAGGATTGATTGATCAGGATCGATGACGATAACATTGTTGAGGATGCACAACAATGCAAGGATTGGTGATGATTGACAATGATAACGTTGTTGAGGATGCACACCAATGCAAGGCTAGTGTTAAGCAACACAATGATTGGGAATGATATCCCAAGATGATGATTTTTTGATTGATCATGATTGATGAAGCTTGATTTTGGAACAAAATTTGTTTGAATGATTTGATGTGACGTTTGAAGGGTGCGTTAGATGTGACTGATATCGATTGTTTGGATTGATGTTCGATGAATGATGAAGAGTGCTGAGGATTGTCTTCTCGTCAAAATATGCCATGTGCTAGTGATTTGGATTCTGGATCACAAATGCTTTGACCAATTTGGTTTTATGTTTTCCAATGTTTGGATCTCCACATAAGTTGGAGGATATAGATCAAGATTTATTCTTGAAGCAATATGTACATATCTGCCCCAGTGTCTAGCAATGTATGGAATGTCATGGGTGGGTGCATGGATAGGTGTATGGATGGATGGATATGGTAAGTACGCAAAGGATGCCAAGGATTATCTTCTGATAAGATAAGGTGTTTAGATAACGAATACTCATTTGGATAATGCTGCATAGGATAGGGTCAATGAAAATAACCCATGTCGAGATGTTTATCGTAAGCAAGTGTAAAGTGTGCCCCAAAATTTCATCAGGATCAAGACAATTTTGACTATGGATGTAGATATATGCGAATGGATTGGATAAATGGTTCATGGATGAAATGGATTTATTATGGCTGAGATGGATAGGATGCTAGACTTATTACGGATGGGATGAGATGCTCTCAACTAAGCTGGCGCACGTAGATGCTCGATTCTACACATGACGCCTGTTTGCCAGGTTTTCATCATGGTCTTGCCCAAAGCGCCACCGTAGTGGTTTTCACTAGATAACAATTTTTTTCTCTTTACTGTTTTCAATCCTTTTTCTGATTTTTTTGGATTTTCATATTTTTTTGATTTTTCTAGAAGATTTTAAGCTCATGTTGAATCACAAGGTGTTGTTGATGTAGATGCCCCTGTCATAATGTGCCATCGATATCCTACTTGAAAGAAGTTGTTTTGCTAGATACGTGCACTTGTATATAACTTTTGGGATTCTTGATCACCTTACGTCGATACCGAGTTAACTTTGTCTTTACACATCATGATAGAGTGCCTTTTGAATCCTTATGATGAAAGGTTGTTGCCAATACATGGTCAATGTGAGAATTGGATATCATGCATGGAGGCATGGATGGAGTGTGTTTAGGGATAAGAGATGGATTGGTTGATAGTTTGGAACCTTTGACTCTCCAAACTTGGGAAGATGAGCAATGATGGGTGGATACGAAAATGTGTGTGGAATTAGGACCAACTGCTTGATATACCTTGTACATTGCTTGAAAAGCCTGCTTTTTCTTTTGCGGACATCTTTGATGGATACTTTTCCCTTTTTTATTTTGCCCCATAGTTTCTTTGACTGATGGAGTTTGATAGGGATGATCTTTCTTTGTATTTTTTGGTATCCATGCGTATTTGATTTGTCCATTATGCTTCTTAGCTTCTTTTTCTTTGATAACGTTCTTCGTACTTTGATTCAAATATTTCTTTTGATGTTGATCCCAATTCGTGGATGGGGTGATGGGTGGATGAAGATTCGTGACGTGGCTGGTTGTAGTATTGGCAATGGTTTCACCATAAAGACTCTTTGTGCTCCCTATGTTGATGTTTGCTTGAGACAAAGTTGCCCCCAGTATGGTAGAAGTAGTACCTTCATTCTTTGATTCCTCCTGTTCCAAGATCTCTTGTTTAGAATGCATTCTCTAATAAATGACCACCGTAGGTGACATTTTTTCAATTTGCTGCTCTGCTAACTCTGGATGTTCTATTTGACTTGTTTCCTTGAGCGGATAATGTTTCATATCTACATACCTGATGTCCTCAGTTTGAATTCGGGATATATCTAATCCTGATGTTGACAACTCAATACCCTGCTCCTTTTGTGTAATAGAATCTTGTTCTAGTTGAAGATCATCTACATGTCCATCCATAGAAAGCATCTCATGGGTAGATGGAGGAGTATGTGCTATATGGATGTGATCATCTTGCATAGATAAGAGAGTGTCCATTAGATTATTGTAGTATCTTGAAGATACAAATTCTTGATCTTGAATAATTTCGGAGTTGCTTTCGACATGCTTTGGATCAAGTTCTTGACATGGGTCAATTTCAAAGGATGGATTGCTTACAAATAATTCTTGGATGTCGACATTAGACATGGTTAGTGGTTCGATATCTTCAAGTGTCGAGTTCAGGATTCCTTCAATATCTGTAACCATGAGGTCGAAGGACATCAACACGTTTTGGAAGGGATCATTGCTGGATTTTGGTGAAAGATGGTGATCTTGCTTCGGAATAAATTCTTGAGATATGTCCTCTAACTCATAAGGCAATGTAGAGACATTTTCAATATGATCATTGGTCAACGGATCGTGCATTATGTCAATAGGATCAAATAATCCTAACACTCCTTGAAAGAGATCACTAAAAAGTGGCTCTTGATGTATGGTGAGTTGATCATCGGATTGTGTAGATACATCCTCAATGTGCTCCTCAATGGAGAGATTTTGATCATTGTTTTTGACAATTGCGGTGGAGAGATTGTGAATGTCTTCGACCATAGGGTCAAGTGATGTTGACATTTCTTGAATTGGATCATTGTCGAGTATTATTGGTGGATTTTGAAAAAGTGTCTCTTGACCTATGTTGATTTGATCATTGGATGAAGTAGACATAGTTTCAAGGTGCTCAATGATGGATTGATCTTGATCCTTGTTCTCAGTAGTTACCATTTTTTGTGTTTGTGCTCGTGTTGGTTGGGTAGCTTGAGAGGCTTGGGCAACTTGATATTGTTGAAGCCCTTGTTGGTAGGCTTGATGTGCTTTTAGTGCGATGCTACGATATTGACTTATTGCACTTGGTTTTGGCAGTAGTGGTGGTGTATTTGGAATCGTGTTGGATGCGGTGACAAGTGGTTGAGATACACTTGGAGTAATTGTGAGGGTGGTGTTTGGAATGATTGAAGTGATAGGGATGGTTGGAATGAACAAGGTGATAGGCCCTTAGGAGACCATATTTTGATTGGTTGGGATCATCATTGTTGCTTGATTGGATACCATCTGTTGATGCGATGTCGATGGTATATTCAAAGGAGTTGATGTGATGGGTTCATTGGTGTTAGGTGGATTGATTTGGATGGAGTGATTGGTGCTAGGTAAAGCAGGAAGCCCTAAACCAAGGAATGATGTTGGTAATGGTGGTGGAGATTTCCCTTGGCGCAATGTCTCAACTATTTTAGAAAGTGCCGCAATTTGATCTCGCCAAATTTGTTCTTGATTTTGATCTTGATTCCCTTGATATAGTTGATTTGGTTTTTGTTCAAGTAGTTTTGGCATGCATGCTTGTCATTTTTGAATGGGATTATGGATGAATGGATTTTGGACGACGTTCTAATTTGGGATGATGCTTTGATTTGGCATGATAGGTTGAAATTGACCATTTTTCATGTTTGTATGATTTGCATATGTGTCCATTCCAAAGTTTTCCGGATTCATGTTTCAAAAACTTGTACTTGGTACATTCTCCTTTGGCTTGTAGGGATTTGGTGGGATGACGTTTGTTTGAAGGCTCATGCATTGATTGTTCGGTTGATGGATTTGTAGGTTTGGATTTAAATCTACCATCGGGAAATGTGCTTTAATCTTTGATTTGGGTATACTCACACTTGTTGTTCTATTGACATTTGTCGAAGGTAATGATCCCATGTACGGTTTGTATAAGTGTGAGTTTTGATAATCAATCGGTATTGTAAGGCTTTGAAGATTCAATTGATTTGGATTACTCAAGATGTATGGATCAAGTTTGTATTCCATGTTCTCCTTGTGTTTTGACCTTGTTACAAAAGCGACCTCTAAGGTTCTTAGGACTAATGACGAGATGAAGGATGAAAGGTGTAAATGATACGAGTGTTGAACGTTTAGGAAATTTGGATCAATGCTAGACTTAGGGTTTGATTTTGATTGGTTGATTTGGATGATGAACTTGTAAACCCTAAAAATGTTAGATGTTATCTTAGGATGAACTTGTTCAAAGGATTTCTAATTCAATTAAATGTATGAGAAAGGATGCATTCCCCTACACCTAACTAAATAAGGTGATTTTGATTTTGATGATGTGCCTAAGTCTAGAATGATGTTTTTCAAAAGCTCTAAAGTTGTTTGTGAGATGGAGATGATAAATGTTTGAGATGGATGAAGTGTTTGATTTTGATCCTAAGAGACTTAGAGAGACTTTTTTTACTAGGTCAAGGTATTGAAGGACACATTTTTCTCTAGGAGCAATTCAAAATCAAAAGACCAATGTTTTGCATGAAAATCATATGACCAAAAGATATCAAGCACATGTGTGGGGTCCAATTTGTTATCTTTTCTTAATGAGTTCTTTTTACCACAAACACACTTCTTGATTAGGTTTCAAATTGAATGTCCAATGTCACAACTTTTCGTCCCACAAAGTGCTATGTGGAAGTTCCAAGAAATCAGGACAAGGGTTGCCTTATGTTGACCTTTGTAAGAGCACATTAAGATGTAAACCCAATTACTTAGAAACCTCTAAGGACATAATCCCAAGGGTAAGCAATAGTTCTTGGATTTTTTCAAAGGTATTTGCTCTAACTAAGGGGTTTGAAATTTTGATGATGATGTTGAATGTCGGTTTTCCAATGTTTTTAGATAAATGCACTGTGTTTTCAAACAAGCAATGTAACATCCTAGCTCAATTGGTACGCTTTTCTTGGTGGGCTTGCCTCATGCCCTTCGTAGCAGAAGAGATGATTTTACATGCAACCAAGGTCAAAATATAAAGGTATGTTAAGAATGAAGTCTTAACCTCTATATTTCAACCAAGATCGGACATGGCAAGTAACTTCTTGGAATATAAGTTCCAATGCACGACTTTGATAAACTCGTTGGATGGACTGGATGGAAACTACAAACAAGGTTTTTAATGACACAACATTGGGGACATGGCACCTCGCGAGCATCCAGCAAGCCACTAAAGGCTTTAATCAATCCTACTAGGGGCTCTTATATGTTTTACTATAGTACCCTATTTTGAAAGACACTGTACGGCTAAGGCCTACATACCATGAGGACTTGATAGTTTAGTCTTATCCATTTGTATACCGACCCAAATGAAAAACCGGTTGGAGTCGCCTTCGAGTTCTCCTTTCGGATGTGTCTCTTAGACAGGTCCCTCTAAAGGTAAACAATAGCGAGCAAGCACATCCATAGTTCGATCGACCTTCGTTTAGAAACAAAGGGAAAACACACGCGATATACGTAGCACCATATGTGAGACCCTAAATTTGCATTGGCTCAAAAACAAAAACCCTTAGTATTTTTAGTAAACCAAAGCAAACGAAAGATCCCCTATAAGATTCATCTAATCACAAGAATGATTCCAAAGAAACAAGCAAAACATAGAAAGGAATCATTCTAATGATCAAACTAGCATCTTATAGTGGTTTGGTGCTTCTATGGAAAGAAGCCCTTTCCCAATCCTTGATTGATAAGCTAGTGATGAAATTGCTATGGATATGGAGATGATAAATGGACAAGATCAGTTCTCAAAGAGAATGACCTTGCATCAAGTTGTGGAGGATTTGCTTAAGGATGAAGCTTCTCATTTAAAGATTTTCAAATGCTAAGTGTGCCAAACATGGAGAATGTGGGACTAAGATTGGACCAATGAAAGAAGGACACTTGTCATCATGTGAGTGGTTGATGTATGTGCAAGATTTGGGAAGAGTGCCCATGAGAGGGAGAATTTGAATTCAAATTTTGCAATAAATGCTGAGAGGGGGACAAGAAAATGAGCAATAAATGCTATGTTGGAGGGACAAATCAACTTGTCATGTTGAGTGAAAATGAGGGTTTTTTAATAAATCAATAAATTGATTTATTTGTGCAAGTGGCTAAATCTAGAGAATGAAAGTGGTGAGGATTAGCATTTAATCAGGATTAATTAGCTAGGATGATGATTAGGATGTTTTGACCTTTTTTGAGATAAATATTTGATTTATTTAAATTAGAAAGGATGGAAATGCATTATGATGGATGCTTGATTTATTTGATTTAAGTTGATTGATGATAATGTTTATTTGATTTTAAATAAATGACCTTAGGAGATTAATGAGATTACTTGATGAATGGATGAAGGTGAACCTGATTAATTGAATGAGAGGATGCACGTGAAGCCTGATTTTCTTGATGAATGCACAATGTTAATTTTGCATGTCTACAATTTGTATTTTTGGGCTAACATTTGTGATGTAGGTTTCATGATTCAAGCAAGCATTCAAGAAAAAAGTTTCAAACATTCAATCAAGAGTCAAGATTCACATCAATTGGAGCTATTTCATAGAAGCTTGCAACCTTCATTTCAATGGTTTGGTGAGTTGCAACATTGCATATTGTTCATTCATCATTCCTTCATGCTTTTCTATTTCATTTCAAGGTTTAATTACCAAAATAGGGTTTGACCAAGGAAAATCCCCATTCCCTAACAAAACAATTTTTTTCTCTCTTGATGCATGTTTACAGATCTAGGCGAAATGGAGCTTGAAGATCCTTTGAAGGAAAAGTTGCAAAAGTTTTCAAAGTTTTCAAGAAGTTTTCATCTTCACGAAAACTCACATACAAACTAGAATTCAAACTTTTAGACCTGAAGATTGGATAGGAAGGAAGCTACAAAAGATCACTAGAGGCTACACAAGTATTAGTCAAACCATAATAATAGGACTCATACGCAAAACATGACGTATTAGTCCCAGTATACCCCCCTTTTCCATCTTTCTATAGATCTTGATCAGTCATCAAAAGATTCTAGATTCTTTCTAGAAACCCTGTTGTAGGACTCATACGCCCAACTTGTCATATCAGTCCCAGCATACTTTAAAGGAAAATTTCCAGAGTTATGGACCTTGTTTTGAATTCATCATTCATCCAGGTACTTTTATGTTACATTTAGTTTATTAGTTTGATTTCATGTTTTTCAATTTTCTAGGTTTCATAGTGAGTTTGCATAAGTGTTTGTATTTCTCCCTTTTGAAGCTTCATTTAATGGTGAACCCTCGTTCAATTACAATAGAACCTACTAGCCATTCCTCAATAAAGTCACTTGGTTGAGGGATCTAGTTTCCTAATGAACTAAAGTGTGAAATAGGTCCAATTCCATCTCTCAAAAGGTGGAACCCTATTTTTCTTTTGTTCAACACCTTTTCCAATTTCTTTTCAATGACTTCCTCTCTCTCCTTCTGGTAAATTTCATCTATGGTTTCTCTATATGTGCCAATTTTTTTTACCTTGGGATCCTTTGGTTTTCATAGTAGAATATCTACATAACCTTTTACAAATTCATTCTCAACCTCATAGGGAAACTCAAATATCCATGAGGTTCCAGGTTCCACTACTTAGATAAAAAAATGATCCTTGTTTACCATAAAATTTATCTCATTTCCATACTTTAAAACTAAAATAGATGGTATCCTATATTTGATTTGTATCTCATTTTGCAAATTCTTGACAAATCCCCGATAAAATGTAGTGAAAGCTTTCCCAATCTAAAAAAAATTCATATGTTATTTAATTTGTGTTGCTACTGAAGTGAATTTGTCCCATATTTTACCCTTAAAACTAGGTAACTCATTCAAAAAAAGGAAAGTAAGGCATATAATCAAAGAACCAAACTTGAAATAATAATTCATTTCTTTTGTTTTCTTTAGGTTCTCCATTAGGTGCTCTCTTAATAGCTCACATAGATCAAAGTTTGATGTGGGGTGTGAATTGTAGTGGTGGTGGTTGAACCTTTTCTATTTGTGAAGTAGATTTAATATGCAATCCCTATTGATGCATACCTGTATAGGCATGACTTTGCACCCCTTACGTAAATTCCCCTTTTACACTTCCTCACCTTACAAAACCAAATCTGTAGGAAAAATTCCACATTAGCTCGCTACCTTCATTCCACTTGGCATTTGTCTTTCGCATTTGTAGAATAATAATTTCCAGGGACACTTGCACAGTGTATAGAAATCTGCACGATGTGCTTACGTCCCTAACAGTTTCCTACATTCGAAGTTGGAAGAGGCGTTACACTTCCCATTGGGGTCGATTTTTAATGCCCCTCTTTGTCCAACCGACTTGAATATGACTGTTTTTCTCATCCCACCTTCAAAAACACTCTTCCTTCATGCATTTCATGTTCTTCACAAGCTCTAGCAATCTTCTACACAATCCTTCTTGCGTTCTCAGCTCTCATTTTCACTCTCAAGTAGTACTTTGGCACTCCATAGTAGCTGCAACAACACTCAATCAACTTCGTAGAGAAAGTGTGGAACAACACCATTGTTGTAGGGGCTCGAGTCCTCTCTATTTCTCCTCCATTAGCTAATGAGATCTTGGTGGAGGTGGTAAGCATTTTCACTGCTCTCCTCTACGATTTGGTTGAGTAGCACATCACTATTTTGTAGTGTTTATTGTGTTCTTTGTTGTCTTTCCTCCTTTATCATACTTTTCTCTATCGTTGCTATCTTGGCTATCCGTGGAGGTGGAAAAACCAAAACGAGGGTCTAACTGAGGAAAGCCCCTATGTACAAGCCCTAAAAAATTTTCCTCTTTCTTGTGTGTAAGTGGATGTGCATTTGGAGCTAGCTAGAAAACATGCTCTTCTATGAGATCATCTTTGTCATTCTAGCTTTAATATATTTGTTTTATCACATCCATTTATACTTCTCTTACTTTATATTTTTGTTTTGCTTCCTTGAACATCACTAGCTAGGCTATTAGCTCATTTTCTAGCAATTCTCACTATATTTTTAGTCCATTGGTCGTATGGATGGCAATGCATTGCACTATCGTCCCAGAACCGTGCTTTCATCCTTGGGTAGAGAGCTACCTGAGGTGCAGTGTTGAATCCAAAAACTGGCTTGCCTAGCACCATTCTGAGTTTCAGGTCTACAGAGTGATTGAAGGGACTTATAGTCCTCATCATTCTCATCCCTCATTTCGAAACAACCCCTTAGAGTGAGGTAAGCTAGGGTAGCCTTTCGCTCTTGGCTCTCCGTGACCTGGGGCCTTGAATGTGGTTGGTTCCCCTCTCTTACATTTTTGGTGAACCCGACGTGAACACTTTTGGTTACATTTTACGATACCGAAAGATCCTTTCCTCATATTCTAGGAGTGTTGTGAGGCTCTCACCTTACAACCCAACTTGCGATGCCTAGTAGGCATAGTTGGAAGGTCCTAGAAGTGTTGCATAATGAAACATTAATTGGGTCACTCTCCTACCTTGCAACCTTTGGAGGGTCTCAAGAGAGTGTTGTTCATTGTATGTGATGGCCTCTTTCTTGCATAAACCTATACCCTCTACGTAGCCTGTGATCAGTGGTATTGGTATAACCCTCACTTCACGAGACTTGCCGATGGGTTTTAATAGGGAATCGTCTCCTCTCTACATCCCTGCGCGAATCAATGTAAACATCGTAGCAGGTGTTCTCATTGATCTGATGTCTCAAGTAAACATCATAACTAAGGAGATCATGCTAATTAAATTTTCGTACAAAGATGGGTATGATGCACCTGTAAGCACCATCTGCACACATGACGAAATTTCCATGCCCCCTTTGGGTAGATTGTCTTGTCAATTTTGGTTGGACCTAAATTTGTGAAGCTTCTGTTTGACATAATCCCTGGGTCTAAACTCTTTAGAGTGAAGTTGGGTATCCCTTGGTTGGTAGCCATGAATGTGGTGCCTTCAATCATGCATAAATGTTTAAAATTTATCTAAGGGTTTTGTGCATATGATTCATGACACTGATTATAAACCACCGATTGCTCATGGTAGCTACTCCTTGGAATAATCTTGGCTTGTTCTTGTTGGTCCTCTCCCACCCAGGATGGACCTCCTGTACCAAACATACCAAAATTATAAGAAAGGGCACCTAAATCCAAAAATGAGATACCCTCTGTCGCCTTATGCTATTTCACACAGGGCTTGCCTAAAAGCTGACAGTGATGCTGCCAAGGTAGGTAGAAGGGAAGAAGAGAAGCGATCCCGAGATCCTCCTTCTTCCTCTTCCATTGCTCAGCTTGATGCTTCCTCTCACCTCACTATGGTGTCTTCAGATTTTGCTCCACGTCTATGGGATAATCCTATGGTTCCCGCTTGGTGAAAGCCCAAGTGTCCCACATTCAAACTTTCTATTTTTCCCACGGAGCCTAGGATCGTTCGGTATAGTAGGAAAAAAGGTCCCCATGGGGAATCCTTTATGTCTCAGCCTCTGTGGCCTCCTACCACTTTTGTTCCAAAAGCAGTAAATGGGAAGAGGCCCGCTGTCGAGGCACTTGAGCCAACTCCCCCTGTTGCTTCTCAACCTGCTCCTCCTACTCCCGTTTAGGAGTCTGTTCCTCCACTAGAAAAGGTTATAGTGGACACTCCCATGGCTGAGCAGGAGCCTTCTATTCCTTCGCAACCTCCATCCTCTGGTTCAAAGAGTCACAAAAACCACCTTGCATGTGAGTGCAAGCACTGGCGAAAGGCTCTCATGGCTGAGCAGGCTACCTTACAAAGGAAGGAAGAGGTGATGACCATTCTTGTATCAGGGCCTCCTACCGCACCCTCCTCTATCCTCCCCTCTACTTCCGTTCAATCTAGCTTCATATCACTTCCGGCTTCTGCTGTGAGTATGAATGTGTTTGACCCTAAAAAGGTGCAGGTATTCATTGCTCTTTCGGTGGAGCCACCTTTGTTGATGTCCCTTCCAGATGTCCCACCTTTCCTGAAACCCATAGATATGAAAAACACTTTGGTGGTATCTACTATGGTTTTCTCTTCCTCCTTTTCCTCCACACCTCTCACCTCATCTTTGGGGAGTTCACATCCCTCGATGAAGTAGAAGGTGGAGAGTGGTCCTTTCAGCAACGAAGGACGCAAGAGGAGCCGATCTTCTTCGAAAGGTGGTTCCGCTCTGACTTGTTCTATCCTAGTGACAGAACTAGTCCTAGCTTCCCCTGAGTTCGTCACCACTCTCGAATATCTCGATGAGCCTAGTGATGAATCTCAGGTGTAGCCTTCTCCATTCGTTGAGGTAAAACATGTCACTCTTGTAAAGTGCATGTTTAACTCTCTGGATGAAGTTTCGACCTTGTCAGTGATCTTCACAAAGTCGTTGACCTTAGCTCCACAAGAGCTGAGTGAAGGAGACCTAGTGGGGCCTTCTTCCTTAGCCCTTGTTGTGGGAGGGTCAGATGCTCCTCCTCTTAACATTTTACCACTGCAGGATAATCCTCCTTCCCCCTACGATGATCTAGAGTGGGAATCGGATGACCTCTTGGTCAATCAGTGTTAGGGTGAGGCCCCTTCTTTATCTTTAGAATAGATGTGTGTGTGTTGTGATGTGTTCCCCCATGATCATGCTATGTGTGCCTAGATGACCCTTGTCACCCTTATTGGTGCTTGGGTATAGGTGTGGTTTTTGTGTCATGAACCTTCATCCATGTGTATCATCATTCTTCTATGTTTGTGACTTGATTTTCAATAAATTGGGGATGATGTAAAACATTGAGGGAATTTAGGCTTCCCTTCCATGTTGACCCAATTTTTTATTTTTACTTTGTCTTCTCATGCATTCTTCACATGGTCTAATATAGTAGGGAGTTGATGACAGTTCATTTTATATACTATTATTATACTTATATATATATTTATGAGCAATTTTGACCCTGAAATATCAAGCTACCCTTGTACCCTGTGTTTGTGTTAATTTCTCTTTTGATTTTCTCTCTTCTTTGCTTGAGTTGTCCCTTTCATGTGTGACAATGTCACTTCTATAACATTTTGATTTTCAAAAGACGCATAAGTCACCAACGAATCTTTTCTCAAGAATCTTTACAAACTTATTTTCAAGAATTGCGTTCTCGACTTGAAACCCTAATTGAACGTGTTTCCTTCATCATGGGTTTGTAAAGAAAGATCTTGAGAACCTTCCTCTGAGGTGGGAGTAGCTTCGACCTTCCCCTCACGTGGGGGCATATTCTTCCTTTCAAATTCCTTGATGAAGTGAACATATTTCAAAAGGATTCCTTGATGATGAATCATTTCAAGAAAGAAACATCTCTCTCGTACTTTTGAACAATGCATCCCTTGAGTGGACCCCTTCTTTACACATGCTTCCTAAGGGACCCCTTTGAAAGTCTTCCAAATTGTTGACAGTCCACGTGATTGTCCACTTACTTGCCTGTGTGGCTACTTTCTGACATGTTCTACCTACAGATGAAAATGTCGCTTTGCAGGTGCATCTATGAAACCCCTCTCTGAATCTGTGGATTCCCCTTTTTTTGGATTTCCTCTATGTGAGAGTTCTTGGGGGATACCTCCTTGTAGGTATATAGTTCATAGGGAACTTTCTTGAGCTTCCTCCATGCGAGAGATCTTGGGGGTAGCTCCCCTGCAGGTTTGTGGGTCTATAGGGAACTTTCTTTGGGTTTCCTCCATGTGAGAGATCTTGGGGGATACCTCCCTGCAGGTCTGCAGGTTTGTAGGGTGCTTTCTTAGGTTTCCTTCACGTGAGAGATCATGAAGGAAACCTTCCCTGTAGGTTTTCGGGTTTGTAGTGCGCTTTCTCAGCTTCCTCCATGTGAGAGATTTTGGGGGACGCTTCCTTGCAGGTTTGTGGGTCTGTGAGGTGCTTCTCTGGGTATCCTTCATGTGTGAGATCTTGGAGGACACCTTCCTTGTAGGTCTACGATCCTGTAAGGCACTTACTTCCTGGGGCTTCCTTCATGTGAGAGATCTTGGGGGTCGCCTCCTTGTAGGTCCGTGGGCCTGTAAGACACTTTCATTCTACAACTTCATAGTTTTGTAGGGCTATGAAATCGTTTATTTGTCCTATGCTCTTGAGTTCGCTAGATCCCGTTCTACTTCCTCGACGGATTAGGTATATATTTCTAACACTACTATCTTTCCGATCTACTTTATCAAAGCACTCATCAGTATTCGTGCTTGCTAAAGTGGGGGCAAAATGTATAGGTGTGAATTTGCACCCCTTACACAAATTCCCCTTTTACACTTCCTCACCTTTGAAAACAAAATATAAAGGAAAAATTCTACATCACTCCACTACCTTTATTCCACTTGGCATCTATCTTTCATGTCGGTAGAAGAATAACTATCAGGGATGCCCATGTAGCACGCAGATGTTTGCATGGTGTGCTTATGTCCCTGATGGATTCCTACGTTTGAAGCTGGTAGAGATGTTACACTTCCCATTGGGGTCAGTTGGTAATGCCCCTCTTCGACCAACTGACTCGAATATGGCCATTTTTCTCATCCCACCTTCAAAAACATTCTTCCTTCATGCATTTCATCTTCTTCACAAGCTCTAGCAATCTTCTACACAATCCTTCTTACATTCTCAGCTCTCATTTTTTCTATCAAGCAACACTTTGGCACTCCATAGCAGTAGCAACAACACTCCATCAACTCTGTAGAGCAAGTGTGGAACAACACCATTGCAGTAGGGGCTTGAGTCCTCTTTTTTTCTCCTCCATTAGTTAGTGAGCTCTTAGTGGAGGTGGTAATCATTTTCACTCCTCTCCTCTACGATTTGGTTGAGTAGCACATCACTGTTTTGTAGTGCTTATTGTCTTCTTTACTGTCTTTCCTCCTTTATTATATTTTTCTCTATTGTTCCTATCTTGGCTATCTGTGGAGGTGGAAACACCAAAATAGGGGTTTGACTGAGGTAGGCCCCTATATAGCCCCCCCAACAATTTTACTTTTTCTTGTCTATAAGTGGACATGCATTTGGAGCTAGCTGGCGAACATTCTCTTCTGTGAGATCATCTTTGTCACCCTAGCTTTAATATATTTGCTTTATCACATCCGTTTATACTTCTCTTACTTCATAGTTTTTTTTGCTTCCTTAAACATCACTAGATA
The DNA here is from genome assembly GCA_007258455.2 of Sequoia sempervirens. Taxonomy (NCBI): domain Eukaryota; kingdom Viridiplantae; phylum Streptophyta; class Pinopsida; order Cupressales; family Cupressaceae; genus Sequoia; species Sequoia sempervirens. The sequence continues at coordinate 125,453,381 of VDFB02000002.1, read as the reverse complement.
GGCTCTTAACTCATTTTCTGACAGTTCCCACTATATTTTTGGTCCTTTGGTCATACAAACGATAGCACACCTGAGAGATGCCAATGCGCCGCATTGTCATCCCTGTTAGAGTTATCATGCATTAGCTAATAATTAATTAATCTTTAATTGATTATTAGTCTAATTTATTCTCACACACTTTAGCTAAACTTAAGAATGCTTTATTAGTTGAGTTAATATTAGATCATTATGTCTCATCTCATGTGATGTTGACACTTGTCATGATTTAATCTCTTTCTCATTTAGGGCTTTGCTCTTATAAGCATTCAACCCTCTTTGTAATTACTCTTGGATATTATTCATGGGAAATATCATGACTTTCATATCTTCTTGAGAGCTTCTTCTGTAACTTTTCCTTGTTGATGAATATAACAATTCTTGTTTGTAGATCTCTTGTGTGGAAGGTGTATTGTTTGTTGTTTGATCTTGTGGCTCATGGTTTTGTGCTTGTTTCACAATTCTAACATGGTATCAGAATGTAGATTCAACAAACCTCTTCTTGATTTATGAGGTTTTTTTCTTCAACAAGGGTTGCAGGCTTTAGATCTGAATCCCCTTTGCTTGTTTTGAAAATTTTGGAGGTGGGAATTTTTTGAAGCATTTTTGTGTGAAAAGGACCTTGCCGTTTGATCCAGAGCTGTCGAGAAAGTCAAATTTGGCTTTTGTTTCACTTGATTTCGACTCTAAACGCTAGATCTACAAGGTTTTGAAGTGGTTGCTTTGTCTCCAAATTTGGAGGATAGCTATATTTTTGGTGCATTTTGAGTGGAAATGGACATCACCATCGTGCTTAGAAGGCCCAAAAACCTTAAGATCGCCTGTCAAATTGTGAAATTTGGTGAAGTTGACCTTTGAGGCAAAAATTTTTGCCAGGGAAGCCATATGGCCTCCCCAGTACGAAAATCGAGGTAAAAATTAAAAAATAATTTAATATATTTTCTTGCAATTTTTTTTTAAAAAATCAAATAAAAAATTATACCTTTTGAAAAAGGCATGTAGGTTTTTAAATTGTTTAAAAAAAATTAAATATTAAAAACATTAAGAAAACTTTCCCCACCCCTTGCATGTGGGTACCAAGGTACCACCATTTCCCAAGGAAACGGTGGCCCTTGGGCCTTGGTAGAGTGGCATGGGTCTCCCCAGCGCCTTGTTTTTTTAATTTTATAACATAATTGTTTTTTAATAGATTTATTTTATATATTTTTTTCAATAAAAAAAAATATTTTTTTGTGTTTTTACTTCACAAATAAAAACATGTTTTTGTATATTTTTAAAAAATATATATAGTTTTTTTTTCTTTTTTTTCTATTAAAAAAATAAAAAGGAAAATTGGTTTTTTGCAATTTTTTTAATCATGCACTAGCTAATAATTAATTAATCTTTAATTGATTATTAGTCTAATTTATTCTCACACACTTTAGCTAAACTTAGGAATGCTTTATTAGTTGAGTTAATATTAGATCATTATGTCTCATTTCATGTGATGTTGACACTAGTCATGATCTGATCTCTTTCTCATTTAGGGCTTTGCTCTTATAAGCATTCAACTGTCTTTGTAATTACTCTCAGATATTATTCACGGGAAATATCACAACTTTCATATCTTCTTGAAAGCTTCTTCTATAACTTTTCCTTGTTGATGAATATAACAATTCTTGTTTGCAGATCTCTTACGTGGAAGGTGTCTTGTTTGTTGTTTGATCCCATGGCTTGTAGTTTTGTGTGTGTTTCACAATTCTAACAGTCCTAGAACCACACTTTCGTCCTCAGGTAGAGAGCTACCTGAGGTGTAGTGTTGAACCCAAAAACTAGCTCACTTAGCCCCATTCTAAGTTTCGGGTCTACAAAGTGATTAAAGGGCCTTATAGTCCTCATTATTCTTATCCCTCATTTTGAGATAACCCCTTAGAGTGAGGTAAGCTAGGGCAACGTTCTGCTCTTGGCTCTCCATGACCTAGGGCCTTGAACATGGTTGGTCCCCCTCTCTTACAATACCTAACACTAGGATCAATGACATCATTAACTGTTAAGGCTCTCTTATCAAATTTAGGACCGGTGAGCTCTATAACTATTTCATTCTTCATAGATTTTAGTACTAGGACTAGTCTAGAGGCACAAAGACCAATAACTACCCTAATTGCATCCTTTGTGATCATTATAGGGTTTGTAAAGCCAAATAAAATTCCCATGAATACGACTTGAGATAATTCTTACCTATTCCTTACTTTCAAAAAAGTCTAGAAAATATTTTCATATGTCCAACCCTTTTGCAACAATATTCACATACTCTGGTTTGTATACTCCATTCTCATTTAGCATCTCATGTGAAAACCATTTCAAAAGAAGAGGTATATTTAATTTTATTCAAATGCGCATGGATGTAAATCCTTATATCCGCATAGTACAAAACATCTACTTGAACTTTTTTAAAAATGTGCCATCTTTGTCCACCTCCATTGCTTTGAATGGATAATTCTTGTATTTAGGCCTTGGCCTCTTAACAAAATCAATGATAATTGGTGTAGCCATGATATCACTTTCTGATACTAGGGTTTTACAAGCAAAACCAGAAAATACCTATGAAAACCACTATTAGGGTTTACACATAGCACACTTAAATTCTTCTTCTCTTCCTTAGCACATGCATACACTTGATATCCTTCAAATGAGAGCAATTTTGATCCAATATGCTTATAATAAGTATATCAATTTCCATTGAACCTAGTAGGAGCAGTATGTTTAGGAGCAGGTTTTCTAAAATTCTTGTTGTTCTAGACAGGAGTGAATCCATCTTCTCTCTTGTTGTCTTGATCTATCTTTGCATTTTTGGAGGCATTCCTTGTAGACTCTCCAGTGTTAGTATTTTCCTCCTTTGTATTAGACTTTCATTCTACTTTGAAGTTATCATACAGATTTGTAGATGCATTGATTATGGGACTTTTCCCTTTTTCAAAACCAAGTCTAGATTTCTCTTTTGGATGGATTTTGAGAGTTAATTAACTCGTCAATAATTTCAAAGCCTCCTTTCAGTTTTAGAATCTTATTAATTTTCTGTCTTGCTTTTTCAAGTTCTTTCCTCAAATTTATATTTTCTTCCTCAAGCTTTGAGCATTGAACAAATTTAATTTTTAATTTGGTATTCAAACAACCTTCAATTCTTTTTCCTTCCTTAATCTTAACTTTCAAGTCAGATATCACAACTTCTACCTCCTTGAATTTAATTTCACATTCATTTCATCCTACTTGACTTTCAATTTTCCAATTTCTTCTTTCGATTCTTTAGCTTTTATCTTCATTTTATCAATTATCTCTTTTGGTTTTTCTAACACACACTCATATTTGATGCTTCACAATATTGCTTCATCTAGATCTTCAAGAGAAGACCAGAGTTCTCCTTCAAAATAAACTTCACAATCATCTAGATTGATGTCCCTAACTTAAAGTTCCATTGCTTCTATATCCAGTTATGGAATGAATATATCACCGATCTTTGCTATAGACCCCATGTGCTCAAGTGTAGGATCTACCTCAACTATTAATCTTCTCAAAGGAACTTGGATCTAATACCAATTTTTGAACACAATGCAGTGCTAAGAGGGGGGTGAATGAACATATATTAAACTAAACCATTACCATTTGCAGATTGAATATCACATCACATAAATTGAAAGAAGAGAAGATGAGACAACTTGCACTACACAAAAGACACTAGGATTTTTATGTGGAAAACCCAATGAGGGAAAACCATGATGAGGATTAACTCATAATATATGTATCTCATTGCTAACAAGAATTATAATATTTGTTTAAGGCTCACTACTTATCGATTTGTAGACTAAGGTGTACAACCTTAGGGAAAGATACAAAGGACTTGATGAGACTCACAATCTCAAAGCAAGATACATGAAAATTATAATGAGAAATATGAATATGAACTACTATAAAGGACTTGATGAGACTCACGATCTCAAAGAAAGATATATGAAAATTATCAAATGCTAGCGCAACTAAAAAAATCCACTGAAAAACACAAGAACATGGCAATTTGGACAAAATACAGTGGACTGCCATTTGAAAGCTGATCTTTCCGATCACCAAAAATACTTGAGACTTGCAAGGAAGAATCCATATACCTTTTTGAACATGTGTTTGAGTCTACACAAACACACTTGTTTCACTGGTGGAATGTGGATCATTCCAATAGTCCCTCATTATCTCTTTATACTGCTAGAGCACAAAATGGAACATTGTTATTTATAACTTTCACTATAGAAGGTGTGATGATTTCAATCCTTGGATATCACACCTTCACATCTTGAATATCATATATTTTGATCAGCAAGGAAAAACCTTGGACTGCAAAGAGATACAGACAAAATTACTATGACTTAGCCTTAGAGTATACACTATAAATTCCCTATCAGGATTTTTGCAACTTATCTTAATGTGTGATGCACCAAACAAGAATGATATCAATACAAAAATGTTCTAGGCCTATCAAAACATATGTTCCAACCTTCGCATCACACTCAGGTCACCATTTTCCTCATACAACATTATAGACTAGCACCAACACATATCGACTATACAACAACTATCTGGGGAGTATATGCACACTTTAGCATACACATTTGACATTAATGACAACACTTATTGACATAAAAACCAAAGAAGAAAAATATTTTTTTTTGGTCAATATGAATGAAACTATTAAGGACACTTCATTACTTTGCATCATTCTAAACTATAGGGGAAAATATATGAAAATGTGATAAAAAAAATTGAGGTCATCAAATGAAACAAAAGAAATACTCATAGCCACTTGTGTCAAAATCTAGGTATCTTTTTTCTTTTTACACATTAGGCATGAACATGAAAACAACAAAGCTCAAAACAAACAACAAGAAAAAATATGTTATTGGTAAGAAGTGAGTAGCATGTGCTTTGTTCACTTTGTTGGTTCTTTTATTTCTTGATATCAATGGGTTAGTTGGAAATTTCAAACTATTTGAAACAAATTCATTAGAGAACTTTGGATCTATTCCCACATGAATAAAAAAAATTAATGGGTAAAAGTGTATTAAAGAAAAACTCAATGTTACAAGTATTGAGAATTCCTGTAGGATTGTCAATCGACATGTATTGAATAACATTGTTAACTTCAAAAGCCCATGATAAGTAGTATTAAAAAATAAGTTTTAAGTAAGAGTAAGTATTGTTAAGAAGGGTGTAAGGAATTTATCAAAAATGGATTGGACATCATCATTAAAGGATTCAAATGGAGATTGAAATATATAAAAAAAGTTTCTTCTTTTCATTTAATTCCATGCTATCTATTTTCTCAAGTTGGAAAATGAGATATGTAGAGGGGACAACAAGATAATAAGATGTACATTATTGTCTATAAAAGCTAATGCATAATGTGAAATTATATAATATTCTATAATACAATATTTTTATGGGAATCTAAAAAAATTGTATCGTTAGAGAGCATAGATGAATGTATTATACTCCTAATAAATAGAGGTTGAGAAATTACAATCACTATACAAGTACACTCTTGGGGAAGGAGTAAACTATGCAATAATGGTAGAAAATAATTTTGAAAAGCATAATGTGGATTTAAAATGTAGGGTCATCAATCAATTTAGTCTTATGAATTGATGTAAATAATTTTGATAAGTAGTCAAATCTAAATTAAGAAATGAGGATATAAGCATAGATGATAAAGGGGGGATTAAGATGTGGTTAGATTTTATTTTCCACTCTTGGGTAGTTGATTGCTGATTTTTTATGTAAATTATGATTGTTGATTAGATTACAAATTGCTATTGACTAAAGCGTTGCATATAGGATGATAGACCTACTTCAAGTGTCTTCTTTGCTCATGAAATACGTTGTGCTTGAGGTCAAGTATCCTCTTTACATGGTTCTAACATTTTGGTGTGAATAATTGTTATAACATATATCTTTCTTATGCTTTCTTTCTCTTTGGTGTTTCTAAAACTATGTATTTGAAGATGTGTGGTGTTAAGAAGTACCTTGGGGAGATTGCTAAGGTGTAGAGGAGAAAGTATGAAGCTTCATTAGTGACTGACTAGTTGATCCTTGTTGCCAATGAACAAGATCAAATGCATGGTAAGAAGAAATGTAGGGTGCTTAGATGGTGACTCGATAGAGTAGTATTTTTTATATGCAAATGTTGTTATAGTCCGTTAAGTCTGTGATGTGTATATAAAATCCAATCCATTATTTTCATGATTGATACAAAAGATAATGAATTAATGATCTAGGACGTGTCTTTGATATTCAATTTGAAATATTTGACGTGTAAGCCAATGAGTATTATTTAAATTATCTGTTAAAGTCAACTTGAAATGATAGAAAAAGATGTCTGAAATAAGACGTGACAAAAACCACTCAAGCAGTCCTATCCAAAAAGTAAATTCATACTTATGATTAAATCTAAGAAAAAAAAAAAAAAAACTATAATAAAAATTGATTCAGACCATTTAAAACTGAATAAACTTCAAGCCAAGGAAATTATATTTACAGTAAGATTAGAATAAAAGTAAAACAAAAGAATAAAAGGCGACGATTATAAAAACATAAGAACATACTTAATTTCATAAAAAACTGTCACGGTAACTTTTACACAACGAACATGGAATGTCATAAGCAGAGACTACTGACTGCACTTTATACAGTAGAAGTTCACTAAATAGGCCCGTATCAAGCACAGCGCAGGATGCGACTGGAGATGAGTCAGAGATCAAAATAATTATAGAAGGTCTGGGCCCATGGGTCATTGAACGAGGAGGGAGTGACAAAAGTGGGAAGGGTGCATTTTCCTACTCTTGCTAAAAATGTATAAGTGGGGTGGGCATTCACATGGGAGTCGCACTCGCGTGGGACCATACGCTCATTTTGGTCCTTGTGCTGCAGCACCAACGTCGCTAACAGGTACCCTAATCCTATTCATTCATCTCTGTTTTTACTTAACACTCCATTCATTCCACTGGTTCATCAACCACTTGGCTTCCACCACTCCTTGTCTCTTCAATGCATCTCTTTAATCTTAGTACATCATCATGGCAGGGACTATGACCAGTTACGAAAATATATTGGTACACCTACCAGAACAATCACCAACACCCAAATAAATAAAATGAAAATGTCTTGCTGTTAATTCCGTTTCAAAAATCTCTTCTATCATTTAGGGATTTGCTCCCATTTTGAAGCAGTGGCACCCAAGATTTCCAGGTATTTCACTGGCCAATACTTTCCTCCCTCAAACAATTTCTCATCACTTGTTTGTCTTCTTCTTTCTGTCTGTCGAGGGCTTTTAGGCGCCTGACTTAACTTTATTGTTATGTTTCAGGGAATTGTAAGTTGGGCGGATCAAACTCTGCCAGTTAGTACAAAATCATGGGGCGTGGAAAGATCGAAATAAAGAGGATAGAGAACAACACGAACCGCAATGTGACATTCTGTAAACGCAGAGGCGGTTTGCAGAAGAAGGCCTTCGAATTAAGCGTCCTCTGCGAGGCAGAAGTTGCTCTGATTGTCTTCTCCGCTCGAGGAAAGCTCCACGAGTTTTCCAGTAGACAGTACCGCCATCTAACCCTTCTCTCTCTATCTCAAAGCTATTCCTCTTACTTTTTTTATGACTTCTTATTTAAATATATGTTATGTTTAAATAACAGGTAAATTCCTTTTCTTTTTCTCATAGATTGTAAGATTTGTAAGGGCTTGGTTCTGGAAATGTAAATCTTTGAGCGTTATAGATTAATTATTTCTTGAAACGGTTAGTCATGCAGGCATAATAGTATAATCTGCTTCTATTTTATCAGTATAGACAGATCCCTTAAAATCATGATATTCTTATGATGTTTTTGATAGAACTTTAGAAATTTTAGAAGTTTAGAGTTTTACCAGAAGCATCATAATCTATAAATAGATCCCGTTGAATAATCAGGTTGAGTTTTTATCTTAATCAGCGAGAAGATTATTTATATTCTATTTTTGCTTCCAATTTCTTAACTATTTAGGGTTGATTGCAATTTAGCGAGCCGTTAATAACATGGCATATCGTGTGTTTACTTCTTTCTAGATCTCTGAACTTGCGAAGTGCTTCGATTTAAAAAAGCCACTAACTATGATTTATACATTAAAACTCCACTAATTACTGTTTACCTAATAACTATAAATCTGCTATATTCTCATCGATGCAGGTTTAAACATTTATCGATTTCTGAAAAATGCTTTTAACAGTAAATTCTTCTTCACCAGACAGCAGAGGTTCACCTGATATCTATGAATTTTATATATAAATGTAATAAATTTATAATCCATAAATAACAATTTCCTTGTCTATATATACCCAGTCAATAGATCAAACAAACCAGAACGCTTCCTCAATTTCCCTGCATTCCTACTTGTAAGTTTGAAAATTATGTGATTAATGAGTAATATTTCTAAGTTATAACAAATCGATGTTAAAAACCGGATAATATTCGGCTACTACTGCGTTTTAGGAAAAGATTCCGGAATATAAGTTGGTCTGATAAAGCATTTCGATTTCGGTACTGCACTGTTACAATACCTAAAACGAGGCTCATAAAAACAATTCTCTTCAAAGAAATCACTTTTAGCCGTAAATACTATTTATAACCAAACATCTTTCCCTCTGCAACTCCATCGTAATACCAGAGTCCATCAATATCTTAAATTTTAATTTCCCGCGCTACACATAAACGCGCATCCACTGATATCATCGTCATTAAAGCGAAACATTTTCGAAGTAAAAGGCATAAGTTTGGACTTCTTCTGGAGGCTAGATTAGGAAACATTGTAAATAAATACTGCCTAACAATTGTGAACTCCATTCCAGGAGCTTGTCTGTTTCGATACGCTCACATTGTTTTGCCTTTCTTGTAGTTATCTTTCATCTAAGGAATTCGAAACATTTATACTTGTGTAGCAGGTACAGTACCAAACTGTTTAGGGTTAAGCATTCTACATATAAATATTAAGATAAAGAGTTTTATGTATGAATTAAGGTATACATTTTTCAGTTAATGGAAGTGCTGTTGTGATGGAGGCGGCCCTCCATTTAGACTGAACGTGAGTGAATATTTATGTTTGTTTTGATTTAGCTAAAAAGTTAGAAAAAAATCTGTTGTACAGGTTTTTTTTAAGAAAATTTCCCTTCAAATCAGATACAGAAAATTCTGTATTTTAAAAACAATTTTAAGACTGTAAAAATGTCATTCTTAAAAATAATTCCACATTGATTAAAAGATTTTGTCTATAGAATGATTCTTGCTAACACTGAGAGTAGATGAATATACATTAAAATTCCGAATAAAAATTCATTCCTACAAAGGTTCTAAAAAATATCATTGCCTTCTCCCTTTTTGTTTGGAAAGATTTGTCCAACATACCGTAGTATTTATGATAGAATAATGACACATTAAAAATATCATTAATTTATAAATATTTTATATTAAAAATATAAATAATATAAAACCTATTAAATATTTTATTATATAAAATGAACATTTGGATAGATTTATCCACAATATATACTCCAACATACGGTGATATTTATGATAGAATAATGTCACATTAAAATGGTATTAATTTATAAATATTTTATATTAAACGTATAAAATTATATAAAACTTAATAAATATTCTACTATATAAAATGACATTTTAATTATTTTTTAAATATATTTATTTAAAATAATGAATAAATAATAGGAATGAGAGTGAGTAAACAACATACTTGTATTTTTCAATTTTTTATTTTTTTAAGCTTTGTGTTATACTTATTTTTCTTTCCTTCCTTTCATTTTTGGATAGCTTGACTTACAAAAAGTAATATTTTTTAGTGTTCATTATTATTTTTATTATAATATTTTGTAACATTTTTATGTAAATTTAATATAAATAAATAAATAAATTTTTTAAATATTTTACTAAGCAATATTTTATTATTAAGTATAATTTAATTTTAAATAAAATTATTTTATGATCTATTTAATATAGATTTTTTTTTTTCGATATCCTCCCAGCAGGGTGATTTCCGAGCTAGGGAGAGTCAAACCTAAGACCTTGGGGAGCAAACCCAAGACTTGAACCAACTCCTCTAACCCGTGAGTGCTATTTAATATAGCTTATTAATTTTAATATTTAGTGTATAAATGTTTTAGTTACTTTTTTTGACAATAAATCCACACAAAAAATTCAATCTAAAAAACTAATCTAAAACGAGATATTTAAATCTAACCCCTTAAACTTAAATAGAACTCATATATTTAATAATCTTAATACATATTTTAATTAAGCCAAATTCATTATTATGCATCCATAATCCTTCCATTCATCCCTACCTACCTAATTAAATGAATAATATACCATTTATCAATATGTCATATTAAAAAAATATATTACCATGTGAAAAAATAGTGTTTGAATAATAAAAAAAAAACTTGTACGAAACCTTATCTTATTCTACCTTGTTGCTTTTCTAAACAAAATTTTTCAGTTGTGTATGTTTGTTGTTTTGTACACAAAGTTTACATATATCCCAACACATTAAGATCTGATTTTCATATTACATATCACCATCTTTATACTTGATGTTATAATCTCTCTGGAACTCCATGAAGTGTTCCCTAAAAATATTGTCATTAGCATTGAATGACCATTGTCTTGTGTAGTTGTCTTCTTCCTTTTTGATTTCTTGCTTCTTGTTCTTTACCTTCCTTACAAATTTTTCTTTAGACATTTCAAGTATCATGTTTACCTACATTGGAACATAAAAACTATGAGTCTTCTTAAAGACTCAATAAGTGCCCTTTTTCTCCCTTGATACTTTTCTTCATTCCTTACTTTCTAGACACACCATAAAATTTTAATAGTTAAAGCAAGCCAAAAAAATATTATTTACTCTATCTTTACAATTTGACCAAATAAAATTTCTTTCTTGTTACTAGAATTACAATACCTCCATCCATTTAATTCAATAAAGAATAAAAGCCATATTTCTTTTGCAAAAATGGAAAAAAAAATGTGATTAATTGTTTCAAGTAGTTTGCATCATCCACAAATTTCAGCAAACTTTCTAGATAGAGCTAATGGGAGATTTTTTATTTTTAGTATCCATTTGAAACAAACCTTTTTTGGTTCAATTATAGTATTCTTGTTCCACATAAAGATCATTTTCCATATTTTTCCATTTTCATTCAAAACCCAACCTTTATTAATATGTTCAATGATGCTATTGGAGTCACTAAGAGAGCTGTAGATTTTCCTCAAATTCAAGGTATTATGCTTGGATCCATCAGTCCATATTCAAATCTTTCTAGATTAAGTATCCCACTGCTTTAACAATAACCTCTATTATTAGAAACTTTTATTATATTTTTCCATGAGTCTCTTAGAATTGAGTAAGTTCTCCATTGAGTTTTTGGAAGGTCAAACTCATTCCTGAGGGACTCCCATTTTTTTAGTTGGTTATTAGTAGTAATTGAAATGAAGCTTTTGATACCTTTTTTGGCCCAAGCCTTTGCTAAGCTTCCTTGGAGAGGAGCTAGATATTTATCTTTATGTTGCAGATTCCACTAGATAGACTTGTTTTTGTAATGTATAGTCTTTTTCTTCTCAAGTATTTCGTTGTTTTTATGTTAGATTTAATATATTCTCATCCCTTCTATATTGTTTTGAAGATCAAAGAACCACTAGGTGAGGCTATAAAGTCACCCAATAGAAGAAGAGCACACATGGTGAGTTCTTTCGAAGATTTTTCTTTTTTTTGAGCTGTCCTTTCAATTTTCCTAATCAATATTTTCAATGGTTCCTCACCGTTTAGGGAATTAATAATCCATTTGATCACCAGTGCAATACCTTGCAACTTAAGGTCCTTCAATTGTAATCCCCCTTGGAGCTTATCAATACAACACCACTTCCAATTCACATCATGTTTTTTCTACCCTTTGCCATTAGACCATAGGACTTTTCTATTTTTTTTAACCTCTTCAATCTGGTAGCTAGAAAATATCCAAACTAAGGAGTAGTAAATGGTGTAGGAGGAGAGAATATTTTAACAAATCTGAAATCTCCTAGCTAGTGACAAATAGTGTTTGTTCCAACTATCCATCTTTTTGTTAATTTTATTTTTGACCCAATTCCACATGTCCTTTAAGCATGGATTAATGGTGAAAGGGATGCATAATTATTGTGCTTGAGTCGTAGGGCCACCCCATTAAATTCCAATTTATTCCACTCTTCAATTTGCTAAATCTGAAAAAATAGTGAGAAAATGGCATGCAATTATAAAATACATATTGAAATCTTTGTAGTGAACACTTTATTAATAAAAAATCATTCACTTTTATTGTCTCATCAATAAATAATAGAGGACTAAAATTCTTCCTAAAACATGAGGAGTTCGTTTTATCATCAGAGTGATATCACTATATAAAAAATATACTTTTAAAAAATTAGACACCACATCAATTATTTAAAAGTAAAACTATCAGGAAGATTTATACCCATTGTTTTTTCTTTCCTTTAAAAGGTTGTACAATATGTATTTTAGCATCTCAATTTATTCACTCTTTCTTGGTGAAATAGCATAGTGCTTCTCTCACTTTCGTGAAGGTTTTTTGTTGCAGATGGTGATTCTGGGAGGTGGTTGACACCAACATGGTATCAAAGCCAACCATTCTGCTCTCCTCCCCTTGAGAGTTTTCATCCAAGTGATTGAGATCATTTATTTGCAAAATGTTTTTCTGACATTCAAATTATCTTATTTGCCTTATTTTTGATTATTTCATTTTGATATTGCTGGCGTGATTCTTCTCACACTGGCAATGACATTTTTCCTTGGTTGATCTCCATTACAACCGTGATTTGCACTTGGGAGGTACTTGCCTGTCCTTGGTGCATTTTATTTCCTATCTTGAGCGATTCAATATTGGAGGTGTTGCAAGCATTTAAAAGGGGCGTTTTCCTATGCACAACCCGTGAATCTGTATTTGGCGGTAGAGAGGGGGCATCAAATTGATTAATAGGGGCGTAATTTATCTCCTTTTGAAGGCATTTGAAGGTAGTTTGAAGGCGGCAGAGAGAGGCATCTAATTCTTGCTTGATCATCAAGACACAATCAATAATCAAAGACCACGATTTCCTTGTTCCAGGCCACGATTTGCATTACTGGCAGAGGGCACTTCTGTACCATATTTTATTCCTGCCACAATTTTCCCTATAGAACCTCCAACGTGGGAGTCTATGGAGGCATTTTTTTTCACCTGTTGAATCCGCTGAGAAGGCACGAGGAGATCACGTGAGAAAGAGGAAGGCCATGTTTTCTGTTTTTTGTGATTTACATTGGCAGAGGTGTGTTTTGGAAGCAGATTGATTGCTTTTGGAGGATGATTTTCATTGCAGGCTGCCATTGATTTTTGATGCATTTGAATCACCATTTATTGGCATTTGATTCCATTGGATTGGCGTTTTTGGAGGAGGCTTACCGCTTTCACATTTGGCCATACATTTTACTCAAACTTTATATTTTATAAAGTTTGCTATGAAATCTTTTGTTTAGGGTTTCAATTCTATGCAGCTGAAGTGGTGTAGGCCCCAAGTTTTTGAAGTTTTTCTTGGAATATTTATCTTGTATTCTCCAGGCACTGTAGTCTTTCTATGTTCATATACAATTTTGTGCCTTTTATTGTTGTGAGCAAGTCTCACAAGAGGATATCTTGTTTGTGTTCTTGGTGGAGTTTGCTTGGTGTCAGCATGGAGACCAAGCAATGGGCTACATCAATTTTTTTTTGAAAATTAGGTTTAATTCCTTTTTGGATGTTTTTATACTTGTGAACGCACTATCTTTGAATTTTTGAAGAATTGTTAAGTTATAATGGTTTCTTTGGAGAAAGGGAACTTTTGGAAATGGAGTGATGTTGTTCTCACCCATCTTAGTGAGGAGAATCTATTGCCATATTTGTATAATGAAGTTCTTGTTCCAGACACACGTAGTAGGTATACGATTTGGAAAGGATTTAGGGATAGAATCTATGGAGTTATTTTTGAGCATATAAATGATGAGGACCTTTTGGATTCACTTGTTCATTTTGAGAGCCCTTATGCTCTTTGGAATTACCTTCGAGAATCATATGGAGATCCTGATACTCCGTCATCTCTTGATGACCCTCCTTCTAATACTAGTGTGTCTCTTTCTTCTTTAGAGAAGATAAACCATGCTTGTGATCCTTTGGAGGTTGTTGAGACTTCAAATAAGGTTGTGGTTGCTTCAGAGGTTCCTGATTCTTTGTTAGAGATAGTTGATCTAGGTCTTCATTAAGTACTTCCATCATTCCTGAGCAATAGGATTATGATTGTCTTTCTGATTGGGATTCCTATTTGTCAGACATTGGTTCCTTGCTTGTGGAGTCTCACATTTCAGATTTAGAGTACACATTTGAGGGGTCATCTTTCCTCCTTGATGACAGTTATTGGATAATTATTTTCAAACCATCTCTATCTTTGGATATTGTTTAGCATCAGTTTCGAGTGGTACCTTGTTTGTCAGCTTCTATTGTGATTGGGCATACATTCCTGATTGGTTCATGGCATCATCTTCCAAGGTCTTGGCAACATATGGGCATATTTTAGAGACATCATCATACATTTTCATGCTTCTTTCTTTCAGTTCCTATCTAGAATGAGAAGCATACCTGCATTTGTACTTGGTTTTGTTTCTTCCAAAAGGGAGACAAGTTGTTTTTCAACATTGGATCATGTTTTGTCTTCAGGGACTTACCATTTTTGCAGGTGATTACACATTGTGGGGGGGCTATACAATCTCTCTTTTCCCCTCTTATGGGGGGGCATTGATTAGATATACATGATGTATGAAGTCCTTGGGGGGTGTGATTGAGTCCTCCATCCATGCATCATTTTTTATTTTCTTTCTCTCTTTTGAAGAGGGGTTTTTTCCCACAGGGTTTTTCTCCTTTTCTCTGATTGTGAGAGATTTATTTTTTTGCATTGTGCATGGGTACCTAACATGGTTGTGTAGCTGGGACCCATATTGCATTTTTTGTTTTTTGCGTCTACATTCTCCCTAAGTTTTCACGTAAGGGGGGGTGTTACTTTATTAAGTTTGACTTAGGTTAATCTCTTGGGTAGTTTTGTTTCCTATATAGGGAAGTTTTATATCCATTTTTTTTTCTTTCCTTTAAAAAGTTGTACAATATGTATTTTATGCATCTCAATTTATTCACTCTTTCTTGGTGAAATATCATAGTGCTTCTCTCACTTTCGTGAAGTTTTTGTTGTTGTAGATGGTGATTCTAGGAGGTGCTTGACAACAACAAATCATTATATTTGTTTTAATTCATGATTGACTTGTTTGACTATTAGAGTGGTGTCAATGATTTTTTGTTTTAAGAAGATAATAATAGTAGTATACAAAGAAATAACATAATAGAGAAGAAATGATATTATTATCTACTTAGATAATAACATAAAAAATAGAGTAGAATGCTACTATAAATTAATCTCTTATTTAATCACAATACAAATATAAAAATATACAATATTATAAGTTCTTTTTTATATTTGAGATCTGATTTGATGGATTATTTTTGAAGATTTATACATAGATTTATTTATAGGTAATAGCTAAGTGGCGATCCTAATACAATGATGTTAATCCCTTAGTAAACAAGGCAATGTAGTGAAGCGATGGATATTGGTGGTAAGGATGAGGAGAAGAATGATAGTTATAAAAAATGATGAGATTTGATTGCATGTGATGGAGAAGTCACTCTTCAACAGGGTGATCCCACAATAGTGGTTTACAATTTTTGGCCAAATTGGACATTGAATTTTTTTTTAACTAAATCTTCACATTCAGGCACCTATAACGACTAAATCGTGATGAATTTGAAGATGATGCAAACTAGAGTCTCATCACATTTTGTCTGTAGATTCTAAAAATATTTTTCCAAAATTTTTGGAATCAAATTGCACTTCTTTTCCATCTCCCAAAAACGGGTTTTTTTCAGAAAACAACATTTTTAAAAAGTGATGCACACCGTATAACGCATAACTTTTTTACATGAAGGATAAAATTATAATTATTTCAATTTAGATTTATAACTCGATATCTAGTGCTTCCACTTGGTTAGATAGTTTTTTATTGAATATTTTTTCTTTAATCAAGTTTCAAAGTCAAACCAATTACAATTGAGACACAGCGGATTGTATAATGCGTAACTTTTTTTGTATATATCAAAATTCATTTTTTTTGTTGGTCAAGGACTTCAATATCTGGTGCACTCATATTTTTCAATTTTTTTTTGGTAATTTGCTATTTTTCCACATGTGCAAAACAAGGACCTTCATTTTTGATGAAAAACCTGTGTAATAAAACTAAAAAAAAAAAAACATAATAAAACCAAAATGTATTAAAAGTATATTCATTGGATAGCTCGTTCTGAGGACTACCTGATTCCAGTTGGGTTTGTCAAGATTCCTCCATTTTCATCCTCAACCTGAGCTCTGAAGTACCAAAATTTAGTTTTTTTTTTTGTGTCTGAGGGAGGGGATGAGGGATAAGGGGGGTTCGCCCGAACCCTGGTTCGAGCGAACCTCTTCAAAGGGGTTCACCCAAACCCTAGTTTGAGCGAACCTCTTCAAAGGGGTTCACCCAAACCCTGGTTTGAGTGAACCTCTTCAAAGGGGTTTGCTCGAACCCCTTTCCATGCATTTTTTTTTGTTTTTTGGCGCCCAAGATTCAAAGGGGTTCGGTCGAACCAGTAGGTTCGTATGAACCCCCAAAATCACATTTTTTTCCTTGGGGTCATTTTTTGTGAGTTTTCCTTCCTCACTTGAATTGCAAACCACTATTGTGGCTTTAGCCAACAAGTAGTGGAGAAAAGGTGGTCAACACAATTAATGACCATACTGAGAATTATCGTTATCATTCTCCCCTTGACTGCTTAGTATAGTAAATCCTAATATGTTCCTTGTCCTTATTAAATTTTATTTTGAAATAGTTTTGGTAAACACATCTACAAGATAATCATTAGTTCTACCAAAAATTTAGTTCAAAATGCCATTCTACCACAAGATTTCTGATGAAATAATGTTGGAAATCTATATGCTTTGCTTGATTATGAAAAGTTATATTTTTTGTTAGTGCAATTGTAGAACTATTGTCACAATAAATGATTATTACTTTATTTTATTCTTGGATTTAATCTACCTGTATTCTCTTCAACCAAATTTCATGATAAGTTGTTGACATCACTGTAATATACTCTACTTTTATTAATGATATTGATATGGTTGAGTATTTTTTAAACACTAGGAAATTAAACTTGATCTAAAAATAAATAGATAAATTGATGTAATTTTTCTATCATAAGTATATCCTATCTAATCATTGTTTGTATATCCAACTAATCTAAAGTTGTTTGTTGATGTATAAATAATACCAAATTTGCTCATACCATGAACATACTTGAGTATCATTTTTTATGACACAAAAGTGAATCAATCTTGGAATTTTCTTAAATATAGATACTAGGCTAATGACATACATGATGCTAGGTTTAGTTGTAGTAAGATACATATGACTACAAACTAAACTTCTGTATAGTGATGTCTTTTTTTTTTCATTGCAATCTTTGACCAAAGTTAAATATTTATATCCAATGATATTTTCTTTGGTTTGCAATTTTTCATTCTAAATCTATCAGGGAAATCAACTACATACTTTTCTTGTAAGATAAAAATCCTATCATTCAACTATTTGACTTCTATTATAAGAAATCAATGCATCGAGCCCAAATCTATCATTTAAATTCACTCTTCATAGCTTTCTTGTATTCCTCTATTAATAATTCACTATTACAAGTGTAAATTTCAAATCATCAACATATAAACAAACTATAATTAAGTCATCAATACCTATATATATATGATATAATGTGTAAATTCATTTCACTCCTTTTGAAGCTATTCTTTTGAAATTAGTCATCTATCCTACTAGACCAAACTCTTAGTGCTTTCTTGAGACCATAAAGAGCCTTTTTAACTTGTAAACTTTTTGTTCTTGTATTATATATTTTATCTTCCTTAGAGGACTTGAATTCAAAGGAGGTCTTGATGATGAAGGTGCTTAAGAAGGATTTGAGCTATTGCTTGAGCTAGGATAATAAGATGAATCATCTTGTTTTATTTCTATAATTATTGTCCTTTCTTATTTTATATTCTATTTTTGTGCATATTTTTTTGTAAAAAATACATCATGACCAACTACCAATCTTTATATTATGGGATTATATAACTTGTAACTCATTGTTTCCTCATTATACCCAATAAAAGTACTTTTTTCACTTTCATGATCAAAATTTTATATTTTATGTTCTACAATATAAGCATAGGAAATACAACCAAATACATTTAGATGAGCCATGCCAAACCCTTTATTTCACTACATACCTCATAAGGAATCATATTTTACACTTTTTGTTAGAAATATATTTAGCAAGTAAATTTATGTAGCTAGTACTTTAGCCGATAAAGTATTAGGAAAATCCTTAGCCTTGAGAATGATTCTATCCATATATACTATTGTATAATTCTTACATTCAAATACTCCACTTCGTTAAGGAGTACAACTTGTAGTTGATTTCATTAGAATACCATTAGTTTTACAAAAATATTGAAATCTATTTGAAATAGATTCCCCACTCTATCTATTAGTAGTTTCTTCAAGAAACTTGTTCTTATACACAAGCTTTAAAATTTTGAAATATAGAAAATGATCTTGATCCTTATTTAATAAAGTATACACAAATTATTCTACTATAGTCATCAACAAAAATAAGAAAGTATCTATTTTTTGAGTGATAAAAGTCTATATTATATCACAGATATCAACATGCACTAATTCAAGATGTTCTTTTACCACTCAATTTTTATATTTGAAACAAAGTCTTAGTGATGTTTACTAATAATAAAAACTTCACAAATTTGATCATCTCATTTAATGGGGTGACCATTCTATCATTTGTTTTTGATTAAATAGTTTTAATCCTCAAAAGTGTAGGTGTCCATGCCTCATATTATTGGAAAATACAAAGGATCAAGTATCTTTCATTATGCATAGTAGGGAATTTATACAAATAAAAGAAGTGAGTGGTTTAAAATGAATGAGCAGTTGAATGAAACAGTTATAGACAGTTAACTTCCACCACTATACACAATGTAATATAACCATATTAATAATAATGCTAACATTCCCTTGTTAGAACACAATGATCTACTAAGAGGGGGGTGAATTAGTAGATATTAAAAAATTTAGTTCTTAAAAATAATTTTGCAGATTCAACCTTAAACTCAAATGTGCAGATTGAAATACTAACATATATAATAGCCACAAGCACAAGAGAGATCAACACATGACACCAAATATACATGGAAAACCCAAGAAGGGAAAAACCACGGTGATAAATGATGCTAGGATCTACTGTCCTAATCTAGCTTCACAAGCATAAAAGTTTAGTTACAAGTTTTAAGGGCTACAACCCCAAGGAAGCTTCAATTCCCTGTTTTAGAATCAACATCTTCAAGGAGACTACAATCCCCTATTCTGAGCTATAGCTCAGTACAATGAGGCTACAACCTTAATTAGAATTACAAGTTCAAATATGCATATAAGTGGTTCTACATAAACGAAAGATGCATAAAAAATGTACAATACAATATTGCACTTATTGCACCTTACACTCTATTGTTGTAGCTACACTCTTAGCAACACATGCTTTTGTTATGCTCTCTCCTCTACTCTACACTCTCTTCTCTAATACATTCTCAACTATACATCTCTCTTTCAACACTTTGTGTACTCATAGACTACAAACACTTGCAGACTCAACTACATAGACAATATCTGATTGTCTTCCTTCTATACCAAATAACAATCATTGCCTCGAGATTCTCACCACCGTTTAGATCTTCTCTAATCTTCTGCTAGGGTTTCCTTTACTTGTAAACTCCACCAGCAAGCTTCCTTTTCCTTGAGCCACATACACATCTATCCAGCTCATAATTAAGACATCTGATAGGGTTTACCAGATATTGCCATATCTTGGATCAAGCTGCCCAACATTTAATTCGGTTACATAGAATTTTCTCCATTCTCTTTGTCGAACCCAAAAAATTGATTATTCATTCAATGCATCCTTCTGTTCATTTGATTTGATCATGATTCTTGTTACTACGATCATCTGAACCGCCACCCTATTCATGAAATCTCATTACAATTTTTGTTGAAGCAGATAGAGAATTTAATTCTCATTGCCATGTCGGTTACCAGTCAAAACCTTTATTCGCTTTGTCGTAGCCGTTTCAAATTTCTATCTTTGAATTATGGCCATCAATCTATTGACTTCACACCATGATCCTACACTTTCCATTCAATGTCGCAACTTTAAGACACAACCATATGATAAATGGTTGTTTAAATCTCCATCATTGATCACATAACCATCGCGATCACATAGTGCATCACAATTACTTTAAATCATGATTGATGGATCAACCTTCAATCTTGACTATCAAATCTTCTGAATTTTGATCTCTACTGTTAATCTCCTTCATACATGGTTCGCCATACGTGGGGTCCACCAAGCCACGCATCCAAATCCTGCAGACCTCGCGAGCTTAGACAATAGGCCCACACAAACCTTGCGGGGTTAGCAGGCTATTGCCATTTGTCATCCTTGTTATCACCACACAACTCACAACAACGATGTGAGTTGGTCTATCAAGCAATTGCTCTTTGCCACCTGTTGACCTAGGTCATCATCGGATCCCACTAGCTTCTTGCCTTATCGCTCTGTTGAGGGGACATCTGAACTAGTCCTACCGATGACCTTCAGTCACACCGATGAAGAATCCTTTCATCAGCATCGTCTGATCTATCTCATGCAATCTGCACCATTCATGGCATACACCATCTTATGTAGCCTTTGTAGGTCCCACCATACATGCATCGTGTACCATTATATTAGCCTTGATCAATCTTCACCGTTCCCTCTAGCCTCGCGGGTCTTGAACGGGTCCCATTGAATTCTCAGCGGGGTGCACAGGCTGTTGCCGCGTGTACACCTTTGACGTCACCTTCCACTTACTTTGTGTGCCGCTATCGTGCATTACTCGATCTTGTAAAAGATCAATAGTTTTCTGCTGTCCCCATGGGACCTAGCCAAGATCCTCCAAAAGCTCAATGGAATTGATGATCACCATCGGATCTTCAACAATCGATCACCACCATTTAATATCTACCGTTCATCAAGCAAGATCACAATGTTGCGACAAATCTGAACTTGAGAACCTCTTGTTGGAGGTTATGAATTCTTGAAAACCCGCAACATCACCGACAACAAATAGAACCTTCTTCCTTATCATTTCATTAGCTAAGTCACCAAGTCAAGAGGTTTCGAAACTTGAGAATCCTACGACATAGGTTAGGAAAACTTGGATCTCCGTGAATCCTTACAACTTTGGCCCTAGACCGAGAGCATGAACCAATGAATGCATACATTTCCATTGACATCAAGACCTGCAAAATACCTTTCTGGAAATCTCTCGAGAAACCATCACGAATCTACCACCAAATTTTCCATCAGATCCATTGTTCTCCATCCATCCTCTATTTTCATGCCAACAAACTCCTTTGCCTGATTTTCCCTTTTGACATCAATGACAACATTTTGTGCTTCTGCACAAGATCAACCTACTTCTCCTCTGATACATTTTTGACATCAATGACAACATATTCCAACATCCCCCCCTTATTATATTGTTCTTATAAATGTATCCCTAAAACCTTACACCTTTCCAAGTACCCCCCCTTAAGGCTTATAGAACAAAACTTGCTAATTACAAAATATATATACATCTTTGTGAATATCTTCCTTGAAGAAACAAATCTTGAATTAGGTGGAACTCCATCAAGTTTCCTTGTGACCCTCGGAAAGGTGTAGCCCCTAACTTTGAATTTAAGAGAGTTCTTCCTCCCATGATCTCCTAAATTGTAGATTCCCGAATTATTCAACAACAATCCATATTGAGCTCTTTAAACACATCCATATCAAGTTGTTTGATGACCCTTAGAAGGGTATAATTCTCGATCACAACCTTGTAAGCTCACTGGACAACCATCCATATTGAGATCTACACCAAACCCCTTACCTGTCTCCAAAAACCAAACTTCACAATATATGTATTCTTCAAATATGTCAGCAACAACAGGAAGAACAAAAAATTAAAGCCAAAAATGCTTCTCATGGAAAGCATCATCTCAAAGTGAGAAGTTGACTTGAGATGATGGAAATTCCTCCATTTTCCAGTGCCACTAGCTTCAAATATAAGTGAGGGCTTAGAGTACTAGTCCACCAAAAAATAGCATTGGAAGACGCATTGCAACCTTTGTTTGAGGGGTAACAGATACAATAGACTGTTATCAAATACACCATCGATAAACTCATAATTCAAAGCTTCCACTAGAGACATGTAATTATCTCTATCAATGCGAATCTCTAAACCACAAATCACCAATCACTAACAATCTCCATAATATAGCATTAATCAACCTTAACAAAATGAATAACAACCATAACCCAACCATTCCAATAAATGCAACCAAAACTATGATCTCATATATTGCAAACGATAAATTGTCCCTCAAGTGTCACTTCAACTAATCATGTGAATATTTGCATGCTTGAATCATTGAAAAATATAACTGAACCAACACTTCCACATTAAATGCTAATCTTCTCAAGAGATGTTGAGTATATTTCTCCTCGCAAATTGCATGAAATGGCTCCCAAACATATCACAGATCGTCACAGATTTCTACTCTACTTCCAAGCTAACAAATGGATCATGCAACTTCTTCAATCATTTCATGGCCCATTTTCAGTTACCCAACAAACTCCATGCTTGGATTGCATCTTCTACATCCGCGCTTCAAATGGATTTACTCAACCTACAGATTTATCACAGGCATGATTTACAAAAGCTATCAATCTCTTGGCAATATATAAACTTCAACGCAGCAATAAAAAGAAACAAGGCACAAGTCATTCACATCATCGTGAATATTCATGATCTTGGACGCCTCTGATGAGTATCTTTTCCTCCACACGGCCTGCCAGATCGAGCACCCTCTCACACCATTTTCACAGGGATAGAAACATCAATATCTCTCATACCATATGTTGGAAAATACGAAGGATCAAGTATTTTTCATTGATGTATAGTAGGGAATTTATACAAATAACAGAAGTGAGCGGTTTCAAATGAATGAGCAGTTGAATGAAACAGTTACAGACAGTTAACTGTATACACCCTCACACCCGCCACTATACACAATGTAATATAAGCATATTAATAATAATGCTAGACATATACCAAAGCCATGGTTCATCATTTAAGACTGCATTCAAAGATTGAGTTTCTCCGTATGCAAGTCTAAGAGGAAAAAATCGATTTTGTAACATACCAAATTTTGGTGAAATCTAATTGCTATCACTTTAATCATAGATAATAGATTGATTATTTTGAAAAATAGTATAATATTATTTCTCAACAAGTTATCCTATGCTTAATAAATTATGTGCTATCTTACGTACATACAACACATCATAAATATAAATTTCTAAACATTTTGTTTTGACTTCAATTATCCCCTTACCAATGAATTAAACTTCCTTCTAACTCATTTAGATTTACAAAAAATATTTTTATTACTTATCATGTGGATATTGCAACCACTATGAAGAAACTATAAATTTTCTAACTCTTCCTTTGTAGCATTGCATCCAAAAAAAATAAAAAATAAAAAATAAAAATAAAAATTCTTATTCTTTCTTTTCTTAAGAAAAGTGTATGTTGTTTATTTTTTTTTCAAAATTCCCTTTCATAATACCCAACTCTATTTCACTAGTGGTATTGTACATGTAATTTATCATATTTTTGTTTTCTCTTTGATTATCATTAAAATCTCTCCCTCCAGTATAACCTCTACCTTATCCATTACAAGTCCCTCTATTGAAATTATAATTTTTCCTCTTCCTTTAAATTTTCCTACACCCTTATAATATGCCTCTTTTGATCCTTTTCCATTTTTCCTTAAATATTAATCTTTGAAAATAATGCTTGATAGAATTTTTAGTGGATGAATTAATCCTTTGCTCATGAGTATGAAGATATCCCATAAACTCATTTATAGATAACAAGGTTCGATCCTTAGATTCTTTAATAGGTACCACAATAGGATCAAAACATGAAGAAAACATGTCAAAATTTTCTCAAACAATTTATGGTCTATTCAATTCTCTCCATAAAATGTAATATGGTTTATTAGTCTCATAACTTAGATAAAGTCTAAGTCTTGCATATACTCATAATATCTTCCAAGAATTTAAAATTTTATAGTTTTTACCTTTTCTATTCCTTCAAATGCATTCTAGAGAAAATATCAATCTTGTTTTAAATTTTTTTGTGACAATTCTTAAAAAAATTGAATCATGTAATTCTTGTTGAATAATGAAGAGGGATTTTGAATCCTAATTTTTTATTTATTTTAGTTGCTTTCATTGTTTCTAAGTAACCATTTGTAACTAGATCCCAAAAATCTTGATAAATGAATGTCTTTATTTTGATACTATAAAAATAATAGTTTTCTCCTTTAAACAGAGGCATTTGTGGTTATGAAAATTTTGAACTATTTCTAGCAGCGATCATATTTTAAAATCAATAGCGTAAGAAAATATTATACTTATCTCTCCTTTACAGTGCATAATTTATGTTTATCTTTAAACAACTATTCTTTTAGTATTTATTCCACTTTTCAAATTCAAAATTTTATAGAATTCTCTTTTAGTTACATTGTTATATTTTCTCCCTCATATTTATAGCTATTCCTATTAAAAAAGTAGACTCTTGCAACCAAATTTGTCTCTGATACCATTTTTTTTTGTTTTAAAGAGATAATAATAGTATTATACAACTAAATAACATAATAGAGGAGAATCAGTATTTTGATTTAATTAGATAATAACATTAAAAAAATAGAACAAAATGTTGTTAAAAATTAATCTCTTATTAAATAAAAATAAAAATACAAAACTCTATTGAATTCTAATTTCTCTTGATATTTGATATCAGAGTTGATGGATTATTTTGAAGAGTTACTTAGAGACCTATTTATAGGTTTCATCTTAGTGGCTATTCTAATATAATGATTTTAATTCGTTAGTTGATAAACAAGGTAATGTAATGAAGCATTGGATATTGGTGGTATAGATAAGGTTACAAATGATAGTTGTAAACCTAGAAGAGATTATACTCCAAGTAGTGGATAAGTCATTCGTCAAAAAGTGGAGGAAAAGAGGTGATCAACACATTCAGTAATCATATTAAGTATTCTCGTTATCAATATGTGGGATATTAAAAGAAATGAACCCTATAGAGATTATTTATTCTTTACCTTTACATTTTATAGTAAATTGTCAAACTCTAATAGGGAATATAATTATGTAATGTGTTAGGATGCATTACACAATGTATGATTGGATCAATAAAAAATAAAAAATAGATTTAATCCAACTTAAAAGACTCTAGAATAAATATTTTCAACATGAAATGTCTTTAAAACAAATGATTCCAACCATAACCTTTTAAAAAATAAACTTTCATATAAAATTCATGTGTCATAAATGAAGTAGAAAATGAAGCAATTTTAGATAGAATTAAATAGATATTTAGAGTTAGAAACATTTAGAAAATTTATTTTTACAACACAAAAAATAATTTTAAAAAATATGAAGTATTTGAATATTTTATTTTCACTTCTAACATAAAATAAATATAGAATCTTAAACATAGTACTTGAAATTTTTATTCTAACTCTATTTTGTTACATGTTTATAATATTAAGAGAAGTAATGCTTTAGATAATTTTATTAATTTTAATGCGCTAGGGTACATAGAAAGACTTCATAAATTAAACTTAGAGGAGAATAATGTACAATTTTTCTATCTTTATATAAAATATAAACAAAATTATACTAAAACACTAGTGAATGGGGGAAATCCATTTTGAGAGAAAATATACACTCTAATTTAGATTAATGTATTATGTAGTAATATATGCATTGCTACAATACACTTACAAAGAAATCCCTTACAATATTATCACTAATCTAAGGTCTAGAGTAATTTGGTGTCATAAAAAATACCTATAAAATAACTACTAACACCTCCATATTAGTCACCCCATAAATTTGAGAAATAATACAAAAAAACTGTCAAATGATATTTACAAAATCATAAGAGAAAATTACCCAAAAAAGTGGCACCATGATACCAAATTGGAAAACCAACACTCAAATTCCAAGATGAGTTCATAGGCTAAAAATAACACATTCCTTCGACCTATCATTAGCACAAAATAATCCACTAATCAATTCAGGCATTATATTTTTGCTTCATTATCTCCATTAAAATATTTATTATTGTGTTATCCCATGTGCCATAACTTGGTCAACATGTGTAACTCCCTCTTAAAACTCTTTCCTATATCTTAGATGTTTTCACGTTTTTAATGTCATAAGGCCAACTTATAAAGGCTATTTTTTTTTATTTGGGAGGTTATTTCAATCCCTTTGTTAAATTATAGAGATAAAAAATATCTACACAATAGGCACTAGTGAAAGAAATATTGGAAAAGTTAGAGTTTTCTATTTTTCCTTAAGATAAACTATATAACCTAGAAATTAATTTTTTCTATTCTATATTCTTATAGAGTATGAAAAGTGAACCACTATGAGGGATAGTCAAATCCTTTGAGGATCCAAGTTTCAAACCTCCACTCAAGTAAGCCTTCAGGTAATTACGACCTTCAAGTTTACCTATTAATTAATTGAAAGCATGTTTTAATAGGGCACATAAATCATCTGAACCATTTAGAATTTATAAACAAAAAGTATAGAGCACAAAGGCTTCTTAGAAAACTTGAAAAGATTTATGCCCAAGACTAACATGCGCCTATTGGATGATAGTGCACCACACTAGTGTCCTATATGGAAAAAAGTAGAAACTATCACAGAGAAACACATAATCCTTGTACAGTGTTCTAGATGTGAAAGGATATGGAACACGACTATACATCAAATATAGAGTAGCTAGAATGACAATACTAGATGAACTTAAAAAATGGAAATGACAAGAAAGAGTTTAATATATCATCAAAGACATCCAATGAGATCAAGGGCTATCTCCAAGTAGCTCCTTCATCTATACCTTCACACATAAGATCAAAGAGAGGATTGGGTGGATATATAGAGGTTTTCCTTAGTCAAACCCCCATTTTGGTGTTCCCACCTCCATGGATAGCCTTAGACAAGATGATAGAAATGGACATAAAGCAATAAAATGATAATGTTAACAAAATATAGATAGTAATATGCTCAATATGAAATATTGAAGAGTTACCACTCCCAAGAAGAAAAGAAAAATAGCTTGATGGTGAGATGAAGAAACAAGAGTCTTCAAGATGAAAATGAATTCCTTGAATGATAACCACAAAGCTTTGTAAGATATTGTTGTGATTCTAAAAATGGTGGTAAAAGAGAGATTTTAAAAGATCTGCATGTATGAATGAGAGAAGAAGAGATAGAGAGTGATGTAGAATACTCAAGAACTATTTCGCCCTAAAAAGATCAAGATTCTAAAGCAAGAAGGAAGGTTTTTTCGTCCCAAATAGTATGCTTGAATAGTCCTCGATGAAAGTGCAGGTTGGTAGAGAAATTACACTACCAAAATTTGTTGTGTAACATATCAATGGATAACACAACTAAAAATTTTCATTGGATGCTAGTGTGACACACAAGCATCTGCATGACACACATATGTCTGAGCAAAAATCATACTTAACCATCAAGGAACTAGACATGTACATTGTTGAAGAATGGTTAAAGTTGATATTGGAATTAAAGAGAATAATTATATTAATTGTAACTAAAATGGAAGGCACATGTAATGTGAAATTGTATAGGATGCAATTTACAACATTATATTTTACCCCCACTTTAGTCAACATATATGTTCAAGAGAAGATGCAAGCCTTAAGTAAAAAGAGGAGAACATTTTACCCAAGATGCCAAGGGGAAGCAAATTCTTCTATCCATGTGGAATTTCCCCTAAGGAAGAGACTTGATCTGATATTGCATAATTAAGATACATCACCATAAACATGTTATCTACAAACAAATATGTTAGGGGAAAAGTAAAATTTAGATACCAAAAATTATAGACACAAGATGATGTTGATATGTATGGGTAGCAAGGTGTGTTATATGCTAGGGACCATATGACAATCCAATTAGCCTGTGACTACTAAAAATTTCATTGTAGGATAGCCATAGAAAAGAGACATAGACGTTTATAAAGAAAAAATCTAGTGGGTTGTCCCCACACTAGATGACGGATAAGATGACTAGATGTAAAAACATTTTGAAAAGAATCATAAAATAAGAGATATACAATATGAATACAATAGCCCCCCTTAGAATGGCTTGTGATACATGAAGGAGCACAAGTTATTCTAAGGAGAAGAAAGATAGATGTTATGTCATGAAAACATAACAAGATGTATTCATGGAATGTCACTTGGAAACAAATAGCACATGGAGCCCACAACATCCAAAATAAATGCATAAGAGAGATAGGGGATCTTAGTAGTTGGTGTCAGTAGGATTCATATCAATAGTATTTGTATATATAATTATATATGAATCATCCTCATATCCTCAAATATTTTATATTGTGGAGAAGGAGCATATAAAGAGAAAATTAAAATAAAGATTAGTGTCAACATGGAAGAAGCCCTAACTACCCCCAATGCTTTGCATTTTCCCCTAATGTTGAATATCAAAGTATGAAAAAAAGAAGAATTACATGAAAAATCGTCTCCTCTATATCCAAGTACCTACATGGGTATCTTGGGTCCTCTAGGAGAGACCAAAAATATGTACAAGACAATACAGGGGAACACAAACAAATAGGAAAAATCTAATCTAAAGACACATAGGGTACTTATCTAATCAATCATTCCTATCAAGTCATCCTTCTCCCAATCTATCATAGGGGGAAGGAGGCCGAGCATATAAAGGGACAACAACTAACGAAGTACCAAAAATATCACTTACAAAAAGTGCTAGAGATGTGTTGACTTCAATATTCCCATCTATTAGCTCTTGTGAGTCGAGTGTCAATGATCTTGTAAAGGTAGTTGATAGAGCTAGAATATCCTCTAGAGAGTTGAACACACACTTCTCTGAAGAGGAATGTGGTAACTCAACTATAGGCTATGAGATAATAAGAGCCTCAACTTGTGATCCTCTAGAAGAGGAGCAGTGAAAAAATCCAACATAGAAGGAATCTCCTCAATGACAAGAATAAAATTAGAAATAGGATTTGAAGGAGTAGACTTCTTATGGAAGATTTCAAGGATGGGGTCATGCTAAAGCTTGTGCTTAGATCATTGGTGGGAAATTTTCACATTAGCCATGTTAGGCTAATAGGCCCCAAGAAGGATAAAATGCTAATAGGAAAGAAGAGTAGATAGGGCCACACTAGACATGACCTTCACATGGATTATGTCTATGGATTGCACAAATAGAGGAATATCAGGTAGAGAATTAATAAGAGGTGGTTGTAAGGAGGGAGCAATGGATACCTACACCATTTCTAGGCAAGGTTCATCCATATCTCTTGAAGGAGCTAGAAGTTAGATTGAAACAAGAGCAAGAATAGAAGAAGATTCAAGAACTAAAACACAATACTCATCCTTGATCTCTTGTACAACATTACGTTCCCTTGTAATCATGCATTGATGATGCTTATACCCATGCATATAAGCTAGTTCTAACAAAGACGGAGACCGAGAAAAGAGGCCTGAGAAGATGTTGGGGCATCTTGTTCAACAAGTGAAGTTGTCTTTGCAACCATTTCCGGTGAAATGGTAGGCTCCACAGGTGGGAAAAGAGATCCCAGGGATGCAAAAACCTTAGCCTCAACCATAGGCACCTTTCCGCTTTGTGCCTTTTGGATAGGAGGAGGAATAGGAGGAGCCCTTAGGGGTTGAGATGTTAGAGATACACGTTAAAGACCAATTGAATAATATTGCTTACCCTTGACATACATATCAAAGTGAGGGATATTAGGAAGAATAGAAAGCTTAAAGATATGGGACTTTGACTTTAATTTAATGTGTGTGCCTTTTCTTTTCCCATGATAGGTATAATTAGAATAATAGAAGGAATTGGTGGGTGTTGTGAGGTCTTAGAAGAACAAGGAGGTTTACTCAAGGGAGCATGCTTATCTTTATCCCCTGAAGAAGAAGAAGGAATAGAGGATGAAACATGTTTCTATGAAGGAGTAGACTGAAAAGGGAATTGTAGAAAAAGAAGGAGGTGGAAATGAATTAGATGCTAATCCTCCTACCTTATAAATATAATATTCTCTATAGAATAAATCACCATGGTGTAGCATGGGTCCCACTGGAGTAGGACAAAAATGATCAATAGGAAAGCCCCAACATGAAACTGGTGGTTTATATCTCATGTATTGGATAGTCTATATAGTGCCTTCATGAGTAAACTTTAGAAACTTATGGATAACAAAACTGACCACATTCATGGAAACTAGCCAAGGAATGCCTAGTTTCACTCTGAATAAGTCTAATTCTGGTATCACAACAAATATTTTAGAGATATTCTTAGGTCCCACAAGGACCGATAGAAAAATAGATCCTAAAGGGGAAAAATAAAGACCATCGTGTGTATGAATGATAGCCTTACACTTTTCATATATATTTCCCTATGTAGGCCATCAATGAAGAGTGTCTCCTTTGTTATAATATTGACCTTGCTAGCAGGGAAAAACATAACACTAGCGACAACATTACCATTGACCTAAGTAGGAATGTAAAGGGAAGAGTACTTTTTATGATAAGGAAATTCATTACACATGAAAGATACATCAAACATCTTAACCTTCAAACATCAAGATGTGAGGATGAGGTAGAAGCCCTATATTGAGCCAATGTCTACAAATAATATCATAGCATAGTACACAAGTAATCAAACAAAGGATATTTTATTAAGGACACTCATTCTCTTAATGTTGGTTGGATACTTCCCATGAACATTCTTTGAATTGCATCATTAGGTTGGGAATAGGGAATTTGTGAAGAGATATATTGTTAACAAGAAGTAAAATAAATTAAATTCTCATTAGGTTGTTGCTTACAATGGACAATATCAACAATAGTGACCTTGGAGCCAATGTTCACTTGAAACTATTGCAAGAATTGATTCACGAGCTAATAAAAAAGGATAGAATTATTAGGCAATGAGAAAAACCATTCCAATGTTGTCTCCTTAAGGAATCATGGGAATAATTTTGCTAACAAATGGCGTTGATGCAATAAATCACTACACAAAGTAGTAAAATAATTAGCATGTATCTATGGATCTCCCTTACCACTGTATTTTTCAAATTTAGGTATCTCAATCCCTTGGGGCATAGGAGAGTTCAAGATGTTCAAAGAAAGGGGGTTGTGATGATAGTAACCTGAGTAAGCATGGATTGCATTGTAGCATTAGTTAGATTAGAAAGTTGAGAATGCATTTGACCCATGTTCTACAATATGGTTTTTAGAAAGGGATTAGATTGTGGGGAGGCGAATTAGCCACTATGGAAAAAGCTTGCACTATGGGAGTTTAAGGTGTAGAATTAGGCAGAGGAGGGATGCTATACCCCAAAGGATTTTGAGACACATTAACTCTAGGAATAGTAGGCACATAAATGGTGTTTATATTATTGGAAGAAGACATAGGAGTTATAGTAGGATTTGTATCTACTATATGCATAGACACCTCAAGCATCAAAATATTCACCTAGGTGCTAGTGACATTTGATTGAGCATCATGAGTTCAGATCAAGAACAACATGTATGAAGGTACATGAGTCTCAATTATGTTTATTAACACACAAAGAAACTCAAGGCCCTTATGATCTAAGATGAGCAAGTCTCATAGATTACCAATAATAGAGGCAACTTGAGTAAACAAGTTGTCACATTTAAGGAAATCCTCAAAGTTCTTCATATTCTCATCTAAGGACCGAACTTTCTCAAAAGGTACCCTAAAAGAACCCTCATAATCTATAGGAGGACGAGACCCAAGAGGATAATTTGGTTGAGAGTTCAAAGTAGAAGAATTCCCAAAGATCGGCTTGGATCCAAAAGGATCAGGATTTCTAGAGAACATCGGGACAAATCTAGTAGGCCTATATTGTTCTAGAGGTATGGTATCTATCGAGCTTCTTCTAACTATGTATTTAGAAGTTGTAGACTGGGTTGTGAAGCTCATAGATGAGTATCACAACCTGCAACCTTACAAATTATATAAAATGAGAGAAGAGAACACAAGAGATAACAAAATGTTTTGAATAGTTTAAATGATATTTTTGATTATTTTTTTGAAAAACGTAAGTCCATCATGTTAGGTTTTCCAAAATGTAGAGTATGTAAAGTGAACGCTACAGAGGATAGTAAAATCCTTTGAGGATCCAAGTTTCAACTCTCTACTCAGGTAAGCCTTTAGGTAACTACGAGCTTCAAGTTTACCTAATAATTAATTGAAAGTGTGTTTTATAGAGAACAATATTTATTTGAACCCTTTAGACTTTAGAAACCAAAATTACAAAGCATAGAGGTTTCTCGGTAAACTTGACTACTTCTCTATCTAGGACTAACTTGTCACTGTCAGATAATAGTGTTCTACACTAGTGCCCCATATAGAAAGAAAATAAAAACTATCATAGAGAAACATAAAATGTCCTACACAGTGTTTTGGATGTGAAAGGATATGGAACACGACTGTACAAAAAATATAGAGTAGCTATAATGATAATACTAATTAAAATCAAATGAAAATGATAATTTTTTTTTTAAGATATCACCAAAGAAATTTGACAACATCAAAGGATCACTCCAAGCAACTCCATCTATACCTACACACATAAGACCAAAGAGAGGGGTTGGGTGGATATATAGGAGTTTAGCTCAGTTAAACCCCTATTTTAGTGTTCACACCTCTATGAATAGCCTTAGACAAGATGATATCAATGGACATAAATCAATGAAAATGACAATATGTTATCAAAATAAAGATAGTATGCTTAATATGGAATCTTGAATAGTTACCACTTTCAAGAACAAAAGAAAAATAGCTTGCCAGTGTGATGAAGAAACAACAAGAGTCTTCAAGTTGAAAATGACTTCCTCAAGTGATAACCATAGAGCTTCAGAAGATATCGTTGTGATTTTAGCAATGGTGGTACAATAAATTTTTTTGAAAGATATGTGTGTATGAATGAGAGAAGAAGAAATAGAGTGTTGTAGAATACTCAAGAATTATGTCTCCCTCAAAAGATCAAGATTCTAGACCAAGAAGGAAGGTTTTTTGGTCCCAAATAGCATACTTGAACAATCCTCAATAAAGTGCAGGCTGGTAGAGGTGTTACACTACCAGAACATGACAAGTGTAACATCCCAATGGATAACATAGTCATTGATTTTTATGGGATGCTAGTGTGGCACACAAAAATCTATAGGGTGTGCACCCATCTGAGCAAAAATTAGACTTAACCATCAAGGAACTAGACATGCATGATGTTGAAGAATGGTTTAGGTTGAAATTTGAATTAAAGAGTATACTTATCTTAATTATAACTAAAGGGGAAGGTGTTTGTAATGTGAAATTTCATAGGATGCAATTTACAACATTAAAATTTACAACACTATTTTCTTTATTTATTTAACATTAGGAGCAATATTAAGAAACCTTTCCAAACATTATCAAACTTTTCAAACACCTTAGAAGAGAAAACTAGGTAACAACACTATCAACTAATTATGAGTGAATGAGCAACTTACAGACTCATAACACCACCTAGAATTCTATGTGCTCACTAGATTTGTAAATGAATTTAATTTTATTTTTTCAATGCATGTAATTTTCTTTCGGTTTATTATTTTGCGTTATATTACTTGACCTTTTTATGAAAGGTTGTGTTCTTTTCTCTCAAGTGTAACTTCGTTCATGTTACAAATAATTATAATAGGTCCTAGAATTAGTGCCACATATGAAAACAATCACTTAAGCTTATTGGGAAATTCTAGAAATGTGATTGCATCAGGTACAAAAACAAAAGGTAATATCTTTCACCTGAGTTTTGCTAGAAAAAGTTGTCTTGATTGCTCAAATTGATGAAAGTTGGTTGTGGCATAGGAGAATGCATCATGTTAACTTTGATAATATTTTCAAGATAAGTTCTACTAAGGCTGTGAGAGATCTTCCTAAGTTGATGAAACCCACTAATGCCATATGAAAGGAATGTCAATTAGGAAAGCAAACTAGAATTTCATTTTGAAGGAAACAACAAAATTCAAATGGACTATTGGATCTTGTGCATATTGATTTGTGTGGTCCTGCTAGAGCCAAAATTTTACAAGGATACAGGTACTTCATGCTCCTTATTGATGACTATTCAAGAATGATGTTGGATACTTTCTTAAGGGAGAAATATGAAGCTCTAGAAAAGTTCAAGATCTTTAAGGCTATGGTTGAAACAGAGACAGGTTTGAAGATTAAATGTATGAGATCAAATAGAGGTGGTGAATTCACTTTTGGTGAGTTTAATTATTTTTGTGAAGAACATGGAATAAAGAGACAATTATCTACACTGCGGACCCCTAAGAAAAATGGAGTTGTGGAAAGGAAGAATGGAATAGTTCTAGATGCTTCCAACTATGATGTTAGAAGGAAATGTACATCATATCTACTGGAGAGAAGCTATAAGTACTGTGTGTACACACTTAACTGGGTACAAATCAAAGGTGATACTGGTAAGACTCCTTTTGAGCTATGGACTGGTCAAAAGCCTACTGTTAGATATTTCAAGATCTTTGGAAGCAAGTGTTATATCAAAAGAGATGAAGATATAGGAAATTTTGATGCTAGGAGTGATGAAGGAATCTTCTTGGGTTATTCTACTAAAAAAATGGCCTATCGGTGTTACAATAAGAGATTGAAGAAAATGGTTAAAAGTGAAAATGTCAAGGTTGATGAAGACATAGCTACACCATCCAGAACCTGTGGATATGATTCTAATGATTAGAATGATAGTACAAACAAAAGTCAGACTTCAAATCAAGTTCAGATCATTCCAGTGAATTAAGAAGATCAAGAGTAAGGAGAAATTGGTGAAAGTACAGAAGAGAGATCAAAAGAGCCTGAAGTTCAAGAACTCCCTAAGACTCTGAGGTATGTAAGGTTGAATCATTCAAACAATCATATCATAGGTGATAAGAACAAAGGTGTTTAGACTAGGAGAAAGATTGAAGAAGAATATTGTTTGATTTTTAAGACTGACCCTAACAATGTGAATGAAGCATGCAAAGATGAACATTGGGTTGAAGCAATGAAAGAGGAACTATAGCAGATTGAAAAGAATGATACATGGATTTTTGTTCCTAGACCTAAGGATAAAAATGTAATCGAAACTAAATGGGTCTTTAGAAACAAACTAAATAACCAAGGTGAAGTGGTTAGGAAAAAAGCTAGTACATGTAAGGGATATTCACAGATGGAAGTTATTTATTTTGAAGAAAGCTTTGCCCCTATTGCTAGAATTGAAGTTGTGAGATTGTTTCTTGCTTATGCTGCTTACAAAGACTATAAGGTTTATCAGATGGATGTCAAGTCAGCTTTTCTAAATGGCAAGTTGGAAGAAGAGGTGTATGTTGAACAACCAAATGGATTTCAGTTGACTGATCAGGGAGATATGGTTTGTCAGTTGAAGAAATCATTGTATGGACTCAAGAAAGCCCCTAGAGCATGGTATGCCAAATTGGATAAGTACTTATTGAAGCTTAGATTTAACAAAGGTACTGCTGATAGTACTCTGTATTTCAAGATTAATCTTAATAAAGATTTGATTGTGGAAGTCTTTGTTGATGATATCATATTTGGAGGAGATGATAGGTTGTGCATGAAGTTTGCTGATGAGATGCAAAATGAGTTTGAGATGTCAATTATTGGAGAGATGAAATTCTTCTTGGGATTGCAAATTACTTAGTTAAATAAAGGGATCTTTATATCTAAGTCCAAGTATGTGAAAGAATTGCTGAAGAAATTTGGTATGGAAGATTCAAAGCTAGTTGGTACATCCACTGTGACCAGATGCAAGTTGACAACTGATGATGATTCTCCAAAGGAAAATCATACAAGATACAAATAAATAATTGGTGGATTGCTTTACTTGACTCAAACTAGGCCTGATATCATGAATGTTGTATGTATTGTTGCAAGATTTCAAGCTAATCCTAAATAATATCATGTGACTATTGTGAAGAGTATTTTTCAGATACTTGAAGGAGACAATTGACTTTGGCCTATGGTATCCTAAAGATGATGATCTTACTTTGAGTGCCTTTACTGATGCTGATTGGGAAGGAGATGTGAATGATAGGAAAAGTACTAGTGGTGGAGCATTTTTCTTGGGAAAGAAGTTGATTTCATGGTTAAGCAAAAAGAAAAATGCTATTTCTTTATCTACTGTAGAGGCAAAATACATTGTTGCTACTAATAATTATACTCAAGTACTGTGGATGAAGAAAATGTTGAAGGATATCAGAGTTGTGTATGATGAGCCTATTGTTATATTTTTTGATAACTCAAGTGCTTTTAACATTTGTAAGAATCCGGTGCTACATTCCAAGACCAAGCATATATCTATCAAGTTTCACTTTTTGAGAGAGAAAGTAAGTGAAAAGGAAGTCAGATTGGAGTATGTGCCTACTAAGGAGCAGATTGCAGACATATTTACCAAGCCATTGCCTAAGGATACTTTTGAGTATCTCAGAGGGAAGTTAGGGGTGATTACCCCTCCTAAACAAAACTAAGATGCATTGATTTACATCAATCTATGCATTTCATGATCATATTTTGATCTAGATTGATGTTGTGGTGGCTTCTACTTAGGGGGAGTAGTCAGATGTTTAGATGTTTAGGTGTTTAGATATGTGGTTCAGAGCTTGTATTGAAGATATCTTTTTCATTGATGACAAAGGGGGAGAAGAGTAATATGAAAAAAAAATTGGGTGAGAAGAACCTAAGGGGGAGTAAGTGTAGTTGCGTTGATGGTGTTTTTCACATCATGTGTTGCCATCAATGCCAAAGGGGGAGATTTTTGGATGTTGTGGTTGTCATTGATGTCAACGCTATTAACATTAGTGCATTAGAAGCTGCATATGTCGAGGATATTGAGAAAATTATAATAAGAAGTGCTACAAGTTGTCAATGGTGAAGTGAAGCTTAGTCTGTTGGTGAACTTAGTACATTGCTATTCAGAGGTTGTGGAATAAATGGTTTCTTGTTGAGTATATCTATTTTATCCACATCAAGTTTCAAAGATCCGCGTGAAGATTTGATCAAGTTATGAAGATTTGTATTCTAACAGTTTTTATGTTACTTCAGTTTGTGCTCTTGAATGAAGATCATGTGATTTCACTAAGTTCAGTTGTTGTGGATTCCTCTCTAGTGATTCATGATGTTTGTGCATGTTTCTATATCGTGCTCTATCTATGTTGCATGTCCACATTGATTGTTGTGCTCGCGATCCGATATTTTCTCTTGAGTGTTCATGTTTTTCATGTTCTTGGCCAACAACGTGTTGAAGCGTAATGTGGATCTTCGAGGAGTAATTAGTTAAAGTGGTTCATGTTTGAGGATGTTATTTTCGGTCTTCATTATGTTGTGGCTGACCTTAGTTGATTCACATGAAAAATATTTATTGTTTTGGGCTTATTGTTTGTATTCATTTTATCATTTCTTTGTGGCCAACTTATAGCGATGCAATTTCTTGTTCCAGATATATATATATATAAGTGATTTCTTATATAATTTGAGAGTGTTCAAGTAGTGTTATGTGTGAATAATGTTCTAAATCATTCGAAGGAAGAGCAGAGGGTGAAGAAGAGTGAAGAAGAGTGAAGAAGTGTTCATGTGCTTAACCAGAAATGTAATCAGGCATTAGCAGATGCTATTTTCTCAGTTCAAAAATCTGATGGATATAATCAGAACCTTTTTGTAAGATAGTGTGTCTTCCTTTGTAATTGAGCAGGGAACTCTAGGCAGTGTGTCTGAATGCATGTGCATTCCCCATTCATATTTCCTTATACTTGTGACAGGGTATAATCTTGTGGACTGACCTCCACTGTGGTTTTTCCCCTAATAGGGTTTCCACGTAAAAAAATTGGTGTTATGTGTGTTTCTGATGTGTTGTTCATTCATGCTTTCATGGTTAATGATATAATCTATGAATAAGGTTAATAAAGTTGAATAAGTTTAAATTTTTATGACAACTGATTCACCCCCCCTCTCAGTTGTCTATCCCTATTTTTCCAACATCCTGCACCTTCCTCAAGCAGTTAAGCTCTTCACCAAAGAACCAAGCTCTGATACCAACTGTTGGATAGGACAACTGAGAGGGGGGGTGAGTCAGTTGTCACAAATTATAAGCTTAAATTCAATTACCATAATTAACACATAAACTGATTAGGTGATTAACCATCAAATGCAAATCCACAAACACAATAACACCAGATTTATGTGGAAAACCCAATGAAAGAAAAAACCATGGTGAGGATTAACTCACACTATGGAGAATATCAAAACCAATTACAATAAGGCTCACTGCTTGAGATAAGGATCACTACTTGAAATAAGGACTCACTGTCCATAGGGCTACAACCTGGAGGGATCATTGCCACAAAGATACAAAGAAGACAAAGAAGACTTGTTATATAGAGAGAACAATCCCAATGCAATGAAGATTCCACCATAATCACTTATCAACTCACATGAATGATAGAGTTAGCCTTCTGCTCACTGTATCGAGAAACTTGGCGTTTAAGCTCTGAACTGAACAACCACACACTTAACTCACACACATTAAGAATAGCATCAAATTCATGTCCGCTCTTTCACTTATCTTCCTTCTTTTCTTATGTATAATTTTCATCGCTAACACATTATGTATTTATACTACCTCCATCCTTGAAAAGATACAAAGTTGACCATCCAACTTCAAATTCAAATTAGGTCAGTGCTAAATATCCTAGGGTGGAATTAGAATGAGGGTGACCCAAACACATTGTTCACTGAGACCCATAATAGATCCAACACGCTTCATCAACTTCAAAAGTAGTACTTGGGTATGTGCAGGATCATGATGGGCCAAAAAGTGGCAATATGATGGGTATGTGGCTGACGAATTTTTTTTACCCAAACTTGATGAAATGAAAAAGGTTTTTAAAGGAGATTCTCAACTTTCCACCAATATAAATTATGCTTTACATTGAATTTAATAAGTAATTATTATTCATTTTCTATTCAAATTACAACTAAAGTCCTAATTGATAGACTGATTGAAAAACATCTATAACTTTCAAACAATATTACATTTTTTGAATCCAAAACATGTGTCACATTCTATCTTAGGATACTATAGGATTAAAAATAAAAAAATGAATTTCATGAAGTTTTTAGCCAGGAGGATTAAATTGAATTGAGACTTATAGAGTTTTTTATATTTTTAAAGTTGTAATAAAATTTCATAATTAATTATTTACTTGAAAAAATTTATAAAAACATGCATCACATGTCGGGACTCTACTTATATCTAAATATTATAAAAAAATATTATCATTTATTGTGTGGTTTAGGGTGGTCCAGGGCGGGCACCTACTTCTTATTTTTTCAAGTTTTAGAAATTCACTCTTGCATTAACATTTCAAATTTTCCTACTTGATGAACTGCTTAAAACAAACCTAGTAGTTTAGAAACTACATTCAATTTTCTACAGATTCTATTGTTACATATTTTTGAAATAATATAGATAACTTATTCAAATTTTTTACGTCAAGTGTCCTAACTCTGATTTTTCTATTTTTTTTGCCACTTAAGGGCCTATTTTTTCCATGATGATCCTGCACATACCCACTTGAAACACGGTCGACCATACCAATGTAAAATATATAGATCAATTAAGCTCGATACTTCCAAATGTCAAAACCAACTTCAATAGAACCAAGGTAACAAAACTATTGAACCATACGCCATAAGACTTCATCAAAGATAAATTTGGACCAACAACAATTCTCCCAAACCTCAATCAACACACAACAGAACATAGTTCACCAACAACCTTCTTTTAATACAATTTTCTCAATATCGTCGACATGTACAATCAACAACAACTAGTAGAAAACTAGTTGACCAATTGAAATCAATGACAACACTTCATTCTTCTTCCATTCTTGTAACGATTTTATATCCACAAGCCTTAATTAATGCATCTTTCTGAGGATAATCCCCACATAAACCAACATCCAATCATAATTCATGTATTTTTAGGTTGTGTGGGCCAAATTTAGTGATCAGGGACTCATAGGCCACCTTGGGCATATGGGTCCCACCTAGGTTTCAGGGCCCCAACCCCGATTTCACATGAATCTAAGCAATTTAGAAAATGTGTCCCATAATTAATGCCTAATGGGACTCATACGCCACTTTTGGCATGAGTCCCATGTGGCCCAAAATTAAATTTAATTCAAATTCTTGGTGGGATTTTATCCTCCTAGATCTGATGTCGACTTGTACTATTGTAATTTTGGGAAATTTGGCATAAACAAGTATAAATACAAGGTTATTTCACTCATTTTTAACCTAACAAGGAATTGAGTGATCTAGCAAGTTGGATGATCATCCTTAGAGAAAATTTGAGTTCACAAGAGTATTCAAATGTTTACAAGAGAATTCAAGAGTCTTCAAGAGTTGATTATCAAGTGTTTTGGAGGATTTGTTCAAGCATTAAGCATCATGTTTGTTTTTTAGCTAACAATTGTTATGTAGGGTTTTATGATTCAAGCTAGCATTCAATTAAAGATCTATCACATTCAAGCAAGAGTCAAGATCTACATCCATTAGAGCCACTTCATATATGTTTGCAGCACTTTATTGCTAGGGTTTGGTGAGTTGCAAAATTGTATTTTGTCCATTCATCATTCCTTTATCTCATTTGATTTCATTACAAGGTTTGATTAACAAAATGAGGTTTGACCAAGGAAAACCTCTTTCCACTAACAAAACAACATTTTTCCCTCTAGTAAGTGTGTGATTTTTAGATCTAGGTTGAGGACATATTGAAGAGAAAGCTTGGAGAAAGTTGTCAAAGTATTCAAAATTGTCAAAGTTGTCACCTTGCTTTGGAGATCACAAAAAGGAATCTACAAGTTGCAAATTAGAGATTCAGACCCAAAAATTAGGTGGAGAAGATAAAGAAGAGATTGAAGAGCAGATTCAAACTTTGAATTTACAAAAATTCCTAACTACACTAATACACCACTTCTGGCATATGAGTCCCAATATAGTGGAATTTGCAAATTTCAAGTGTTCCAGAGATATCTCTGTCAGATTTCTATTCCTACCCAAAAATCCTAATCTAGGACTAAATCACCTAAACTGGCATATGAGTCCCAACAAACATTAATATTAGTGTTTTCATCATTTCAATTCTTCATTCAAGTCTTTATAGATTCCCAGGTGCACACTTCCGATTTCTTAGTTTTTTGTTTTGATTTACATGCTTTTCTAGGTCATTTAGTGAAGTTTTGAATTGCATTAGGTTTTAGCATTAGGTCTTGCATTTCATTAGTTTCTCCAAGCCCTAGCTTGGTGGTGAACCCCTCTTTAATCATTAATCAGACCCTAGGACATCCCTATTGTAGTTGTCTTTCCCCTTTACATCCATGGATTGAGTTCTCTAGGGTTTCCTTGAGTGAAACTTGAGTGAGAAATAGGAACCCTATCTCCTTAGAGGTTGTGGCCCCCTATTTCCCATTGTTTCAACAATAAAAATAAATATTTAAAATTTGAGAAACATTATTCAAACATAAAACATCAGAATGTATCAATTATAATACCCCTTAATATTTATGAAAACTAGCGAAAAATTTTATATGTTTTTATTTAACATAAAAACAAAATTTATAGAACTTAATCTCAACATTAAAAATATTTTTTACCTCAACAAGGATTTTTTTTACAAGGTCCTTAGTTTTAATATAAATATGTATTACTAAATGTTTTTTGGAAAAGGAGATCCTAGGTCTAATGGGTAGATCACTAAAATTAAAGCTTTTCCAAAAACATGTGGAAATATAGACCAACAAGGATATAATATTGACTTGAAACCTAAAAGATGAATCAATCAACCCTAGATATAGATTCTTTTGTTGATGGATTGATTTGATGATTGGAAAATTGATGAAATGATGTAACTATGCAAACTATGAAAATGTAGTGTTTTATTATGAATTATGACAAACTAGAAATAGATAAACAAAATCAAAATCTAGAAATGTAGAAGGCAGACACAAAAGAACCTAGAGTTCAAATTTGGGATGAATTTGGCTTGTCTAGGGTACAATGATTCCCTAGATTGAGGACCTAGTTCCTAAAAACTAATTTGACAAGTCATAGGTCCTTGGTCTTTAGCTTCTTTCTTTTGGGTTTGGTAGTTTGATCTTCATCTGTTATTGAGAAAATGTAGGTTTAATGACTTATCAACTTGTAGGGTTTTTGGTGCATGAATGAGAAAATATCCTTCAATATTTCTCCAATTCACTTCAGATCTTTAACTTGCACACATGAAAGAGGGGAAGGGTTGTGTTGTATAGGGGCTTGCCTAAGTCAAACCCTATGTTGGTATTTCTTCCTCAACAATGGAAAATTGATGATAAAAGAGAGCTTTTCCTTTTGAGGGATAGAGGCTAAATGATAAAAAAAGTAATGAATCAGTACTTTGTTATAACTCACCACTCAGATCTGATCTCCTTGATGGATTGAAATCACACTCATCACCTTCAAGGATCAATTGTTTCTTGATTTGATTTGATTTGAAGACCTACAAGTGTTAGTGCTCAAAAATGAAATGCATGCAAAACATAAAAAAAACTCACATAAAACTTGAGATGATGCTTAAGTGAAAAAATGTTACAATAATCCTAAAAAAATCTACTTTTGACTACCCTTGAATGATTTTTGAAGTATAATAATTACTGGTGAAATTCCTTATTTTCTTCCATGTATATCAAAATTATGAAAATACTATGTATTTATATGCAATTAATCTAATTTCCTTAAAATTAAATCCTAATAGATGAAAATTGAAATTTGAATTTCAAATAATAAATTATCAACACTGACATATTCAAAATTGGAACCGAAATAGGATATCTAGGGTGCCCTATGACCTGGGGTAGATTGCTACTTTTTAGGCACCCAAAGTGTCAAGGGAAAAATATTAAATTCCTACTT
The DNA here is from genome assembly GCA_007258455.2 of Sequoia sempervirens. NCBI lineage: Eukaryota > Viridiplantae > Streptophyta > Pinopsida > Cupressales > Cupressaceae > Sequoia > Sequoia sempervirens. Next base: position 125,409,727 of record VDFB02000002.1, on the reverse strand, counting down.
TGATAAAGCGCATGATTGATTTTTTGATAAATTTTATAAAATGGGAAATTACATGCATAGTTAGTAAATTAGGAGCATGA
>VDFB02000002.1:125398830-125409547 GCA_007258455.2 Sequoia sempervirens | reverse complement strand
AAGAAACTCAAGGCCCTTATGATCTAAGATGAGCAAGTCTGATAGATTACCAACAAAAGAGGCAACTTGAGTAAACAAGTTGTCACGTTTAAGGAAATCCTCAAAGTTCTTCATATTCTCATCTAAGGACTGAACTTGCTCAAAAGGGAACCTAAAAGAACCCTCATAATCTATAGGAGGATGAGACCCAAGAGGATAATTTGGTTGAGAGTTCAAAAGTGAAGGAATTCCCAAAAGATAGAAGCTTGGATCCAAAAGAATCATGATTTCTAGAGAACATCAGGGACAATCCATTAGCCTATATTGTTCTAGAGGTATGGTATCTATCAAGCTTATTCTAACTATGTATTTAGAAGTTGTAGACTGGGTTGTGAAGCTCATAGATGAGTATCACAACCTACAACCTTGTAAACTATATAAAATGAGAGAAGAGAACACAAGAGATAACAAAATGTTTTGAACAGTTTAAAATGATATTTTTGATTATTTTTGAAAAGCATAAGTCCATGTTAGGTTTTCCAAAATGTAAGAGTATGTAAAAGTGAATGCTACAGGATATTAAAATCCTTTGAGGATCAAGTTTCAACTCTCTCTAGGGTAAGCCTTTAGGCTGGGAGCTTCAAGTTTACCCACAATAATTAATTGAAAGTGTGTTTATAGAGAACAATATTTATTTGAACCCTTTAGACTTTAGAAACCAAAATTACAAAGCATAGAGGTTTCTCGGTAAAGCTGACTACTTCTCTATCTAGGACTAACTTGTCCTCTGAATACTTGAGTGTTCTACACTAGTGCCCCATATAGATAGAAAATAGAAACTATCATAGAGAAACATAGAATTTCCTACACAGTGTTTTGGATGTGAAAGGATATGGAACACGACTGTACAAAAAATATAGAGTAGCTATAATGATAATACTAATTAAAATCAAATGAAAATGATAAGAATTTTTTTAAGATATCACCAAAGAAATTTGACATCAAAGGATCACTCCAAGAAACTCCATCTATACCTACACACATAAGACCAAAGAGAGAGGGTTGGGTGGATTGTATAGGAGTTTTAGCTTTCAGTTAAACCCCTATTTTAGTGTTCACACCTCTATGAATAGCCTTAGACAAGATGATATAAATAGACATAAAACAATGGAAATAACAATATTCTAACAAAATAAAGATAGTATGCTTAATATGGAATCTTGAATAGTTACCACTTTCAAGAATAGAAGAAAAATAGCTTGCCAGTGTGATGAAGAAACAACAAAAGAGTCTTCAAGTTGCAGAAAATGGCTTCCTCAAGTGATAACCACAAAGCTTGAAGAAGATATCATTGTGATTTTAGCAATGGTTGTACAATAAAGTTTTTTAGTCGTGTGTATGAATGAGAGAGAAATGGAGTGTTGTAGAATATGCGAAATTATGTCTCCCTCAAAGATCAAGATTCCTAGACCAAGAAGGGAAGGTTTTTGGTTCCAACTAGCATACTTGAGAATCCTCTCAATAAAGTGCGGTGGTGGGAGTGTTACATACTGAGAACATGGCAAAGTCTTAACATCAATGGATAACATTACTGATTTTTATGGGATGCTAGTGTGGCACACAAACATCTATAGGGTGTGCACCCATCTGAGCAAAAGTGGGCTTAACCATCAAGAACTAGACATGCATGCTATTGAAGAATGGTTTAGGTTGAAATTGGAATTAAAAGAGTATACTTATCTTAATTATAACTAAAGGGGAAGGTGACAATGTGAAATTTCATAGGATGCAATTTACAACGGTAAATTTCCAACACTATTTTCTTTATTTATTTAACATTAGGAGCAATATTAAGAAACCTTTCCAAACATTATCAAACTTTTCAAACACCTTAGAAGAGAAAACCTGGTAACAACACTATCAACTAATTACGAGTGAATGAGCAACTTGCAGACTCATAACACCACCTAGACTTTTATGTGCTCACTAGATTTGTAAATGCATTTAATTTTATTTTTCAGTACGTAGCAATTTTTTGGTTTTATTATTTTTCGCGTTATATTACTTACGGCCTTTTTATGAAGGTTGAGTTCTTTTCTCTCAAGTGTAACTTCGTTCATGTTACAAATAATTATAATAGGTCCTAGAATTAGTGCCACATATGAACACAATCACTTAAGCTAGATGGGTTACTTAAATGTATGAGTATCTATTGAATCTAATTTTCTTCTATAGTAGATAAATAAACCACAACCTACTTATTATTTATCAAATAGATAGTACCACCAAATATAGTCAAAACATATCCACTAGTGGATCTCCTATTATTAACATATCTAATTCATTTTTATCTATAAATCAATGCATAGTCATTGATTGATGGTCCCTTTTAGATTTAACATGATAATAAATGGAGCACTTAGGGGTGCCTCACAAATCTTGGAAGAACCTCTTCATTAATCCCAGATTTACTTACATCTAGGATAAGCTATATGAAATGGCTGGGACTCAAGCTACTTGGGTACATTTGTCTAGTTTTTTAGACCATAGCATAGATTACTATCTCAATTGTACTATGGGTAGTCTTACCATATCCTCTATATAATTTAGAGAGTCAAAAATACTCCACTAGTAGCTTAGTCTCCACGAGGTGAAACCTGACTTTGCAAGAGCTAACTTGCAATGAATCCATCTAACATTGGGTCCAAATACTTTATATATCCCAACCAAGATTTTTGAGCTATATATCTTCTTATATCCATCCCTAGCATGAATGTTGCTTTACACCTAAGTCTTTTATCTTTCAACTCATGCTAAAATATGAGTCTTGAATTCATATATTATATACTTCCTATTACCAAAAATAACACACCAACATAAAAATGCAATTAATATAATAGATATAATGATCTAGTGAACCTTACAAATCCAAATTGTGTTCAAATGTATCAAAATTTTGGTACCATAACCAAAGGGATTGCTTAAGATCATGCAAATATTTTCTCAACTTATAAACTAAAATTTCTTTACCTTTTTTAAATACAATAATCTAGTTTTGATATATAAATATCTTCCTCTAAATCACCATGAAGGAAATCTATCTTAATATTCATCTTCTCAACCTCAAGATCAAATACTACTACAATAGATAATATAAATTGAATGGATGTTGTTGATTAGAAAAGCTTGCGCCTCTTCGACAACCTTATGGGAAATTTAGTGAGTGGGGGACCAATTTGTGCCTCATTGAATAACCTCTAGGATTTTTACAGAAAGCCAACTCTTCTTTGTGTTGGGAGGAAAGGTAGGATGAAATGCAAATAAAATATGAAAATGACAATGTTCCAAAGGTTTTACAACATTTCAAACCTTAACTTATTTCTGAATGATATAATAGACACATAATGCCACAAACCCTTCATTGTTGGGAAGATAATGAGCAACAAAGGCTAAGTAAAAGCACAGTGTAGTCTTTCAAATCTCCCCATAGGAAGCACTCATTAAGGCCCGATCAAACATAAGAAAACTCTATAAGTTAACAAAATTATCCAGAAATTGTAGAAACCCTTTCTCCTTTTATGGCATAATATGAAAAATAACAACTTTTAAAAAAAATGGAGAAGTTCAACAGACATAATCCGATTTCTGAAAACTATTATTCAACATAGAAGCTTACAACATGAAAATTAGCTACCCGTACTATCAAAATAAGCTTAACACAATTTTTTTAACATGAAAGTGAACATAAGAAAAGAACTTGAAAAAGGCCATAACATGCATAGTTTCAAAGATTTCTTCTAAACATATCAAACTTCAATATCCAATGAGCTGAAAAACAAAAGGTCAAATGCCAATTTGATGATAGTTTAAGGTTATGATATAAAATGCTAAGAGAATAGCATTATTCTACAAAACTTTATATACTTATAAAGCATAAAAACTCCCTAACTAGATCTATTTACTCTGAATAGGTATTCAAATGCTTCCTTTTTTCTAAAAGACTTTTCTAGAAAAACTAAAGACTTTTTTGTTTTTGCTGCTGCCCCCTAGTTATAGCCTAGAAGAAGAGAACACCACCACCAGTCATTCCAAAAGCAAAAATGATAGATGCCTACACCTGATAGCCCATGATCTGATCGTAGATATTGATTAGATAGTAGCAATACCTACTCATTAATTTCCAACTGCTTCATTAATGTACTTAGATATTTAGAAAAGATTGCAATTGGAAAGTAATCAAATTTTAGAAAACAACCTAGAAAAATATGATCAATTGACCATATAGATTGATGGTGCCAACTCGAAGGCTCCAAATCGAAAGAAAGAAAAAACCAACACACTCCAAAAAACTCCATCCGAAGAGGTCACTCCACAAAAACACAACCTGCCCAAAGTGAAGAGATGACATGTCGAGTGGGCAGGGAATCTCAAATTCATGAAAATGGTTTTAGAGAAAATTCTTGTCAAGCCAACATGTGCCCTAGCTTGCTCCCGAAAGGAAGATTATAAAAAAAATCTACACAACCACCACATGGCATATTCTATGCATTTTAGAAAAATCTTTTTAGTTTAAATGCATGTCCATCCCGAAGCTGAAAAATGTAAGAGCCGAAAACCAAAAAAAGGATTAAGAGAAAAATTTACTTTACAGTTCTGTCAACTCACAGGGGACCTTCACTTGTGGAGGCATTAATCTAGAGCTCTGGAAACTCCTGGAGTTTGAGGAAGGTGGAATGTTGTACCTCCCAATCCAAATTAGTGGGTCAGATGAGACTGTAGAGAATATTGTATGCTTGATCCAATGCAAAGATTTATTTAAAAGAAATTCCCCCCCACCTTGATGAAACAACCCCGATGTGATAATAGAGCTGAGAAAGGGGAAGAATTTCCTTCTCGATTTCATCAATATTGGGAAATGAGCTTATATCTAGGTGTTTTGTAGAAGTTTGAATCTTTTGTTTGATTGCATTTGTGACCTGCTCAATTGATAGCACTCCTCCATCTAGTGAGAAAAGGGCATGAAATATGAAATCAAGAAGAACATTGAAATCCTTTTTGATCTCATTGACCTTTCTATTCAACACTACTTGATGCTCATTGCTTTTTGGTGTGACCTTATGGTAGTTGATGAATTCACTTGCCTTCCTCAAGGTGGTCCTTCATTCAGGAATCATTGCATCCCTTAAAACCTCTTCAGTGGCCTTGCATAATCTAGGAATAAGATTTTTTGATTTCATGGCTTGGGGAGCATAAATTTACAGAATTTGGTCAGCCACCAAACCAACCTTTTCATTCAATTCTTGAATATCCCTTAAAAACTACAAGACTATCCTTAGAGCAATGATTGTGACCATGATCCTTTCCCAATGTAAGGATATCAACCTTTTCAATATCAGAAGGATCCCAAATCCCTACACCATAGCCAATTCCTGATGGAATTGATACTTCCTTTGTTTCATTTTCTCGTCCATCTATTTTTTCTCCTAGAGGGTGTTTGTTAGCTTGAAGCTCAACCTTCTGACCTCTTGAGATTGTGAGCCTATAAAATAGAATCGATCTCCTGCTTTTCTTGTTTTACCTCTTTGTTTCTGCTTGGGCCTTTTGTAGATCGTCAGAAGCCTAAGATCGGATGCTGCCCAATTATTTCTACATGTTTTCTTTTATATGTTAGTACTTTGTGTTTGTCTGATGCTCAGTAGCAAGCTCAACTCTTAGCTATTCAATCTCAACATAAAACTGAATCTATTCATTTTGGGCCTCTTCAAGCAACTTAGTCGCTTCTCCTTGCTGATCTTGTATGTGTCTTATGTGAGCCATTTCGACATCTTTTACCTTGATTTATTTTTGTAGACTGTTCACTATGTCCTTTGTATTTAACAACTCTACCTCACACTTCTTAAACTTCTTGTCTAGCCTCTCATAATGAGTGTAGACCACTTTCTAGGTGGCCTTAGCCAAACCCACCTTTTCGTATGGGTGTTTAACTTAAATCCAGACCCATAGCTTTGATGTCATAATATTCCATCTGCATTTCTCCCTCAGGCTTGGATATGAGCGACTTCATGGTAGTGATCAATAAAGAATTCCACTCCTCATTGAAACAAGCCTCAATCTTCTTAGTAGTTGGCTATGGGGTGGATTTTATCTTTTGTTTTCTAGCCTTTCATGCCTACTTTGTTGCATCTAGAGACTCTTTGGGGGTGTCGATGCTTTGTTTTGCAATGGAGGCACCTGGAGGGAGACTGAAAAGGGTGATAGAAGGAGAAGTCTTGGCTATATGGAATTGTAGAGACACAAAGGGCAGTGTTATCATAGAAAATGGTAGAATACCATATGGAGATTGAGTAGGGAAAAAACCCATTTGAGTGAAAAGGGAAGTGAGCAAAAAGAGAGACGTTTTCCTGGGAGTAGATGGGCTCAAAAAAATTTGGCAATATGGACATTTCAAATTTTTCAATGGGGGACCTCTACAGGGTGATTAAAGAATCAATCATGGCTGAAGTGGGAAATGCTCATTTGATGCACAGGGTTACTTCACAAGGTTGAGTATTGAAAATGGCCGAGGGTTGATTTAGGATGAAAAGATTAGAATCCGTGTATGGAGGAACCTTTTCCACAGATGGGGGTAGAGGAGTAACTAGAGATGTAGAGGTAGAAAGAAGAGAGGGAGAAAAACTTACTTGGGCTGCTGCAACCAAAAATCCTTGTAGAGCGGACTCCACTTCTTCTTCTCCTCTAATAGGTGCACCAAGTTTTTCTAGGTCTTGGACTCATTTCCTCTTTGTATGATAAGAACTTGTAGATTTTGATCCTTTGGCCGTCAATCTCACTAAAAACTAGCCTTTGATAACCATAGGGGACCTCTTTAGGGACTATTGGGTTCTTTTTCCTTTACTTTGAGCACAAATAAATGATGTGACTTGTGAGTCCTTGTGCTTAGATCCTTTTCTTTTGTCTGACTCCTAAGGCTAGGAAGTATAGAGTAGAATCTCCTCTTGTTCCACCTTGTGACTGGTCTCAGGATTACTATCTTCGATATTAGCCTCCTTTTCATAAATATCATTGAACCTTTCATCATGTGGTTGGAGATCTCCATACATGGTATTGAGGCACCTCATTTCTTGTCAAAACCTCTAGAAATCTACTTTCTTTCTCTCTGATACACCTAGGCACTTTAATTGCGTATTGAGGGAATTTCCCATTGAGAGGAGGCTCTTTTAGTACTCGATAGTCTAGATGTAGAAGTCAAGCCATGGTATCAACTTATCTGGTATGTGGGCCAAGTCAATGTATAGTTCTGGCCTTTCTTCGGTCGGGTTCCTTCTCGACTCAAAATACTCCCGATTCTCATGCCTCAAATTTGGGAGGTGCCTTATTGGGTTGTAATCCCATATGTCACAAATGGGAACTATTCCCAAGTGTGCCAATTTGTTAGTAAGCACCTCCTATGCTTTCCAATTTACTAGTGTTACTTGATTGTTGGCGATAATGAGGGGAGTTAGATAGAGTGTAGTTTTGCGCCTTCTGGTGCCATAAGTGTTGTCAACAATGGTTGCCTGACGATATGCATCCAAGGTGAAAACCATGTCCATTACAAATTTAGGGAGCTTGAAAGGCTCCTTGAAAAAACCAAGGAATCTGATGAAAGTGAAATCATCACCCTAGAAATAATCCACTGGTGTCTGCGAGCCTTTTAACCTTTGTAAGACTTCAAGGGAAAAATGGCCCAGAGGGCCTGGGAACAAGTCTAGAAGTACTAGCCTCATGAAATGATCCACAAACCAATAATAATCCCATGTCTTTGAAAGAAAATGGGTCCAGACCAAAATTTCCTGGTAGAAACCCTTTACATCAAACCTAAATAATGACAAACTTCTTTCAAGAAACTCAGAATTTTGATGCAAGATTAAGTGAACCAAGAAAGAAGAACACCTGAATTTAAATTCAGTATCGTAAGTCCTCAATTGTTCTAGCGTCCCTTCAGCTATTACCTTAGAAAAATCAAAATACTTTTGGATTTTTTCTTTCTTAAGCATGAAAGCCAAGCCCATCCGAAAAGGATGGACCCATTCATCATCATCAAAACCATAAATATAGGTCAACATCGAGAAAACAGACTCTGTATCTTGTTTGAATTTTTTGTGCACCAAAGGGAAGAGAAACTGATCTCTTTCTAGCCTTTCCATTATTTCATCTTCATAAAATTGCAACTATCAGGTTCTTGTTCTCGAAAAATCTTCCATTTCTTTGTGGTCAAAGCTCTCGACACCCCAGGTTGTAGGGATACACAACATGTCCCGGATGGCCACCGCACTAATTGTAACCTTTATCCTACTACCCTTAATAACCCCTGTCTTCTTGATGAATGTTTTAGAACATGCATCCACCAGCTTTGGACATGGGTGTATGGCGGGCAACATGATCTATGGCAAACCACAATTTCAAAGTTGTGAAGAAAAACCTTCAGCTGACCCATGTTTAACCATTCATTGTAATGCCCCTTCCCTAAGGCTTTTAGGGTTACCCACCAATTTTGGGTAAAAAATGTTAGACATGAAATCCAACACTAACTCTTTCTTAACATGGTCACCTTCTTGCATTGATTTGGTATGGGAAAAAAATTGTTCTTCTCGTGCCAGTGCATTGGTGAATGAATCTCTCCCAAAAAAATTGGTGTAACTTGCCATTTTAGATGAGGCTCCAGCCTTTCTATGAAATGTTGATGCTTTTGCGATTGTTATGTCGAGCAATTGCAGAGATCTTCCTAAAAAAAAATGACTACTTATTGTCTTGTTACTTAGCAAAATTTCCTTTCGATGCATTTAATTCCTCTTTCATGTACATGCAGTTAAGGCACTACCATTACCATTGATCTACTAAATGCATCCATTGACACATACATGTGGATTGGGGATCCGTATCCCTCAATAATTCCAAATTCACTACTAGAATGTAATTAGTATATTCTTCCTACCATTTCTTTCACAAATAAGCCTAATGCATTGGAAAGCATGTTTTTTAGCCATGGAAAGTGTGCTTTGAGTGGTATAAACTACATTGAAAAGATGTGTATATTTAATTTGTTAGAACTCAGCACATTAATCAACGTCTTTTCACATAAACAAGGAACTTGGTGCTGATGATGGAAATAGACACATGGCGGTGATCGACCTACACAAATATTTACTCCCAATGACCAAATTTATTTCTCAAGGACTTTTTCTAGATTTTTCATACAATCCACCTCTCACCCTTCGATTGCTTGGATATTTTCTTCATTTTCATCCATCGAGAAATGGATTTTTCATTAGTTGGATTTTTTGGTGCACCTTTTCTATAAATAGTTATGCCACCTTATACCAATGTTCATTAATTCAAAATAGCTCTTTTAGTTTAGCAAGATTTTCCTATTGTATCCCATTCCACTAGCCTTTGCCTTTTATCACTATTATGTCATCTGGTCTAGGCACTCCCATTCGACTCCTTTCATGAAGGCCATGATACTCCTTCGTGGGTGAAATTACTAGCAATAGAATCAAGTGCTTGGTGAGGAAGAATGACCACCTTGTTGTTGTTGTGTTCAAGTGGGTCCTCAGTAAGGACTTTATCAAGGATGAAAACTAGCCATGGTGCAACCTGAACATTGTCTCCCACTTTGTGGCTTCCCTGCTTGACCTGGACCTCAATAAGCCATGGATAATTGGGATGCATCATGCCATGTTAAATTCGATGTAATTAGATGAGATCAACTATATTGTTCAAGTGGCCATCCCTGGTGGTGGTATTTTGAATTCCATGGACCTTGCAGGCATGTTGATAATGGGGAGGACATGGTTTGGTTTCCCCTCCTTGCTGATTTCTGCACAAAGGACCTCGAGAGGCATCGTTCCTTGTCTTGGCTTGCAACTACTTTCCTTCTAAGGGAGTTCGATGTTGAGCATGTTTCTGGGCTGGACTTGAAAAAAAACTTTGAATTTCTAGTGTATAGCCATGGGAATGAGGATTGAGGTCCCTAGTGTGCCGAGCCTGCGTGTGTTGTTTTGACCCCCTTTTCACCCTGTCAACAATGAAGAAAAAGAAGAACTTGATGAAGAGACACTTTTGACTACTAAGAGATGGTTGGAGGCCATGAATTTTACTGTTTTTGCTTGTTGCCTCATCTTTTTTCCTTTTTGCAATATAACTCTTTTTCAGTTTTCTAAAGAACCTTCAAGCTTCTCCCAGAGCCTCAGGCTCATACTATAATGTAAAATATTTTAGTGAATATAATATATTACATTTATGCTTCTTCCTGCATTATTTTCATGGATTTATTCACAAAACAAAATCATATTTTACAAAAGTTTTACATATGGTACATAGCTGTAAATTTTTTAAAAAGAACCTATGTATTTTAATGGAACAATTTTAGATGAATATCATTTATCGGTATATCTAGAACATTGTCATCCATATCTTCAAGTTCATATGCATTATTTTCTTTGCACGTGCAAATATTGAAGGGACCCTTCCATAGTGCTTCAAATTTTGCATGATGCCCTGGTTTTGTAGTGCACTCATCATACTTTAGCACCAGGCTTCCTTCCCTAAAATCTGGGTTGGAGGTCTTTTTGTCGAACCATTGTTTTACTATTTTTTGATGCTTGATCACAGCCTCGTAAGAATTTTCCCTATTTTCCTCAAGGTTTAGGAGTTCCGCCAACCTTACTTCCATTATGCTACTTTCTTCAACCTCTAA